>VZTF01006286.1:1231707-1245399 GCA_013397755.1 Cnemophilus loriae | reverse complement strand
CATCATCATCATCCACTGGCCAACTGGTTTTGATTTAGGCCTTCCTTCCCCCTGTAACAACTGCTACTTGCATGGGCTCGCTGTCTGGTTTGGCTACTGGCTTGGGCCCACTGTCTGGTTTAGCTACTGGTTCAGGCTCACTTCCTGGTTTAGCTCTGCCTCGGGCTGACTTTCTGGTTCAGCTACAACCTGGGGTGTTGGCTGCAGCCTGAGTGACTGGGGCTGATTTACCTTCCTGTCCCTCTGCCTCTATCTGCTGCCCTACAGTATCTAGCAGCGTGCAATAAGCATATGCCACGGCCCAGCTTATTGCAATGAGCTCTTTCTCATTAGAGTCATCATGACACTTCTCTTCCAGATATTTCCCCACCTCATCTGGGCTCTGAATTCATTCACGTGAAAATTCCCAGGCTGGGGGATCAGAAAATGTCTTCAGGGTTTGGCCCATTCTCCACACCACTCAAGATTTTCCACGACTGGGTCCACCCCTGAGTCGGGTGCCTCATCAGCCCCTCTGGACGTATCAGCCCTGATTCTAGACAAACTGCAAACCGTATAGAGGAAGCTTACCAGATAAAATACCAGGAAGGTGGTTTCTTTAACATTCAGGAGAAACTGAACATCTTCAAAAAATGACATAACAGATTCAGAGGAGAAGAAGGAAAGGAAAGGCTGAAAAGCCTCACTTCCTCCTCCTCTAACAAACCAGGTGCAATTACTAATACATCCCCAAAACACGCTACTAGAACTAGGATGCAGAGTAGGATAGAGAAACATCATACCATACACATTTTAAACAAACCCTACTGCCTTTGTTGACTTCCAATAAATCATTATCACCATGCCCAGCAAAATAGCTATACGAACTCGTGCCCTGAGCCTGTAAAAGCCACGTGTTAGGGACAAAATTGGAGCTATCTGTGGATAATCAAATAAGACTAGGGACCAAAAAGAAATAATGACCTCAAATAAACCCAGAGACCAGAGAGACATAAATGCCTCAACCCAGAGAGACATTACAAATTCAAGCAGCATGGCTACTGACTGCTTTATCCCAACACAGAGTAAGTACGACCAAAATGCAAATAGCACAGGTTTTTCCACTTTCTCGAGCCATGCTTTGGGCAGCAAGAAGTATATGTCCTGGTTTGGGACAAATCTAGAAGGAAACTTCCAAAGGAGGTCTCTCCTAAAGGGCCAAATTCTAGCAGCCCCTCCCCCACTCTCGGTTCAGGAGTAAATCTCCTCAGAGAAAAGTGGAAAAAACTGTTTATTTAACAAGCAAAGTATTCACAAGCATGAAAAATGAATAATAGGAAACAATAAACCTCTCTTGCTCTGAAGAGATGGTAAAATCAGAGAAAAGAGTCCTCCCGTAGCTTTGAGTCTTTTCATGGGTATGTCCCAGCTCTCTCTCCCCCTCCGGAGCTCAGGGTCGGGCGTGCAGGCCGCAGAGCAGCTCGGGCCCCGGTGGGCCACACAGCGTGGGCTCCCCTGTGTTTACTCGGGTCTGTCAGTCCAGAGCAGGGCAGAGCTGAATAGCACAGTCCAAGAAACCCTTTTTCTGAGCTAACTAGAGAAAAAACAACTTAAAAGCAAGAAGAAGCAAAACTCTGATCCCGTGCAGCTTGCACAGTCCAGCGAGAGGGCAATTCCGGGGGCGGAAGTGAGGTTTTTCTTTAAAACAAACTGCGCGCTGCCGCTTTTCTCCGCTTCTCCTTCCCTCGCTCCCGGATGTAGTTTTAAAGGCACATTTTGTGCCTATTTGTGGGCAAAAGAACAGATGATGGAATATTAGACAGAATAACAGAATATTAGACCATACAGTCACCCCAGGACAATGCAATAAATAAGGCTAGTTTCAGCTCATAAAAAATAAAAACAACTTCCAATCCTACTTGTAGAAAGGACGATAACACTTATAGAAGGGAATAAATCTCTGAATTCCTGATCCCACTGATATGAATAAGCAGCTACAGCAAAGGTAATTAATCAACTTATACAGGCATCAAAATATGGATTTAGTTATCATGGGAGGTATCAAAGTAGCAACACACTTCCATTTTGACAGTATATTAGACAATGAACCTCTACAAGGAAAAGATCCTCTCATCAATAAGTGATCCTTGCCTTTCCTTGACCTCTGAATAGTTCATATGAATCACCTTTCATAGGTTTTGAGATTCACTGGTTAAAAAGACATCAAAGACAAGTAGCAAGGATTGAACTGTCCAGGAAATTTGCAATTAGAGTTTGAGCAGAGTTCAAACACTGAGACTGGTTTCTCAGCAGCATGGAAACACTGCTTATGTTGTTTAATACTTGCACATTTCCATTTTTTCCTCCTCTATTAATGAGAAAAATTAAGCCTCTTAAGAAAGTTTCACTTACCTTATAGATAAGGAGGAAAAACATAACTTCTAAGACAAATTTCAGATTTTGAAAATTCCGAATTTTACAACACATATGGAGATTATTTACCAATGTATCAATCTGCATCTCACACCTTTAGTCTATCCTTCATGCAGAAAACTATATGGCACATGATCTGGCGCATGTAATTAACAAGACATGAAAAGCTGACACATAAGACTTGAAAAGTAAATAACAGCACACAAAGAAAACAACACAAAGAATTTCAAGGACTGCACATGAAGCAATGGTACAGGTCTACATTTAGAACACTTTATTCAGGGCAGTCTTTCTGCAGAGAAGTAGAGCCAAGGCTAAAAGCCCTTGCTGGAAAGTTAGAAAGGAGGTCAGCAGCATCAAAGGATTTACATATAATGAGTGACTACTAATGTCTTTAAAAAGCCATGTTTACCAAATAAGCAAGCAATTAGAGGTAAGTGCAGTGCCATGTAATATCACGTCTAAGGTTATGAAAACAGAAGTTTAGAAGGCCAAGGAGATTAAGGGGAAGTCACTTCTACATCAATAATAAAACACTTAGCAACATAAGATTAAAATGGGGAAAAGTGTCATTTCATTATATAAGGGTATAGCTTCCCTAAAAAGTAATCAGAAAGCGTCATTTGTTGCAAGCTTACATGAAGCCTTGTCCAGAGAAGAGCAACAGAGTTGAGGATGGGTCTGGAGCACAAGTCCTGTGAGGAACAGCTGAGGGAGCTGGGGGTGTTTAGCCTGGAGAAAAGGAGGCTCAGGGGAGACCTTATCACTCTCTACCAGTACCTGAAAACAGGTTGCAGCCCGGTAGGGGGTCGGGCTCTTCTCCCAAGTAATAAGCAACAGGACAAGAGGAAGTGGCCTCAAGCTGTGCCAGGGGAGGTTCAGGTTGGACATCAGGATGAATTTCTTCACTGAAGAGTTTGTCAGCCACTAGAGTGGGCTGCCCAGGCAGCTGGTGGAATCACCATCCTTAGAAGTGTTCAAGAAACACCTGGATGCGGCACTCAGTACTCTGGTCTAGATGACAAGGTGGAGATCATTCAAAGATTGGAATCAATAATCCTGGAGGTTTTTTCCAACCAAAATGATTCTGTGAAAGTACTTTTGTGGCTCACTCCTCTACGGAGAGTGCAGCCAAACAGGGAGGCCAGGCCTCAGCGACCCAACCCAACCTAAGACCAAGATAGCACAATTACACATTAGAATCTTAAAACTAATTTCACACAAAGGTTTTTCCTTACTGAGTCGGTGCTTCCCTTGCTTTTAGCATCATAGAATTCACATAATCCAGCCCACCTCCTGCTCCAGCCAGGGCCACTTGGTCACTATATGCTGTTTCTTATATGTCAGGAGCCTGGACAGCTCTGGGATCCACTTGGGCCCCCCGGCTTTCCCCACCATCCTCTCCAAGGTGTAATAACATTCCCTGCAGAAAGAGGCTAAACGACTGATGTGCCACCCTCTGTTTGAGGTTGCAGTTTGGAGAAGACAATGACAAGTTTCAATAAACTACAACTCTCTTTTGCCATCTGAACAAACAACCATGGAAATTAAGTTTCAGAAAGAATTTCTCCACAGAAAGGTGGTTAAGCATTGGAATGGGCTGCCCAGGGAGGTGCTGGAGTCACCATCCCTGGCGGTGTTCAAGAAACGACTGGACGTAGCACTCAGTGCTATGCTTTTATTGACAAGGTGGTGATTGGTCAAAGATTGGACTCGATGACCTTGGAAGTCTTTTCCAACCTTAATGATTCTATGGTTCTGTGAAATCACAGTAGCTGCTAGGACATCATATTATTTTGTTATTTTTAAGATATTTTCAGACCCAGCAAGTAGGTTTTGAGCTTCCTATCAAGCTAAAACCAATTTTATTTTTCACTTAAAGCAATTCTTAAACCTAATGCAAATCCAGGGCAAACTAATGAACATCCAGAGCAGCAGGAGGCTATTAACACATTGGGAATGCACTGGATTGAATACTCCCTGAGTAATAAGCACTACACAACAGCAAGCTACTCGAGTGTAGAGCCTTTCCCTCCACTTTGTTTTTGGGGCCTACTTCAGCCTCAGTTTAACGGCTAGGCTGAGGAGGGACAGTTTCCTAACAGCAAACATTTTAGCCTTGTGACCTGGAAGAGGATGTGGTAAAAGAGCAAACAACTTGGAGTGTACCAGCAGGGAATATCCGAGTCCCCCGTAGGGATGATAGGTTGTTAATTAGGCTCATGCTGAACCCACGCTCAGTACTTGCTAACATGTAACACTAACACTCAAACATGATGACTGCAGCTTCCATGCAGCGTTTCCAAAGACATATTCTTGCCAGACTTGTTTCTCTGGCTGAGAAAATTACTCCATTCTGCCTCTCATACTCACTCTGCAGCTTTAGTTTTCATCTCTTTACCAAGACATGTCATACAAGAATTGTCATGATCTTTCATCTTTTGAAAACTGAGTTGTCTGATTTTGATACTCCCCAAAATTTAGCTTCTAAATTTTCCTTTAGCTTTCTTTGTTCACACGATGAATTGCATGGAAAAAGACAGCACAGGTTAGTTGTTGGCTTTTGATAAGAGATATATAAAAAAATAGAATGGCCTGGACTGGAAGGGACCTTAAAGGTCATCTTGTTTCAACACCTTTCACTAGACCAGGTTGCTCAGAGCCCCATCCAACCTGGCTTTGAACATTTCCAGGGTTGGGGCTTCCACAGCGTCTCTGGGCAACCTGTGCCAGTGCCTTCCCACCCTCAGAGTGAAGACTTTCTTCCTAATTTCCAATGTAAACCTACTCTCTGCTAGTTTGAAGCCATTCCCTCCTGCCCTGTCACTACATATAACTGTGCCCTCTGGTTTCACCTTCCCACAGTATCTCTAATTTTTTTTCAGAGCTCTCTAAATCAATTAAAGAGAGATATTCAAGTGTTGTTGCTCTCCATGCATGTCTAGATAGCCTTTAAAGGGAAGACAAAAATGATTGTAAAATGACTTTTGAATGTTGTACAATATATTCTTTCTCAATTGCGTCCAGCCAAAAAAAAGTCACACTTAGAGAAAATGCTTTTTCCCCTAGGCATATCATCTCTTATAATATGACCTGTAATTAGAAAGCCAGATTAGGTTCTTTTCTTTTTTTTTTTGTATCACTAGTAAAGATTCTACACAAGTGGACCACCTAGACCTCCCATTTTTGTCTTGGTCCTCTGACAGTGCCATTCATGACACCTGGAAACAGGACACATTAGACCATCCCACTGCTAACAACCAAGTTAGCAACAATATTGTGCGCTGTTCCCCCAGTAAATAAGATTTTAGTGACTCTAGAATATGCAGGGAACAAGTAGATTAAACAGATTAATTTTAACAGCATCTCTCTTGTAGTCTTACTTACATTTTCATACCTTTCAACATAGATCTGTACTCTGTTGACCACAAACAAATGTGACTCTGTCTTGGACTGCCAGAGCCTACATATTCTCTTCTTTTTCATTCAGCTTCTCCTTTTTGTCAGCAAAGCAATGGCACATTTGGGTGTTTCATTTCAGAGTTTAATCCCAAAGAGAAACTTTACCAGAATTACTGAGTTTCATTGAGCTTTTGTATGAAAATCTTGGAGGCCTGTGAAGTTTGTAATCTTTCACAAATCAAATCAAGAGTCAACTGAAAAGTTTATGGATGTTAATAAATTAATGGCCTGCATTTTTCATTCATGAAATAGTTTAGTGGCAAAGCTTCCACTTAAGCAGTGAGAATTTTCACCAAGGTTTGATTAAGCCTGAAGAGGACACTTGTAGATATAACTGACTGGCAGACTCTGCACTTCAAATATTCCAGTGAAGAGCAGGTTGTTTTACAACACTTTGCTAAAGATAAATTAGCAATGATTCTACATCAGAATTCAAAATGGGCAAGTCTTTCACAGCGAGTTTGGCAAAGTGGTGGGTCATAGGCTACACTATTTTGTTTAAATCACTTCTCCCACTCCTACTTAAAATTCAGACATCCAGATTGACTACATCAAAGAAATGCAAGAGCTCCACTGAACTTACAGTAATTTATATGTAACAGGACTCCACACAGAGCTCATTCCACTACAGAACAAGTACAAACCCCACGCATTTCAGAGCAGGAGCTCTACTCTGTCAGGTCAGCCAGGGGTAGAGATTAAACACTCCCTCAGGCCTCTCAATCTTCAGACACTATGAATGCCACTCTTCCCAGGGAGTGGCCCAGGGAATAGCTCCACACAGTTGCGTATATTGGGTAAGTAAAAGTTGAAAAAATCCCCTTTCCAAGAGCATTGCATAGGAGGATGCAAGACTTCAGGCAGCCAGCATTCAGCACTTCTCCCTTTCTCCCTGCTGCCACACACAAGAATGTATTCCAAAAATGAAGGCACACAGGCAGACAGACAAAAAAACCAAAGGGTTTTAGCTGAGGCCTGTAGAACAGGTTGCTATGAAGGACAGACCTCTAAGGCAAAAGCTCACACCGTAGTCAGATAAAACCCCTCCTGTAACTCCTAACAAGAAGCATATGTACATATGAAGAAATATCAAGCCCTAACATGGAGAGTTTTCAACAGAGATTTCCTTGGTAGATAGAATATTTTCAGTTACTTCCAAAGTGCTGAATGATGTAATTTTATATTCTTACGTATCACACACACGCATTACAAAGAGAGACTATAGCAACAAAAATGCAATTATAGACCACAACATCTGAGAATAAGCAATAAAGAGAGAAAACAACAAATTCCACACATGAATGAAAAAAATACTGCCATGATTTTGTAATAAACATATGGGAAGAGCAAGTGCTCAGTGCTGACCCAGCAGATGAGGTAATAGCCTACACAGCTGATTGGACAACCCTGAATTCATTTTCTCTAAACACTGTTGTAATTTATACCCATTTTCACAGCCACAGAGGTGCCTTAAACAACCTAAAGCACAAGAGTAAAGCTCAGTCATTCAATTAACAGCTTAAGCAGCTGTGAGGATAGAAATTAAAATTATTTTATCCATAAAAATCTAATTTCTACAGTGAATTTTAAATTTGAGATATTCTATGTATGAATTTTAAATTGAGGATAATTTAGGCTAGCATTTCTCAGCATTCTGGTTGCAACCAGGATGTGTGGTATGTTTAATTTCTGTTTTGATTGTTCACGGGTTTCCAGGATTTGGCTTGGGATCTGATGTCCCAGCAGCCTTTCCATGGCACTCCAAGCACAGAATTCCAAACCCCAGAGAACCTACAGGCTGCAACACAGCCTCTACTGCATCTGCTTTATTTTCCGTTCCTTCCCTCAAATGAAAGTTTCTCTCTTCCATCCAAATGAAACTACTGCAAGTGCCAAAAGAGTGGGAAGAATATCAAAGTATAGCATAAATTGCTCTTAACACACCAGCAAAGTACAAAATAATTTTCATTCAGCTCATCATTTTTGCAGAGACAGCTTTTTTCTCCCTCAAGTAAGTAGCTAGACATCCACTGAAGGCAAAACATAAAGACAAGGCAATCAAAAAACAAATTTTAAAGTAAAACCTGTGGTTTCTAAATTTACTCCTTCTGACAAGAATTTGGAGTGCACTGCCAGTAAGTGGTAGTTAGGTGTACGTTAGTGAAAGGAAGAAGACTCTGAAAGCATAATTTCAGAGAAAAAGCTTTCTGAAAGACCACGAATTCTGGTGGAAAGGCTACTCATCAAAGCCAAACACACACCTTTCACATTTTTGCAAGTTGTACTGTATTTAGTTTATTTGAAAGCACAACAGAATATTAACATATCTACCAGAAGACGGAAGAAATTTCTTAAATTTACAGGGAAAAGGGCTATGAAGTGACTGACTTGGATTGCTGCCAAATCAGGAATCCTGCACAGCTTACGTTTTCCATATTTACTCAAGTTTTAAGAAGATTTCAAAAATGAACCACACCTGACCTGCTAATGATATTTAACAAAATAATTTTATATGGCTTCCAAAACCCTGATCTGTAGAGCATTAAAATAACATCAAATTAACTTGAAAATTCCATAGACAAATGTCAGCACAACATGTTAATTGAGAATGGAACCAGGGTATTTTTGTGATCTGAAAAGATCAAAACAGCACACAAACGAATGGAGGGAGCAAAGGAAAAACATAATCACAGAATCATTTAGGATGGAAAAGACCTCCAAGGTCATCAAGTGCAACCTTTGAGCCATCACCACCTTGTCAACTAACCCAGGTCACTGAGTGCCACATCCAGTTGTTTCTTGAATACCCCCAGGGGTAGTGACTCCACCACACTCTTTACCATCTGAGGTCCTCTTGCACCACTAAATTTTACTGGATAAGACTAGAAGCAGCAGTGGCTTAGACCAGGCAAATACAGAATGTACCAAAACCTCATACAGGCATTTAAAACCTCAAAGAATTGCGCACTTTTTCCTTCAGACATGGCAAACCAAACATATAATGCATCTCACAAAACTTAATTCCACTGGAGTTCTGCTCTAGGTTACAGATTCACAGCCTGGCTGAAGTAAGAAGGGCCCACAGTGGGTCATCTGATCCCACCTCCCTGCTCAAGCAGGACCATGCCAGAGCACATGGCACAGGATTGTGTCCCGATTGTTCTGGGATATCACCAGTGAAGGAGACTCCACACCCTCTCTGGTCAATCTTGGTCACTTCACAGGGAAGAAGTTATTTCTTATATTCAGGTAGAACTTTCTGGTCATCAGTTCCTGCCCATTCCTCTTCCCATTGCAGGGCCCCACGGAGCAGAGCCTGGTCCATTCTCTGAGCCTTCCCTGCAGACACTGACAGAAATGGATGAGGTCCCCTCTTAGTGTCTCCTCTCGAGGCTGAACAGCCCCAGCTCCCTCAGCCTTTCTGCACCAGAGGGATGCTCCAGTCCCTAAATCACCCTTGTTGCCCTCCAGAAGCTCCATGTCTCTCCTGTCCAGAGCAGCCCAGAACTGGACACAGCACTCCAGGTGATCCTCACTAGGGCTGAGCAGAGAGGCAGCATCACCTCCCTGACCTGCTGGCACTGCTCTTCCCAATGCACCCCAGGACACCATTGGCTTTCTCGTCCTCCAGGGCAATGCTGGCTCATGGACAGCCTGTTGTCCACCAGGATCCCTAGGTCCTCCTCTGCAGAGCTGCCTTCCAGCAGGTCGGCCCTCAGCCTGTGCTGGTGCTGGGGTTGCTCCTCCCCAGGTGCAGAACCCTGCATTTGCCTTTATTGAATTTTAGACAGTTGTTCTCTGCCCATCCCTCCAGCCTGTGGAGGTCCTTCCGAAGGGCTCAGAATCAGCCACTCCTCCCAGCTTTGTGTCACTAGTGAACTTGCTGAGTAAGCAAACTCAGATTCTGCTAATCCCTCAGGTAACTATTTGCTACCCCAACCACAGAAGAGAAGTGAAACCTGTCTTGTGGGATCTGCAGAGGAGTCCCCTGCAAGAGACAAGCATACCTTGCTTTTAACAAAAAAATACTACCTCTCCTGACAAGGTTTGTTTTATCTGTGTTCCTATACCTTTAAAGCCACAGCAGAGCTGTGACTTTATCAGAATAACATGAGAACATTATTACACAGTGTTACTACAGGGAGAAAAAAGCCATCTAGACAACAAAAGAATAGGCAGCAGCAAAGCAACTGCAGTTCCTACCTGACATCAATGATGAGCAAATAATTTTACAGTTGAAAAACTGACCATGAAAACGTGTAATTCTTTTCTAGAACACTTTGAATTTCACTTCAGGTGTGCAGATTACTCCGGTATTGGACTAATGGAGTAGTACTTCCATGGAAAGGGGCTGTCTCATCTTTATGCAGGATTCAAATGCCCACAGCGGGATAAAGCAGAGATGCCAGAAGCGTTACATTGCGGGAAACAGGTGAAAAATTGGATTTGTGCTCCTCACCTGCATCCCTGCAATGACTCTCTGTCTTTGAGGCCTGTGCTAAGCTGCATGGACTCCACACAACGTGACAGCAGCCCAGAAAGCATTAGTGGGGAGTCGATTGCCCCTTACTGTGAGTAAAAGGCCAACTAGAAAGAGATACTAATAAAGATTGAAGAATAGCAGCAGTAGGTGGGGAGGCCTGGGGGCTACCTAGGAGGGAACACAGAGACAAAAATGTGGTGAGAAAAGTAGGATAAAGAACTGAAGCAGCAGACCAGGGAGCTGTCATCATTCTCCATCAGAGAAGGGAAGTATCCAAAGGGATACTGTAGGTAGCAGATATCTTTGACAAAAGCCAGCACAAAAGTACACTGGAATGAGAGAGTTTTGAAAAAATACTGATTTCCTCTCACCCTTTTACCTGTAACAAGATTAACCACAAATACACCTTTAGTAGAATGTACATGCTAGTTCACCTTACTTCTATATTACCAAAATACCCGTTGCTATCAACAAAAGGTGTATTCACTGTTGTTGTACAATTTTTCCCCCTCTCAGTCAGACACCAGCTTGAAGTTCAGCTCAGCCATGGAAAGATCCTGTCCCAACTGACAGGCCAGAGTTTTGCTCTTACAGATTTAAAGACAGAGGGTCTATTATGAGAACTTCTGAAATCAAGACCTCTGTGAGGTCTCCTGGCAAATCAGGTTTGATTTTGAGCTGTCTTGTACATTGTCATCTCCATGGAGAAGTAAGTGTAACAGAGTCATATAAAACATTAGCCCTTGACAAATGTGTGACAAAAACCCAATTAAACTGGTGACAGTATTTAGGAGCAGGGCAACTTACAGCCTAACCTACTTTTCCATAGCTGGAGATGCTCTGAAGGAATGAAAATGTAGTTCATCAGTGGGAAGATAAAACTAAGTGCGATACGAAAGAAGCAGCTCTGCTGAATAAAAAAGGTAGCATTTTTGCAAGCTCACATGACTGTAAATATCTGGGTGTTAAATGACTTGACAGAGCTGTCACACCAGATTCCCTTTACTGCAGCTCCCCTCAGAACCACCAATCCAGACTGGGTACCAGCCATCACATTAAGGGCCCTGCCAGGTCAAGCTGGCCTTTCAGGTCACCTCACCCTGGGCAAATATTACCCTCAACTAGAGCTGGCAGAGAGAATCAAGTGCAGTGTTCCATAAAGCAGAGAGCCAGCAGTACTCACAGGAAAGGGAAAGAAAAGAGAAAAGATAGCAGGGACATAGTTATTAACGTGCATTTTACAAACCAAATCAGTGTGAAAATCAAGTTTACATGGTTAGCAAGAGTCATATTGCATGGAGGTAACTGGCATATCAAACTTCAGAGTGCAGGAAAAATGGAAAGAAGGGCCAAAAGCTTATATTTTAAAGAATAAAATCAGGTATTATATCTTGCATAGCTAATTACTGTGAATGAGGAGTTTCGTGCAGGATTAAAACGCTAATAATGAAGCAAGCAGGAAGGATCTAATTTACATTGGAGTAGAACCATGCTGAACACTTTCTAACTTTGCCTCTATGTTTTTTATCTCTGATGAACAAAGACTCTTTGAAAGCACAAAAAAGCAAGTTTCTGGTCTACTTGGAAATGTTATTTATTTTGTAGGCTTCATGTAACAGCAGGTTTCAGAAAAGCACTCAGCCTTAGAAGTGCTCAGTGGGAGCAGATATCAAACTTTCGAGAGAAACCAACATTGCTAATTATCACTATATAAGTTTTCTCTACAACTTCCTTATCTCTCAGATGGTCTATTCTCAAACAAACAGATATTCAATTTGAAATTCCCAAAACGTAGGAACTACCTTGGCACCATGACAACAACCTGGTGTAAATGCATACCTGAACACGGTAGTATCTGACTGTCTCTCAAGAAAATGTTGCAGAAAATAGCATAGAATCAGAGAATAGTTTGGGTTGGAAAGGAGCTTATAGATTATCAAGTTCCAACCCCACTGCCATGGGCAGGGACACTGTCCACTAGACCGGGTTGCTCAGAGCCCCATCCTTAAATAGTTCCAGAGATGGGATATGCAGAACTTCTCTGTTTCAGTACCGCACCACCCTCACGGTAAAGAATTTCTTCCTAATATTCAATCTAAACCTACTCTGTCAGCGTGAAGCCATTCCCCCTTGTTCTGTCACCCCAGGCCCTTGCAAATAGTCTCTCTCCATCTTTCCTGTAGACTCCCTTCACATAGTGGAAGGCCACAGTGAGGTCACCCCAAAGCCTTCTCTTCTCCAGGCTGAGCAATCCCAATTCTCCTAGCCTTTCCTCATAGCAGAGCTGCTCCACCCCTGTAATCAACTCTGGTGTTTCTCCTCTGGACTCGCTCCAGCAGCTCCATCCATGTCCTTGCCATGAAGGAATCCTCCTTCAATCAGACTACAAAAGATAACTCATTCACTACTGTCCCGGTTTTGAGACAAATTAGGAGGAAACGTCCTGAAAGAGTGTCTCCTCTAAATTAACGGTAGGTTTCAGCAGCCACTCCCCCACAGGTTCAAAAGGAATTTCTTGGAGTAAAGTGAAAAAAGCCTGTTTATTTAACAAGCAGAGTGCACGCAGGCACAGAAGAAGCAAAGAATAATGTTAGATAATAAACCTTCTCAGTGTGGAGAAAAGACGGTGGATTTTTAGAGTCCTGCTCGGCTTCTTCTCGAGGTCCGGAGCTAGGATGTGGTGTCTCTGCAGCCTCCCTCGCCGGGCTGCGGTGTGGGGCTCCCGGCGACGTTCAGGTGTTTCGGACCGGAGCAGGGCTGAACAGTTCCAGAAGAAGAAGCCACAGTCTCGGGAAAACTTCTTGCCTCAGCTAACAAACAAAAAGCTAGCTAAAAGCAAAGAATTTTAACTCTGTCTCTCTCCTGAGAAAAAGAGCTGAGAGCTGGGGAAGAACTGAGGGAGTTATCTGTGTTTTGAACACAAGCCGCTGAAAGAATTGCACTGGCTTTCCCCCCTTCTCCCGGACCTAGATTAAAGGTACAGGACTCATGTCTGGGCATAAAGCAGATGATAAGGGATACAGTATCATAAAGTCACCCCAAGCCCAAGACAATTACATAAAAACAATGGCTAATAAAGGCCGAGAAACTGGGGAAAAGAAAAATAAAGTAATTATTTAAGTAATTAGTTGTTATCCAAGAAGCCACAAGACCAAAACTATGAGTCTTTAGCAGAACTGCACTCAGCAAAAGGGTACTGTTGGCTAAATCCTGGCCATGCTGAAGTCAGCTGGAACACTTCTGTTGACTTGGAAGTAACCAGGCTTCACTTCCCCTATTTTACCACGTGACTGGCCTGAGTATCATGAGTATCACAAGTATCACACGGGATCTCT
>VZTF01006286.1:1096187-1231662 GCA_013397755.1 Cnemophilus loriae | reverse complement strand
TTTTTTTTGGCAAGGAAAAAGAATAGTGGAACAGCATCTCTATCTGTTTACTGTGTGGGGAAAAAGGGATTTTGCAATATTTCTTCCCCACAAACTCTACCTGAAGAAACCCTCATTTTAATTTTCTCCAGAGATCTCCAGGCATAAATTCACCTGTGCAATAACACCATACATTGAATTTGAATCAGCAACACTAAATACAAGCTTGTTCAAGCAGAAAGGTGACATTAAGCTCTGCTTTGGAGTATTTGGCATTGATGTGTTGTACCATTCCAAAGGATAAATCTGAGAATACATTTCTGAGGGCACCACACAGTTAATTGGCACATATTTTCCTTACAGACCATTAGGAAAACAAAAACATTCAGAAGTTTAAGAAAACTCAGCTATTTGATTAAAAGACTTGTGGTTGTTCAGCCTAGAATAAAAAGACTGTGGGGAGACTTGATAGCAGTCATATGTGGAAAATATAAGAAAAAAACATCTCTTAACTTATAGCCAGGGGGGAATTTCAAGTTAGATGTCAGGAAATATATCCTGTGCATAAAGGCAGCAACTTAACTAGACTTGGGCAGCCTAGTGGGTTGTGGAATTTCCATTAGGAAGCTGTAAAAAATTATTAGATAAATATTTCTGAAAAACCTGAAAGATGGTAGACTTAGATTAGATGTTAAAAAGAAATCCTTTACTATGAGCATGGTGAGATGCTGGAACAGGATACTCAGAGAAGCTGTAGATGCCCCATCTCTGGCAGTGTTCAAGGTCAGGCTGGATGGGGCTCTGAACAACCAGGTCTAGTGGAAGGTGTCCCTGCCCATGGGGGCATGAGATGATCATTAAGGTCCCTTCCAACCCAAACCATTCTATGATGCTGGGAGAGCTACCAGCCATAGGGCAGAGGCAAAAGGGCAAGTCACCTCTCAGTATCCCCCCCCAGACAATGACTTGGCACAGGTTTCACTATGATTCCACCATGAACTGATGGTCCCTTGTGTTTTGGTGTAGCACTGCCTCGTTGTCGCAGTTTGACACTGGCCAAATGTCAGGCACCCAACAAAAGCCGCTCGCTCACCCTCCCCTGCCACAGCTGGACAGACGAGAGAAAAAAATTAATGAAAGGTTCATGAGTTGAGATAAGAACCGACAGAAAACACTCCAAGGGCAAAACAGGCTCATCTTAGAGGTATGAAGTCAATTTATTACTAACAAAGTCAGAGGAGGATAATGAGAAGTAAAATAAGCCCCTAAAAACATCTTTTCTTCCCCCAACTCCTCCCTCCTTCCCACTGACAGAACAGAGGACAGGGCACGGGGGTTTTGGTCAGTTTGTCACCCAAGTTCTTCTTCTGCTGCTCAGGGAGAGGAGTCCTTCCCCTGCTATGCCGTGGGGTCCCTCCCACGGGAGACAGTTCTCCATGAACTTCTCCAGTGTGGTTCCAATCTTACAAGCAGCAGTCCTCCCAAAACTGCTGCAACGTGAGTCCCTCCCACAGGCAAACAATCCTCCCAAAACTGCTGTGCTGTGGGTCACTCTTCCACGGGATGCAGTCCTGCAAGGACAGGCTGCTCCAGCCTGGAAGCAGGGGCCCCCTCTCTCCACTGGGTCTCCCACTGGATCACAGCCTCCTCCAGGCATCCACCTGCTCCAGCACTGGCACCTCCCCCACAGGCTGTGGGTGGATCTCTGTATCCCCTGTGGATCCCCACAGGCTGCGGGGGGATCTCTGCATCCCCCGTGGATCCCCACGGGCTGCAGGGGCACAGCTGCTTCTCCACGGTTTTCACCACAGCCTGCAGAGGAATCTTGGCTCCAGCGCCTGGAGCACCTCCTCCGCCTTCTCCACTGACCTTGGTGTCTCCATGCTGCTTCCCTCACATGTTTTCACCTCCTCCTCTTCTATGGCTAGAAGAAAAAACTGTGCCCGTTTTGTTTTGATTTTCTTCTTAAATATGTTATCACAGAGGCGTTACCATCATCTCTAATTGGCCCAGCTTTGGCCAGCAGCATGTCCATCTTCAGAGACATCCAGCGATTTGGCTCTGTCAGACATGGTGGAAGCTTCCGGCAGCTTCTCACAGAAGCCACCTCTGTGGCCCGCACCGCTACCAAAAACCAGGCTGTGCAAAACCAACACACTCGTGAATCCCCCTGTGAAGGGCAAGCCTGACTTTGTAGAACTTGATCATAAATATTGCTGTATCTCTGGATTATGTGGTGTGATTTAATGCATTTCTTCATGCACCCTTATGAGTGCAAAGGGAGCAGTGTGAAAACAGGTGCTGATTCAGCTTTGTTACAACAGAAGTCCTTTTGTTCTTGTAACTGGTGTTTCTTGTGCAAGTCCAGCAGGTAAGAGGATGGAGCTAACAAAAATACCTGACAGGAGGCTGTAGCCAGGTGAGGGTTGGCGTCTTCTCCCAGGAGGCAACAAGCAACAGGATAAGAGGAAATGGCCTCAACTTCACCACACTGACTTCTTCCCTTTGGCCACTCAGGAATCTCTCATTACCATGAGACTTAATTGGCTGCAAACGCTTTGGTTGCATCCCATAAAACCGTAAGTAAGGAGGTGTTATACAAATGAAAAATTGGTCTATCAGCATTCCATAGTACATTTATCCCTATCTGACTGGCTCACTAAATGTCCCCATCAGCACAAGGCAGCAGCACCCTTTTATTACAGCAATATACCTGTGCTTAAACTTTTCTGTGAATCTAGACCTCATCCTAAAACAAACCTCCTGCCATGCCAGAGAATGAAGGCACTTAAACACATCTGCATGACTTGGGAGCTCCAAAAAACTATATCAAGCCTCAGAGCTAATGTTTGGGATAGAATTTGGGTCATTTCCTCCAGAAACAATGATCATCCAGATCCAGTGTCTGTCATCCAGATCTTCTGAAACTGGAGACCATTAGTCCAGTACGTTTTACACTGAGGAAAATACAGCCATTGGAGACTGCTTCCATGAGGCAATATTAAAACAGCTCCACTGCAGCCACCAAACTGGCATGCAGAATCTCAAACCTCTGTCCTAACCCCTCTCACAGCATTTTATAACTGATTTTCAGCTTATAGATCAAGGGCTCACCTAGGAAAGTGTGCAGAATTGTGCTGCCAATAATGTACCCTACAGGAAAGTATCGTGCAAATGCCTCCAGCAGTCTCCCTGGGACTGATGGACTGGACTAAAGTCAGTGAGCTTAAGCTCTGGTCTTGGACTCAAGTATTCCTCCTTCAAACCATCTGCAAAGCCAGGTATGTTTTTATGAAAACTGCTCTTCTCCACAACGTACCCAGACTGGCACTGCCAACTGCCCCCAGCCCCAAGTGCCCATGGTTGGCAGATATTTTTAGGACAGTCTTTGAAAAAGAAATTATAGAAGAAGAAAAAAAAAAAAGGACACCATCTCTGCACTGAAAAGAACTATTTCTTTCTGCACTTGGGATTCACAGTTACATTACACAAGTCCAAATTCACTAGGCCATTAAATGTCACATGTTGGCTCAGTTCACACCAGTACTTTCAGCTTCCCTTCCTTTGCCTGCCACTACAGACTAACCCTTTGGCCACCACATTCCAAAGTCACCTCAGGTTGGTAGTTACTGGCCAGTAGACCATCTGCAGCACAGATTTAATTGCCAAATTTCTCCTGAAAGACTCCAAAAGAGTATAAGCTTTGTAGATCAAGAAGGAGAAAGCAGCCTGAATTCTTGGTCTGAGCAACCTGCACATCCAGGATTTATCCAGTGCATCCTGATGGAAGAAAACCACTACTGTGTTATTTTCCCTATGTCCAAAATGTCACTTGGAAGCCAGTGCCTGCTGCACAGGAATCATTCAGGTGATAAAAGTAGTTCCAGGAGAGAACCACAGCCCTTCCCCTCCATGTCATATCAGGTTATAAGGACTCTAAATCAATCATGCCTGGCTACGTTAAGTCAATTTCTGAACTATAATGCAGCAGAGCTGTCATTACATGTACAGCTGGGCTCACACTCCCCTCTAAGCAAGAAGACATAAAGGATCTCTTGCAAGTCACTATGTAATCTTCCTACAAGATTTCTAACTTTGCTACCCCTTCTTAATAGCTTCAGCAGTGGCATAACCTTCCCCGACTTTGTCCAAGCCTGCAGACTCCACTAAGCCACGTTTCCATCTGTGTTTAGGAATACGTGGGAGAAGAGTGGGGGGCTGCATTTCTGCTACACATTAAATACCTTCTGAATATAATCTGGTATGCTGCTACATTCCAGTAAAATTTACATGAGCCATATCAAGAAACCAAATAACACCACAAAAAATAGATGTATGTAGTATTCCATAAATTCCTACTCATTCTTCTGCCAGGTGGTAAGAGCCAGGCATGAAATAGACCCAAACCTAAGCCTCAAATAAGCCAGTACAGGTATTAAGCCTATTTTAAGAAGTATCTTACCAAAAAAGCCAACTACTGCAGAGAGAAAATTAATGTAATGTGCTCTGATCACTGAATAATTCAAATACATAGTCAGTAAAACATCTTTAAACTGAACAAGATGAATTTTAATAACAAAATTCACGAATAAAATGAAAGGCCAACAGGTAGACAGCATATAAACGATAAAGCTTTCTCAAGAAGCAAAGGTTTCACTGCACTTTGTAGGTGGAAGTCTTGGTATATAAACGAGTTCACTGCCAGAAAAACCTCTGCATGGAGAAACAATCTCCTTTTAGTATCTGATCAGTTATATAAAACTACAATAAAACAAACAAAGCAAACCTAACTGTGTTGCCTTTGGGCAGACTCGAACCCACCCTTAGTTCTATTTTTACACCCCCAGCCAGGCAGCTCATATGCCCTGAAGTCACTTATAGCCAGCACGAGTCTGGTGTTCCTGTAGCTTCTCATCTGTGCCCACTTCCTTTAATTATTCTTTTGCTTGCAACAGTTCCTGCTTCTAAAGCAGCAAGTTTACGTCGCCATAAAGCAGATGAACATTGACAAAAAAGCCCATAAAATTCCCAGGGCTTCTCTGTCCCTCTTTGCTTGCGCTTCCCACTTCCTCTTTGAGTTCAGCCTTTTTGCTCTGTACTTTGCAATCCCACAGCAAAACATTTGTAATTGTGACCTGTAGGTACCGTAAAAATGATACTTCAGGGAGAACATTTCAGTTGTGCAGCCAATGAGAAGAAACATGAGCTCTTGTATTACCTAGGAAAGAGAGTGATGGATGCTCAGTCACTTTGGATTTGAAACACAAAGGTTGAGTCAGTGCAGCCGATCCTCTCTCTGCCTGTGCGCCAAACTGACACTTTGCAGCCAGAGCCAGTCTCTCTCTTTCTCTCAATTACATTTGGAAAGGTCAGCATCTATTAATGTGTTCACACCCATTGAGACAAAGCCCGTTTGGCATGTGCATTATTGCAGATAAAACCCACAAAAATCAGGCTCACCCAAGACAGCCTGGCTGAGCTGCTGGGCTGGACACATTCAGCAAGCCCAGGGTGATCAAAGCCCACGTAAACAGGGGACAGAAAGCAACTCCTTGGTCTGTCTCAACTCACTTCAACAAGGGCATGTTGCTCATCCTTTATTTAATTACTTCAAACTAAACATGTTCCAGTTCAAGTTTTTTAGGAAAAATTTGATTTTCACCAGCAGGTATGTTTGCATCTTGTCTCTATGGAGCAGTTTCAGAAAAACTGTGGCTCTTGCTTAACTGACCAGCCAGAGTAGAGGATGCTCTGTTATAGCTTTCCTAACACACCACACAAACTGGTCCAATTACACAGTTCTTAATTAGGCAGGATGGAATCATAGTGAAGGTAGGGGTTTCTCTTAACTAAATATTATACCACAGTTTTGTTTTGATCACCCTGATGCCAATGGCTAGAGATTATCCAGGACTGAAAGGAAGACTCATGCTCCAAAAGAGCACAATTTGTCAGGTCTCTACAGACAGTATTTCATCTCCTAGTTTATGAAAAGGACTATATAATACAATTGCTTGAATAATAAAAAATATATCAGTTGCTTTCCCAAAACACAACTTTTATTTCACAATACTTAAATACCTCTTCACCTTTTAGTATACCATGTCTTCCACATTTCCAATAACTAATGTTTATCACATTTTTCATTTTGAGTCAATATATGTAGCCCAAATCAAGAACAGAGTTTGCATATTAAAGTAGGCATAAGGAGCAGGAAAAGAAATGAAGGAAGGAAAAAAAAAAGGACCCAAAGGGAAAGCATCAAGAAATTTCCCCAAATCCTAACCAAATACAACTCAAAGGCAGACACGGAGGTACTATTTAGACAGCAGAATTAATGGAAATAGAATTAAAAGCTGCTTAATAGAATGTCTGTCAACCTAAAATTTATGTCCATATCCAAGACATCAAGAAAAAATATCACAAATGACAGCCAATATTTCACTGTATTTCTCCAAGCAGTTATTAATTACAGAGCATTACTGAGAACAGAGTACACAGCTAGCAAAAAATTAATAGACCACGTCCAAAATCAACAGCAAATGCAGTAATTCCTGCCTCCTGGCAACACTGCAGCCCATCCATCAGATCTTAGCCCACGTTGTTTCAGGCGGTTTCCCGTTTTACAAACAATTTTTGGATCACCTGGGTCTAAAATCAGTCCAACAAAAGAGAGTGTTTACCCTAAGGAAGGTAACATTGTCCTCTTAAAAGGGTTCACTTTCTTTATACAGCTCTAGCTTCACATTCCAACCTGGATCTGCACAGCAGCTGGTCCCATTTAACCTTTCCCAGAACCTGCTGCTCCTACACCTCACCTTTTGCTGGAACCAAAGTGCCATTTCCTTCCTCGGGATGTCTTCCCTGTTATTCTCAGCATGCAATAAGGGGAGAACCCTGCAGACTCTACACCAAACTCCCTTTCCCTATCTGAATTCTTTTTTTTTCCTGAAATAATTATAAATTATGCCACTTGCTGCAGGCTATAACTGTAAGAGCAGGGAATTTGCTTTGAAACAGCACCAGAAGAAGGACACAAAATCTCTGGCTAAATGAAAGATGTTGTGAGCAACCAAGAAAAACCAAATATGGTCCCAAAATTTAACAGGTACCCTGAATGAAAAGCACAAATCACACAGCACAATCATAAAATAATTCAGTGTTACGCAATACACCATTCAGAAAATCCAGAGAATGTCAGAGAATGTCTCCATTTTACATTCATAATTAGAGCAACTTTTTCTCTGCCTTTATATTAATGACGGGAATTTAAACTTTAAACAAATATTTATATTATATATGCAATTTGGAAAATATCATCTTTCTCCTGATCACAAAGTACCCAGAAACAGATGCCACATTTCCCAATTTTTTTTTGTGGCTGGCAGTTATTTCCTTTGGATTTCTCCAGCACCATTTGTGATGACTATTCATGAGAAGCTCAGTGCAAGTAGTCACTCTTGTAACTGACAGCTTCTGCAAGTGAAACTTTACAAAAGATTTGAGCAGCTGAGGAATCATATTTTAGTAATTCAAAATAATTTACTGGTCCCAAAAGTGCGTAACTGCTTCAAGTGAAATACAATGAAAACAGAATTTTTTTTTCAATTAATAATTTTATTTTGCCAGATTAAAAAGTTAAAGTTTAACATTTGAAATGTCTTTTGAAATGTATTCACTCCTCTATCCTCCAAAACAATACGTGGCAGAGTGAAAAGTTATATTTGATTTAGTTAGGGTTTTTAACCTCTTGGGGGGTGGAGAAAGGAGACCTCAGAAATTTACCTCAGATCTTCCTTGCTATAGGCTTTTGCCAACAAGCAACAAAAATCAGGTATTTGCACAAAAAACTAAGTACTGGGGTGAGCAGTTTTCTCCTCTCTAATGCTAAAGATAATATGAAATTTGTTTTTGAAACTCTGAGGAGAAAAAGATAGCAAGGAGTGAAAAATTACTTCAAAAAAACATCTGAAACCAGGGCTTGATGCATTCTCTAACTCCAAAGTAGATGAGTGTTAGTTCACGTTTCTCTCACATGGTTTTGAGTTACATCCCAGCTACTCATGTGGTTACATCTCGCTTACTCAGAGCAGCTAAAAATGACTGCAGGAATATATGGAAGCCTGCTTTCTCCCATTCCAGTCAGATGGTGAAGGGTGGGAAATGCTAGTCACGCCTTATGTCAGGCCTCTGTGCAACACTGCAGGACCAGAGCTGATGGCTAAACTTCCAGACTGTGGGGAGTGTGTGTCTCTGTCCCATCAGGGACAGCAGTCCTGGACACTCACCAACTCACAGCTCTGTGTTCTGTTTAATAAAGGTCCACAATGGTGATAAGATACATTTACAAGTTACCCATGACCTTTAGTGGCCAGCCTGGCGTCTCCTGACTGCTGAGTATTGACCAGTTTCTCTGCCGGAGGGGAAAGATGGTGCAGTCAGTGCAATATCTAATTTCTGCTTCCAAAAATTTTAATTCTCGAAATCAAGGAGTAAAATGACCCAGAGGGATAGACTAAGAGGAGCTACTTCCAGCAGCTGGAATTACTGGTTCAGACAAAACTCCTCAACTTCAAATTTTGTCCTCATAAACTGAAATGGAGCACTGAATTACTATTTCCACATAAAAGCTTTTCTCTTTTGCAAATTTCTCCCTTGGTGGGTCAAAACCTTGAAAAAATAAAAGGAGTAATATAATCACTCAAAGTCTGAGGAAAAAAGAGGCAGCAACAGAGCTGATAAAAAAAAACCCCAACAGCTGAAGTATTGCATTAAAAAAAAAAGGTAAAATGAAATGTCATAACACCACTAAAACCTTTTAACCTTTTCACTTCAAGGAAAAACTGAAAAACAAATGAACTGATACTAAATTTATATTTTCATGAAATAGCATTTTTAGAGGAAAAGCACTCTGTTAGAAAATGCTGGCCCAGCTGTAAGAATTTTACCTACCGATTGCTCAGAAGAAAAGCTATTCTATTTTGTATTGCTCACATTCAGAAACAAGCAACATTTTACATGTTAATTTTGGACATATTTATTTCTATGTAACGTGAAATACAGCAAGTTCCCTATTTAGTTTTGAGTTACATTATCCTGTAAGTTAGTCACTGGTTCAGGACTGAGAAACCTTCTGCAATCACCAAACTGCTCAAGCCCAGCAATGGGGATGGAGCCATTTTTACTTATTCTAGAGGAATTTTTTTTTCATTATATCAACATAGCTGTGGCCCTTTACATTCTTGTTACATCCCCATGGCATTTCAGAGTATTAACCATATTTTGTGAGTTGTTTTAAGCTTCTGGATACTTTTGAAAGGAACATTCATCTTCAGGAAAATTGCTTGCAAGCAAGCTAATAGATATCATTCTTCAAAGCAGGAGCCTGAAAAATTTAGGCAAGTACTTCTCTTGAAACAAAGAGAGAAGTAGAATAATGCATTTAAAAATTTACTGCAAATAAATCTTCCTTAGCTTTTAAGCCTACCAGGATTTCATCTGATAAAGGCCTACAAAATTCCTCTGGGCAAAATGCACAGGAATAACACATCAAATTAGAGGCAGTGGTACTTGCAAGGAAAGAAGGAGCAATAGTGCGTAGCACTTGTCAGAAACAAACTGCCCATCAATTCATTAAAGGGATAGCATTCCTGGGTTGGAACATTCTAGGGCTGCAACATAATGAAAATTCCCCTTTTCCACCACCAAACCTACAGCAGCATCTACCCACCCCTCTGCAGCCTGCTTGGCAAGCCCAACGGACACTGAGGTCCCAGCTGCTTAGCTCATATTGTCCTCCAGGAGTTTCTCTCTTCAGGACTTTCCAGATCTTTACTCTTGATCTGGCCAACTGATAAACTTTAAGGACAGGTCTTAGGATCCTGGGAACCAGTGAGGTTGCAAAGACTATGATTTCTCTCTAACCTCTCTGAAGGAGCCCATCCAGCACACTGCTCTTTGCTGTGAAAGGAGGTAGGACACCACTGTGGCCAAGCAGAGTGCTAGGTTTTAATCCCAAAAAAACCCCAAATCTGAAATCCCAAATCCATCACAAAACAGTGACCTCCTTCTGCCAGCCCAGGTGGGGCTTTCCTGAAACTTTGGAAAGGACACGCACACTTTGAGCACCTGTTGACAGTATCTTTGTGGTACAAAATTCACAGCTCTGCCAAGGATTCCGGTTTTCTCCGATAAACAGTGCAATATAGTAGCAACAAATCACACTAATCATCATAAACAAAACTTACAGCCACTGCTCTGCACCACACTGTAAACTTTCTATCAGTCTCCAGAAGTTCAGTCCAGCTAGGAAGCCCCTTTCCAGCTGTACTGCAGGAAAAATCCACTTGCCAGGCAGGTTTCAGCATCTACTTGTTTGCTGAGCTTGCTGGGACACAGCAGTAAGGAGAAGCCTGAGGGAGGCAGAGGTCCATTATCCAGTTCATGGCAACAGGGACAAGTGACAAGATAGAGGACCTGGCATCCTAAACAAGACACAGCTGTAGCAGAGTGCCTCTGGATCATGTCAACATAGACAGGGGCTGCTCCCATCTCCTCTGCCCCACACTCCCCACCCCTCAGTCCTTCTCTATTAAAAGAAACTCATTCAAAGTAGTAACTCTGTTTTTGAGATCTAAAAACTACTTGAAAAAAAAAGTCCTAAAACTTCTTTGATGTTTTATTTGCAAGATGAAGTTCACAAGTAAGAACTTTGCTACACATTTAACTGAAACAGCAACAAGTGAGAAGCCCTGTGTGAATGACTCAACACTGGGAGGCTGAATAAATCCCTATACCTTGAATTTGACAGATTAAAGTAGCAGGTAAATCAATTACTACAGCCAGATGTTCAGCTTTCTTTAAGTGTGTAGCCACATAAAATATTTGTATTCAACATACAAAATTCAATATAACAAACTCATTATTTAGTATCAGTTCCTGTATTAATTAAAAATACAAGAAGCAGCCTAGATCAGTATTACAAATTGCCAGCACTCAAAAACCCTGCACTTAACCCAAAGCACCTTTGACAGACATTAATAACCAACCACTTCCAACATTCAAAACCACAGCAAGAATCAACAAAGTCAAGCTGCTGGCTTCTCTTATTGGTCTTAGGTTGTTTGCCACCAATGAACTTCATTAACTTGGCAGTAACTTGGGACACCTTCACACAAAGCACTGTCCCATCTTGGCTACGCAGATCTGAAGCAACTGTAGGTAAGGGATCAGGCTCACAGTGACTGAGATCCCTGACTGAAATGCAGAAATCACCCTCTCAAAACAGCCAGAACCAAACATTTTAAAAATCAAGACAGGTGACCCAATTTCATCCCTTGTGTACATCCCAAAAAGCAGCCAGGGAAATATTAACATTCATATAAACAAAATTTTCAGAACATGGAAGTAAAAAAGCAGATGCTGTTTGGTATTGAGAAATGAAGATACAATTTCTTGATGACCCTTCAGCCTATTTATACTCATTTGTATCATGTTACCATTTAGTATTTTAATATGTAAAATGAAAATAAAACATGGTTACTAACCTGTGGGAAGAGAGAGTAAGTTGCATTGTCAATTGTGACAGAATATAAAAATTCCCCATCAAACCAGAGGTTCTTTCCCATGGGGGAATTCATCTTTGTCATAGCAAAGAGCTGCCCAGGTTCACAGCATTCTTCCAGCAGCTTCCTAGAGAAGGGAACAGAAGAGTAAGCAGTATTAATTGGAGCCTTGTCACAACTTTGCTAACCATCACCCCTCACATCCGTGTTCCTGCCACTCTCAAGCGCTCCAAAGCCACCCTTCCCAGCCGGCAGATGAAAAATGGGACTCTTTATTACTTACAGAAGAGCCAGAAAACCTGCTTTTACTTCAGAAATCTTAGAAATAGACAGAAAAAAAAAAGATCTAAATTTTCAGACTGACACAGAAGCAAAACCAAGATTCAGCAAAAGAAACTCCATCCTATACAGCCCATTTCAACGGGCGAAAACCTGGTCTCCAACACATACAGAAATCAGAGAAGCTCCTTTGAAAATTTGCTCCAAGGTATATAAATATTCAGTACCAAACATTACTTATGAAGAGCAGGCCTCCTAAAACCCCACAGTCCATACTTATGTATGGAAATTTTGGCACCTCTCTTCAGTTACTGAATGTCCTTGTGCTACATTCCCAGCAGTATTAGAGCCTGCTTCCTAATTGAAGGCCAGCTTGAGTCATCCCAGTATGATGGATATATATAGAGAAAGTGGCTATACTTGTTAGTGTCCCTGCTGAAACTCCATACCATGGAGTTTACTTACTCCTTCATTTCCCAAAAATACTACTCAGCCTGAGTAGAAATTGGAGAGCTGGTGAGGCGGTTGAAGGTTATCCTGAAAATTCTGTACCACAGAAAACTCAGCAATTAATATCCTAAAATACAGAATGATGAAAAGCTCTGAAGCTCCAGAATATCCTCCTTCCAAAGCCTGCACAGTACTGGGAAAGGTGACACTCACAGATGTGTGCAAAACACACATTGCAGAATTCCGCCATTACAGTGTAATATTATGTTATCATATACATTCCTTATCTATTTTAAAGGTAATCTCAAAGAGACTGAAACCATTTCCAGTGGCTGCACAGGAGCTGTAAGCAGAAAAACATCAATTATTAGTGACTACTAAAATGCTTGAGATAGCTGTTCTCCTCTGCAAAAGAGGAGATTTTATTCAAAACCATAAAGTTATTCACAGAAATTTAAATTTTAGCTTTTTTTAAAGTTTTACTGCTACTTTTCATCTCTAAAAATTGGTATTTGAAAAAACACATTATTTTCCCCATTAAAAACTGATTTTGCCATAAGTTCGTAATTCTCTGCAAATGTGTGAGTATTATTTTTCAGACACACTTCAACTGAAGTAACAATAAGTTGCCAGCAACGACTTCCCTAAGAATGTGGTAGAGTCCACAAGGCTGGAGATTTTCAAGACACAACAGGACAAGCTGCTGCATATTCTCATCTTCGTTCCATTCCCGCAAATGGTTGGAATAGGTGAACATCTGGGGCCCCTTCCCACCTTGGTAGGTCTATAATTCTGGAACTGGCTGATGCAGAGCAGGACATAGCAATGTATCAGTCAGAGCAGTGATTCCCATTCCAAGAACACCAATGGCTTTATCTACAACCATCAAAGAAAGGCTTCACATCAGCCTCCTGCTGATGCCCAAGTAAAGCCTTCATCACAGATCTGTGAAAAACAAATTACAGGAAATTTGAAATCTCTCACTGAATAACCTTTGCAAAACAGTGTAAGACACACATGGAATACTGTTCCAAATACAAGATTTGACAGTGGAAATTTTTCTGGCTCTCTGCAAACCAGTTTGCAGATTTTGGAAAATTATTTCTCTCTCTCAAGTGGAAAGAAAATAATTCTGCATATTTTTCGGTCCCCACAGCAACTCTTTCAAAAAACATAAGTTAATCCAAGATTAACTCTAGCTGGAGCCATTTGTCACAAAACTGTATAACAAAATTAAAATTTTCCAGTGAAATTCTACAACTCACACCTCCTCTGAAAGTCTGGTCTGAGCAAAAAGCACAAAGAAACCCCCAAATAACTTAGTGGAAAATTATCTAGGGAGTGTTTTATATTAATGAATCTTTTCTTAGCCAGGGTAGACTGCAGAGCTAAGGAACAGCTCTTCGTACAACTCCCTCCCTATTTATTAGATGAGATATTCTTTCCCATCCCCAAAAATGCATTCTTTCAGTTCCCACTGAATCCTGCATTAATAAACCTATTATGAAAAGCAGTAGGGGTCTCCTGGAAGGGCCACAAATAAGCAGGCCACTAGTTCAAGTATGAAGCTGTGTGTATGAACACAAAAATCTTGTGCACTTGTGTGTGCTGTCAGAAAAGCATAATTATTAGAAGTCTCTCTTTTTCATCCAAATCCCAAAGTTACAAAGCAAGAAAAGTTTCATAGGAAAGTGTTCATTTAAAAGCAGAATAGATTCAAAGACAAACCTATAGCAAGATACTTTGCAGGATCAGGGAGACTGAACTGTTTGCTGAGCTTGATTAAAATGTACAGCATAAATGTTATGATAGAATTTGCAGAACTGCAGCAGCTTTTAGCCAGGAATCTCAGTTCACTGCAAGCATTCCTTCATTTGCAGGACATAAACAATGCCTAGAAGTTCTCAAAAAACAACGATGATCCAGAGCACATGGATGGGGAAAGGACAGAAGAGACTACAGCTTGGTGCTGCTCCTGCAGGTATCAGCAAATGCCAGCAGTCCCCTCACTGAACAACGGTATTGATTCAACCATTGCTCAAAAATGTTAACATGAGACTTATTACTTCATTACAGTATGGCTTTAATGGAGCATTAAAATAATGAATGAGGCTCACATTCAAGTTTGAGAGAAAAGTAATTTGTGAAATGAATTGCTTTAGTCAGACTCTGCTCAGCTGCCTGGATTTAGGTGGCATCATGCTAACCTTGATCCGGTGATTGCAAAACGGAGCCAGGATCTGACAGCACAGCCTGACATAAACCTTCCCTTTACACGGCAGTTCCCATTCGCCTCAACTTCCCTTGTTGTGCTTTGGGATCAAATGAATCTGAAGGCCCAGAAAAAAAACAAGTAACTGGCTTTGGAGTTTCGGTTGGTGTCAAGACAAAACCATCAGGCCTTCACTCACGACCAGGGTTTTGTGGAGCTGTTGGAACCCAGAGCACACGTGGTCACTTGGGTTCACTAGTGAAGATTTGCACAGATCCATTTCACTGCAATTTATTAACTGCTTCCATCTACATACCCCTCAACGGAGGCAGGAAGACCTACCAAGAGCCTTGTGGAGTCCTCAACTAAATCAACACGTATTTCCCAGCACGTGCATCCCCTACTGGAAATATTTCAGGGATTAATATCAACAGTGGCTCTGAAACACATCTGGCTTGACCACCTCTAACAGTCTCAAAATCTAATCCTGAAATTCTCCTCATTATGTCTTTAGTGTAATGTTTCCATAAGAATAACACATCCTCATGTTTTTGCAAGAAGTTTTGGTGGCAGGGGAGAAACCAAAATCACTGCTTAGTAAAATATTGTCTTTAATAAATCTGTGCTCTGTTCAGAGTCTGATTTTTTTGGCATTTCAGGTTTTGGCTGATTTTTAAATTATTTTTCCTCCCTCCTTTAAGAGATTCTTAAAGGAGGCTGCTAAAATTTCAGCCTCTCCCTTGATGAGCAAAAAGGTTGGAGCTTCCTGAATTTCTTGCTATGACCAAAGCTTTTTACTCTTTCCATAATTCCTGTGGCTATTCTCTCTTTTTCAAGATCCACCCCTAAATATTTCGTTCTAAATAAAGCCTGGAAATATTATTTCTAGGGTAGCTACCCCCTGCCAACTACAGGGACAAACTGACCTCTCATTACTCACGCATCCCATGCCATCCAAGAACAGATGAAAAATCTAGGCCCATATCCCATCTCCCAGAGTAGGCAGCAGCTAATGCCTGTAGCTGTAAGACAGCCCTCTCAAACAGCCACATAATGGCTCTACTTGTGGCCATTTTTTGCTCCAAGCTGGCAGTCTGGGAATTTTATGGCCCTACAGAATGCTACAAAGCCATTCAATAACAGCAAAATCACTGGTTCTACTACAACCAGTGAGCTTGGAGCTGCAGTTGGCATTTGGCTTCTGAATAGTCAGTGAAAACATTGCTGGGTTTGGTCCCATACTTTGAATTTCTCTTTCCTAAAAACCTCAATCTAATACTTGTAACTGGGGATTAGCTTGAAGAATTCACTGAGACTTTGAGGTTTTCACGGTCCTTAAAGCACCTTTCTACTCCAGGAATACCACCCCACTCAAGATGAAATTGAAAATTATCCTCAGCACAACTGTTTGGGAATACGATATTAAAACTTCCCTCCTAAGAAAGATCTCCTGGACAAGTACCAAATGAGTAAGAATGGCCAGTGCAAATGCTCTTGATAGCCACAAAAGCATACCAAATTGGATTTTTGGGACAGCAGTCATAGTTGAAGCTCTAGCTAAAATTAAGACCTTTGCCAAATACAACATCTAAATCAAGAATACACTGCTGTGCATAGGTTCACTTCTGAAAATACCCAGATACCTAAGCTTGAATAATAAGTCTAAATGCAATGAAAAAGAAATATGAAAAGAGGGGATACCACAGAGCAGAACAGAGATAATCTGATTTACTCCCCAGCCAAGGTCTCTGCAATATGTTAAGATTTTACGAAGACTAAAGTAATGAACATTTTACTCCTCACATTTATTATTATATTGTTTCTTGATATGAAACTTTCAGCATATTTCAATGCCACCTGCAGCAATTTCTGGTGTCTGGACTTTACAAGGATCATGTAATATTTCCCCAACTTCCGCAAGAGAGGAAAGTTATCAGGACAATAAAAACGTTGCAGTCAGTCATCATGCCTGGTACTGCAACCTGCATGAAAGGGAAGAGGTTGCATTGCAGAGACCACAGAATAAGGACAATTCATGAAAACCATCTTCATCAGCTTAGCAACAGAGCTGCTGTGACTTTTTAAAGTAAGAAACTAAACTATAAATTAATGATAATTTGCTACAAATTGCCAAATTAATAGGTGGGGAGGAAACAATGAAATCAAGAACTTGCATCTTTTCTGCACCATCAGTATCTTTTTAGAACTTTTTTCCAGGCTTTTTTGAGGTGCCCAAAAGGAAAACAAAGTATTTTATTTAACCCGAGAGTATTGTTTTCACTGCCTACTTTTACTTATCCAGAGAATATTTGGGTTTTCATTACCTATTTTAAAATCACTGATCTGGTGCCACCCATGCAGTAGAGTTCACAGTTCTGTTTCCCAGACTGCAAAAGAAATATAAAACTGTTTTTTCATCCTGTGGGATGATATGGTTACCCCATCCTTGCTGCCTTGGCCTTGAACAAACTCTGCTGCCTTCTAGAAGGTAAAATCTGAGCTGTCAGTCATCATAGCACCTCATTCTAATCTCTGATTTTGTTTAACTCTATTTTTTTTTTAATATACAAGTGATACATTTTTCTTCCAGACACATTCAAAGTGTCATAGAAAACGGGGGATTTGATTTTGACTGTACATTTAGGCACATTTAGATTGGAGAAATACAGATGAGGCCAAAATTTGCCAGAGACTACCTTTTTGATTGAACAATGTTTGTGAACTAGAAGAAACCAGGACATAAAGCTGAAAGAATTGGGATTTTTCAGCCTGGAGAAGAGAAAGCTTTGGGGTGACCTAACTATGGCCTTCTGGTGTCTGAAGGGTGTCTATAGGAATGATGAAGACAGACTATTTCCAAGTGTCTGGAGTGACAGGACAAGGGGGAATGGCTTCAATTGGACAGGTTTAGATTAGATATTAGGAAGAAATTCTTCCCTGTGAGGGGGGTGAGGCCCTGGCACAGGTTGTCCAGAAAAGCTGTGGCTGCTCCATCCCTGGAAGTGTTCAAAGCCAGGTTGGACAGGGCTCTGAGCAACCTGTTCTAGTGGAAAGTGTCTCTGCCTATGGCAGGGGAGTAGAATGAGATGATCTTTAAGGTTTGTTCCAACCCAGACCATTCTATGACTCCGTAACTGAGTGAATAAAAGTCTACCAGATCACCTGACAAGCTTTTAGTTTACCTTTCTTCCTGCCAATTCTTTTACTTAAATATGGAGCAGCTTTGCTTTGAAAAGCTATTGCAACACAGAATTGTTCACTTCCTTTCAGAGGAAACACATTTTGATTCATGCAAACTTGTCTCAAATTCCTATGCACAAAGCCTGCTTGCAAGCTTTGAAACACAAATTATAAGGTATGAATTATAGAGTGTGAATTCTCGGACTTGGTCAGATGAAGTTTTTCTAAGACTCTCATATCAGATTTATAAAAGAACTGTATTATAAAGAAACCACCACAAATTGTGACTAGCAATAGCAAAGATATCCAAATTAGTCATGCAGTAAAATCTATCAGAATGCAGGATGTCTCTGAGCTGTCTGTATTGTTCCCAACCACATCCAGGAGAGATAGCAGGAGTGACTTGACATCCCACCTGGGAACTGCAAATGAACAGCCATATTCCCTGGAAAAGTGAGGAACCTGAGCATAAGCTCAAATGATAGTTTCCAGGTGGCAGCCAGAAGCCTCACACGATGCTGAAATTCACTGGCACTGCGCTTTTGCTTTGCTAATGCCACCACCACCAGCCCCTAAATACAACTGTGTCAGAGAAGACACAGGGTTCATCTCATTTACAGTATTTGAAATGCAAATTGAGGTCACTCCAAGTGTTCCTCATAGAGACCACACCTTTTAGGGTGGGCTTCATCTCAGACTAAACACTTACTTCGTCTCTAATGACCATAAAGGTACGACTGCCTTAGATAAAGACATCTACATTTGATAGCTTTACTCCAATCCATGAAGCCAGGCCTGCTGCTCCAGATTCTAGGAAGCCAATGGAGGCTTCTGCAGCAAAGGTGAGCTGTGAGAAAGGGATTGTAGCTCTTCTGCCTGTCTACAGCATCCCATGGAAGGATCTTGTTTGCCAGCAGACCCATCTGATGGTTTTTAATCTCTGCTCACACATCCCTCACAGTGTCAGAGAGACGAACTGGAACAGCTGCACTGACGGGTGGTATTGTCATGGAGAATTCAGAGGCAAAGGCGAGCAGGGCAGGGGAGGAGATTAATTGCTACACATGCCATCCTTTTTTTTTTCCCAATCTTATAAACCTGGCAGTTTTCACACATATGAGGTGAAATTAACGAATGACTGTCTTGCAAAACAGCAGAACCATCAACTGAGACACAAAGTTACACTACATGAGGTGCTGCTGCTGGAGGGAAAAATTAGTTGTTCTTAACCACTTCCCTCCTTCCTTCCAATGAAATTGCTGCTTGCTTTGCACCACCACAAGCACAGAAAAATATTTGGCTTCAACAAGGGCACAAGGTGGCTGTTTTCTTCCAGGAGAAGGAGATTCACTAAAAATTAATTGAGCAGCTCTAATCTTATGTTTGAGCCTGCACTATCTAGAGTGTTGATATGTCCCACCTGGATCTAAGCAGTCAGTTATCACACCACAGTGACTTCTCCACCTGCTTCTGCAACCCAGATAAAAGCTCTGTAAGTAATGCTCCTTGCAAAAGTGCCCTTATGATCCAATCCATAAAAGTCCATAGAGTGCTTTCCACTAATTTGATCAATTCAGTCATGCCCCTCGATAGAAGGTGAACTAGACAGAAAGAAAAAAAAATGCCTTCATTACACAGATTTCCTAAAAGCTGAGACAACAGAAATGAAGAGGAAAGGAATACTCTTGCACTTGTCACTCCAAGTGGCTTTTGATGCAAAAACTGTATGTGACCAGGCAGCCATTGCCTATACATGTGACAGAGACAAGAATATGTAAAAGAATCACAGGAAAAGGCATGAAAAGGTACACATATGCCTTCAAAGGCATATGAAGGTACACATCTGGAGCAGTTTTAACCCATCATAGATGGATGAATAAATCCGAAGGAATAGACTGAAGGAAGCCCAGCTTTGAAAAGAAACTTGTTCCTCTCATTTCTCAGCAACTGCTTCCCACACATCATAACTATCAATTGTTTAGGAGGTGGAATGAGTTTTGCCTGGTTGGGAAGCATCCATTTGATGCCTGCCAGCCAGCAGGACGAGCTGATCGGCCAAATAGTAGGCCAAACAAAACAGGAAACCTTGGGCTTGACCTCTCTCTTTTATCCAGTTTTTCATTAAACTGGTAGGAACTCATTACCATTAAGGCTTCTATTATTCTGTTTAATTTGGATGAAATCTGCCAGTGAGAAAAATTTCTTAAAGTGAGTGGATTATGATTGAGATTCCAGTTATATCACATTTCCTACTGACTGAAAAGGGGAAAATAATCCATAAATGCCAAATAATGTCTTGCTTTAGCTTCCTTGAAATGGACACTGACAAAACAGTGTCCTCTTTGTTGCTTCTGTACGCTCAGAATTATACACCAGTTAAGCTGTAATAGTCTGATTTTGTATGAAAGCCAGGATTTAAAGCATCACCAAGCACTGACACTGGAATTCACATACAGCCCTAGCTGATGCAGCGACCAACTTCACTTCTGTAAACAGCTGACCATCGGTTGGCCGAGGATCCAGAGATATTTCTGAACTGAGTTCAGTGGTCCTTCTGTGTGCTGACAGATGGCTTCTAACAGATGAACAAGAATAGTAAAATTATCACAGATTAAAACATAGCCATTTATCTGAAACACACCTTGAACTTGCAATACCTCTGTTTGCACGTAAAAGCTTAATTTTTGAAATTTTGCTAATGTGTTTTAAATCTTGCCCGAGTGCTAGGTGCTATAAAATCAGCTCTATTGATGCAAACACTTTGCTAAAGGCACTAAGTAGATTAAAATAAAGGAAAGACTTATCCAAATTGGAACCTCTTTTTCTTAGAAACTCCACTTCCAAGTCTTTTTAAGTCTCTTTTGGTGCAGCCACAGAAAAAAGTTAAATGGTAGTCATCTTGCACTCATATTGAACTCCATCATAGTTGAATTCTTTTGCCTCTTTACAGACTTACTGAAATGAGGTAAGATCTCACCAGCTCTGGGTTGAAATGAGTCTGTTCTTACAGGGATGATCAACTGAGATGCTTTCACAAGTCACCTCCAGACACCTGTTCCAAGAACAAGAGGCCATATACCCTGTTTGTCTTCACACCTTTCTCTCCTGTAGGCCCAGTGAAACCCAAAAATCAAGCTTATTGATGATCATCAGGGTCTCTGTTATGATGAAACAAAAGCAGAAGCAAACGCTAGATCACAGGATTTATTTTTGCTACTCTCCGACTTCCATTCCCAGTGGCTGAGTGACAGCTGTGTGTTGCATCAATTGATTTGAGATGGTCAAAGCTCCATTTTGTACTCAGGAAAGTGACTTTTTTTTTTTTTTCTTTCTGAACACATCTCAGTAACAAGCACTGCCTTACTCCCGCTAGCACCACATTAGAAAGGACAAAATGCTGATGTAGAAGTAATCTTTTGCCATTTGGTCTCAACAGTGCTGCCAACTTACTAACAACTCTCTGTAAAACGCCTCTTGTGATTACTTAAAGCATTCTCAAACCTCTCTGTTCAATGCTCCCTATGGCAAAGAAACCTCAGGAGTCTCTAACAGGAGGTGGGGAAGAGTCCAGGAGATACTTCCTGACTTTCCTCCCACATCATCTCATTTCTGAGTCACTCCGCTCCTTCATGGCAACCTAACCTAAGTCAAGTCCGTCTGGACAGTCACAGCACCAACCCACTGCTCACCACAAATATCCACTTGGATTCTAGGGTGTATAAAACACTGGGAATTTCCCAGGTCATACTTAAGCAGTGGGGATCTAAGCACTCCTTGTTTCATCTAAACATGTAATCTGCATTTCTATTATTTAACAGCTGCTTCCAAAGGACATGCAGAGACTTATCATCCGAGCTATTCCAGACCCTACAAAGAGCCGGCAGAACTTCCCCCAACCCACTAGAAAGAATCTTCCAGTGCAATCAAGGAACATAAACCTGGCTTTCACTACAGATATTCACACCGTGCTGAAAGCAGAGTTTTGGAAACTCACACATCCAAAGCTCCCAGAAGTTCACAGGCACCACTACAGCTTGTCAGAGCTCTGAAACAGTCCTTATATACTATACATTACATATTATATAATCCAAACAGCTCCAGCCATCAAGGTCATCACATATTTACAACTTTCAACCCACTGCACGCTGTTTTGTCATTATCATTTAGCAAATGATATTTGGCAGCACTCAATACAAACAGGGAGTTTTACAACACACCATAATGTTTAGAGGTTCTGCGGTGGAGAGGTTTCCGTGCAGGCACAGAAGAGGAAGAAGCAGAAGTAGAAAACAGAGAGCTGGCAGTGAAAAAGAAGAGGTGAGCAGGAGACAGGAAGCATGTTTCAGTCTATCCTAATCTAAGCAGTTCACTGTGCTATGCTCTGTGCTGCTGGGAATAAATTTGGAATGCACAAACCCCATTACCCAGAGCAATCAAACAGCTTCCTAAGGGATAAACATGATTTATGTACTAAGCTCTTATAGGCCTGAAGTCCTGGCAGAAAATGTAATTTATCCAACTTCCCCCTCTGCCCAATCTGGTGGCCTTTAACAAGCTAACACTCCATGTGAGATTAGAATTCCTAAAAGCCTGTCAAACACAAACCAGAGAGATTACTACATGCTATGACTTCTACCCATCTTTGCCAAGATGTTTTCTTTTCTATCCACCTCTCCTTCCTCTGCCATCTGTCAGACCTGCCCCCAGCTATACAATCACATCTCCCCTGCACAGGCATGAGTGAGAGGGTCTGGGAAAGCCTGGGCTTCCATGTGCTGCAGAACAGCTACAGGAAATGTTCCTGACAGAAATCAAGTTTGGAGTTTTACTTTCCCCTCCTCCTTCTGACTGAGCTTCCCATCCTTTATAGACTTCTTTATTCCAAGAGAACCCAGTTACAGGATCCATTAGAGTAAAGGTAGTAAACAGGAGACCTGTTGCTGTTTAGGGAGCTGCCTGGCATACTACAACAAAGCAAAACATGTCACCTTGAAATGCCTGCAAGAGTTATACATACTGCAACATTATGAAATTCTAAATAAAAGCCAAGCCTGAAGAGTTTGACATATACAGCCACACATATCACAGGAAACTATTTTGGGTTGAAGTACTGTCAAATTCCTAAGTTTAATTAGCTGCCGTGCTCCAGTTTTCACAGACTACCCATAATCCAAAGAAATCTAAATATTAAAAATACTTGAGCTAGGTTCTGAAAAGATCTGAGGGAGGAATTTATAAACCAGCTCTTTCAAACAAGACATAAAACTCACAGCCATGCAGTCTCCCAGGCTAGTGTATCCAACCTGAGTTTATTTTTACCCAGGAATCCACATCCTCAGTTCCCAAAGAATGAGGCATAGTGCTGGGAACAGAAACCTCCTTTAAAAGACTCAAGGAAATCCCTGGATCACAAACTCTGGGTCCACTAGGAGACTTGTATCTATCTCCCTGACACCCATAGGAAGGGCAACACAAAGTGATGCAAGCAACCTGGGAGATTTCTGTAGTGTGTCAGGGATAACTTTTTGGTACAAGTATTGATGGGTCAGCTCACAGCTGGATCTACTATTCACTAACAAGAAAGCACCGATTGGGGATATATAATCAATAAAAGCACTGGCCCATGGAACACTGCATTCAGGAGCCTGAGGGGAGTGAGGAAAGAAGGTGGCAGATCCTCTTGATTTATTGATTGATCTTGAACTCTTCAGTTTGGACTGGAAGTAGCTCATAATCATTTAGGAATATTGTGAAAACTACATGTTGGAAACAAGAATACCACAGTCCATGGCCCCAAGAGATGGCCAGCCAGGACATTCTCTCTTTCTGACCTCTTTGTCCCCAGCTTCTTGGGGTAGCACTGGACTTATTGCACAATGAACTGACTGAATCTGTGGTTTTCCTTCCTGCTACTGAGTAAAAATAAAAAATGTGCCCTGTTAGGAAAATAAATGTCAGTCTCTTGACCTGCATCAGAAAACTCCCATGTTCATACCTACAGGATGTGTACTACACAAAAGTTAACCCAATATATTTTTTTACTTTCACCGAGCCTTTCATTACATTCAGAGCTTCCAGGCCTGATACAGCTGATTTGAGAGCATCCACTAACTGGGCAGTCCAACTGCCACCTTATTACGTCTCAAATTCATCTTGAAAATTCACCTTGCAGCTCAAGAATGCATGACAAATTACAGAGCTCTACTGAATCACAGCTAGTTGGTCTATGCTACTCATTTCAAGAAACTTTAGCAGTGAATTATTTAGGGAAAAGAAAAGGATCAGTTCACAAGCAACAACTGAACAATTCAGTTTCCACAGTAATTACACTGTTTACTACAGCGTTGAAGATGAGCTATTTAGTTTTCAACAGCATGGTAACGTTTTGTTTTCTGGTACAATGTCACAATCTAAAAATAAACCAGATAAAAAGCAAATTAGTACAAAAAGGCTGTATAAGCCAAAGAGGAAACACATTTTTTAAAGTGATTAAGCAGCAATCTAAGAATAAGACAAATATATTTAAGAACTAATCATTCTAAGAACACCTGCACTTCCTAAATTAAGCATAATAAAGGTTAAGAAGGAATTAATTATTTATGTAAGCACCAGGAACATGAAAGGTTGTTATAAGTAACAACAGTAATTTGGAATGAGGTGTTAAACTAAGTTAGTGAAGGCTAAATGAAGTCTCAAAATGCTAAGAACCTGAGCCATTGATTTATTTGAGAGATCATACTACTACTACTACATTTATTGCATGACTTTCTGTGCAGCATTTGATGCCAGGCCTTGACAGAGATAGGAAACTAAACTAAAAGGACCTGAAGTAGTAATTAGTCCTGCTAAAGACATTTCTGTGTTTTTATGCACTGCAATAAAAATCAATTATCAGTTGATTTATGCTGCACACTTCGCGAATCTCCTGCAGATCCCCACAGGTGTATTCCTACAACCACTGGGAAGCAGGCATATTTGGGGCAGAAGCTGCGTGATGGAAATGCTGCAGAAGAGAGAGCAAGACAACACTCAAAACCCAGAATTTCACTGCATTGCACTCTGCCTCCCGCACAGCAAGATCACTCTGGAGAAGATGCTGGCATTTGACAACCAGAAGTGTAGAAGCTCCATGTCTGCCCCCACAAATCCCTCACCTTCCCAGAGCTGTTCCGAAGCTTGGAACCAAAACTGGCCAAGCACACGTGGCCAAGGAGTTCTGAAGTAGCTAAGCATCCCCAGAACAGTGAAGCTTGGAGTTGTTTCTAAATACACATTATGTATGCATCCATTTAATGTCAACAATGTGCATGATCCTACTAGAACATACAGTGAAAAGTCATCTCATCAGAAATGCTACGGATGGCATCCAGACAGAACAAGGCATGCCTTTGTTTTAAAGACTCACCCCAAAACCACAGTAACCAACCCCAGTTTGAGATATGAGAAGTCAAAGAATTGCCTGCTGTAATTCATCATCCCTCAGCCTGAACTGCTGGTGCCCCAAAGGGCAGTCTAACGCTCAGCAAACACAAAGTTCACTAGATGTCAAGCCTGTGGACTGTCTAGTTGGCAAAATGCAACCAGAGAATGAAAAAACCAGAGCAACAAATGTTGTCTTCCTGTCTTTTTACTAAGCATATGGACATTTTCCCTACCACAGCTTTTAAGTAGGACAGGTACCAGAGATAGCTGCAGTGAGTGGGCTGTACTTCACATATTTCATCACCCCACTTCCAAATCTCACTACTTCAACACTCATCTCTAGAGCAAAATGATTCTCCTATCTTGCGGCATGAAAATGCCCTCTCCTGTTATGGTTTCATAGTCCCTGTTATACCTCTGGCCATTGAAACTGGACCCTCAATTGACTCAAGTGATCTGCTCCCATCTGATACTTGAGCTTCTTCACTGAGATTATAATTCACCTCACACTGTTTTAATTAATTGTTACTTCCTTGGGTTATCTTGCTTAACCAACTGACCTGTCCTTAAATTGTTCACTTCACTGAATGTTTTACCCTTAATTGACTGCTTTTCTGATTTAGCCACATACTTGTTCTCAAATTTCCTATGGTCTTGCTCTGCTATTCTGCTTCACAAAAATGTTTCTTTATTTTATTCTCTGCTTTTAATGTTTCTTCTTCTTCAGTGCCCCTGCTGCTATGAACTCCTTGTCTCCGTTGTGTTAAACCCTAGCAATCTTCCATCTCCCAACCTCCCAAGGCTTCTCCATCTCACCACCTTCCCTCCTGCCCTCCAAGAACATTTTCTTTCCCTCTGGAGTACTCCATTCCGCAATCCCTTTCTTTCAGCTGACAAGAGGTTTCTGACGCTTTTCCCAAGAGAAAATTCAGTTTTTAAGTAAGAACAAGAATATTATGAAGGAACGCACCCTGTTCCTGAGAGCAGCCAGCAACCAGGACAAGGCTAAAAGCTGGCAGAGCTGTGCCCCTTGCCCTGCACAAGCTGGACACTGGGGCAGCACCTGCTGCCTCTCACTCCACAGTCCTGTCACCAGGGACTAAAGAAGTTGAGGGATCTGGGACACAACCAGAGCCTAATTTGCACCACTATTTATAGAACATATTACTCTTTGAAGTGGGAAGAGTTGCTGGTGACAGCTGAGGTAGTTCCGGAAATGATCCAAAGCATTAAGGCAATCCTTTTCCAAAACACCAGGGTACAAGTTATTCCGGAGCTGGCATGCCTATGATGTCACCTGTAAATTCCCAAGGGAGAGCGGGCGCAGCCAACACCTCCAGGCAGGGAGGGATCCGAGCGCAGGACCAGGGAAAGGAGGGAAGAAATCCCAAGGGTGCCTCCCCACTCCTCTTTCCAGAGGAGGTGTATCAGCTTGCTCAGGGAAAGCATAAGCACAGAGGACCCAGAGTGCTTTTCACTGTGAATCAACTTTCTGAAGGTTTATGGTCTTTTACACTATCAACATTTAAAAGCTGCTGCTAAAAAGAGTAAGCAAAAATCCTACATATCCTTCAAGAAATTTATCCAAGAGATCTACTCAGTATGAGAATAAAAGTAAAACTTCACTAAATAAATCATTCAACCTACTTAGTCCTGCAACGAGGGATCTTAAGACAGGAATGTTGCCTGAAAGTTAGTTTAAAAATACTTTAAAAATCATGTTTATGTGCTCAGTCTCTCATCCAGTGTGTTTTGGGAGATCTTCCTCTGCAATACATTCAGCCCATTCACTTTAGACCCAAAAAGGTGATGATGAAATGATAATGCCTGGCTATTTCTTCCTTAAACTTGTTTAAAGCTAATCTGTTCTTAGCAGTTATCCAGGTTTTTGAGAAATACCTGTACACTGGCAGCAATTCATGAGTGGAAACAACTTATTTCTCGGGACTTTGGGGTTTCTTTTTAATTTCTCTAAGGCAAAACAAGTTACTGATCTTAAATGGAAAGGACTAAGATTCTCACCAGACAGAGTGCAGAGCCACACGAGACACCACCTGAAACCAAACGATTGAGCTAAAAGTTCTTTCAGAAAGAACTGATTAAACTCTAAAGTTCTGAGCAAGCTCATATTCATCTAGGTTGACCCCTGATTTCAAGTGACAGCACACTGCACATGTTCTCCTGGTTATGCCACAGAGAAGAGAGCCCACACCCCACTGGAAGCCCAGCAGCCTGTTTCCCTTCACACAAGCAGAGAGGGAACTTCGCTCTTCTCTGTGATGCAGATCCGCTGTTCTGCAGCAGATGAGAAAACAGATTTTGTACTAAACTTGTAAAACCAACTCAACATTTTCCCACAGATTAGGTGGTGAAAAACAACAGACTCAACCCTCTTAGTACAAGACTTTCAGTAGCAACAGCCTGCTAGACAAGTGAAGCACAAAACAGTTTGTTTGGTTTTATTAAACGAGAGAAACCATCAAAGACCCAAGGCAAAACTAAACATTTTCTCAGATGCTGGACCCATTAGCATTTACTGAACTACACTAAATAAGCGTTTTTCACTTGTTCTGTTGCCTAAACAGAGCTACCAAAACACATGATTTTTCTGTTGATAGGTTAACTTTTTTGTTGTTGTTACCATTTGTGGATCAGAAAGCTCAAACAGCACACTCTGCCATTCCTTTCTGGATACACTTAAAGGCAACGGCTTAAGCAGGATAGAAAGAATAAATATCTCGTGTGCATTTTTACTGCTTCATCCAACTGGGCATACATAAACCTGGAGCTGTTCAGCATGTGTCCATAAGGCTCAGCAACTGTGTTTGTGCTAGATGCTTGCTGTCTGCCAAGACAAAATGTTCAATAATATGACCTATGAAGGAATGCCCAGATTGGTTTTGTTTCTCCTATTCCCTTCACTGTTGCAGTTTCCTTAATTAAAAAATGCATCTAATTATAGGCTGATATGTAATTCTCACTATAACAATCCCTAGCACTTAAAAACTGTGAGTCTGGCCCCCAAAATTATGATTAAGCGCAAAAATTAGGCATCTGAATAACAATAACCCACACTGGATTTTTACTTGCCTTTTGGGGGCTAAGCCACCATTCACATTTACAAGCACTTCCCTTTAACTATGAGGACTCAAACATTCCGTTTCATTTCTATCCCATGAAAGCAAGACTGTCACAAATTCACTTGATTGCAGGAGCTGGCACAGCGATTACAAGGGTGGGCATTCTCCAAGTCATATTAAGTGGCCCTAGCCTCAAAATACATAGTTCAGCATCCTTTCCTGCTTTGCTCTGAGAGAGGAGTAAGCATCACCAACCCAGGTGAAATTTTGCAGGTGGACATCCCCTGGCTTGCTGAGCCTCAGAGCGCCAGAGCCTGAAAACAGCTGGAATCCTGGTCCTTGGCAAAAGGTGTCCTCATACTCCTGAATTAAGACCATCACAGTGATAAATCTTAAACTCCTCTTCACGTAACTGAGGAATAGTGGTGGATATACAAACTTTCCGAGAACTTACAGGTGAGCTATCTGCTTTACAGACGTATGTAGACAGACCGAAGTTTCTCAATCCATTTCTTAATTATATCATAAAAATTAGAGAGGTCTAAAAGCAAATAAAAATTAAATACAACATGTATTTGTCTCAAAATTATTTTTCAAATAAATCTTTAAGCAAGCTGTAGACAGAGTGTTCATCATTCCCATTCTCATCTGATCCAACAGCATTCCTCTGCTCCTGCCTCATGAATATTGCATCTCCTTTCTATCCCATATTACAGCCACACCCTATATGGATTTATTCTCATGCTTCTTACATTGCCATTAAGTAGTAAATGGCACAACACAGGAGACTGCAAAGAGTCTGAACCTCACTCAGACAAATAAGAAGGTAATGTTGTCTGAGTGGGTGGCAGTAAACCATCCACAATGAGCAAGGATAATCTAAAGACTACATTCCAATTAGGAATGTCTGCTGCAGCACTTGCTACAGTTGTCTAGTGAGAGAACTCACAGATGAAGCAGAAGTAGAGAATCTGAATTTCACCAGTAGCTGATGATTCATTCTTTATACTGTAAGCAACTGTAAGTAACTGTGAGTTACTATCCAGGAACAGGGATTCATATCCCTAGTGAATGCTACATATCGAATAAAGAGCTCTTCTATTCCTTTTGGAATAGATAAATGCTTCAGTGGAAGTCATGGAAAGAAGAAAAAAACTAAAACAAATGCATTGCACACTTCACAAGTAGTAAGCTGGTACCCCCAGGTTCTAGCAGCAGCAAGCACCAGTACCCACCAAACCTTCAGCACAAGTATTGGATCACTCCTCCAGGGAACATTCCCACAGCCTGTCACTTGCCCAGGTATTCCTTCACATTAAAAACTGCACTAACAGATGGAAAATCACCCCATTAATCAAAATTCCTAATCTGCATAGCTGGGATCTCACTACACACATTCTTGGAAGGAAGCTCCTTCAGAGCACAGAATGTCTCTCTGCAAGCTTATAGCACTGTAAAAATAATAAATCCTGGACAGTGATAATTATTCACAGAATTCTCAACTGACTCCAGTGGTGACCCAGACCCAAAGTTCAGTTACAAGAGATAACCATGTCATGTACACAGTCTCCTTAATTCCCTTTATAACTCTGCTTCCTTTGCTGTATAGAAGCACATGGGGAACCAAAATCCAGTGTCCCCTGGCAGTCAATAGTAGGAGGACTGAAGCCCAGATGAGTAACCTGATAGTCTTCATCCCATTTGCCATTAGGCCGAAATCTTACTGACTCACTGAGAAAGGCAGGCATCAATCAGAGAGCTTTGGGTTCAGCATCACTTGCTCACTGCGCATTTCCAGCTTTTTGGACTGGTTTCCTCAACTCTTTTGGAATTTCTGAGTAGTACCTACAGCAGTAGGTCCCTCATCACCCTGCCCTGGGGTACCACCACAGTGCAGGACCAACAGCATCAGTAAAACGAGAGAACCTCCAAACACTGAGGCAGCTGAAACAGAATTCCCAGAACTGACATTTGGCCAAGATGGACCACATAGGAAAATATTAAAATCTTTTCACTGGGGAAAAAAATATGTTTTGTTTGTTTGTCTTCCATCTCTGACAGGAAATACAAAGCTGTTATTTCTCTATTACAGCAATGGCCACTCCTGGCATTCCAGAGTTATGCAGAGCAAGTTTTTCCCACAAGAAAGCAAGGAAAATAGTTGATGATCTGTTTTCCCAGCACTCCTTAAAATATAGGACAGCTATATAGCAACTTTTAAATCAAAGCTGGTGGTGCTTCCTCAGAGCAGAGGCAACCTGATAAGTAAAGCCTTTATCTTGCTAATACATGAAGGCAAAGTTTGCAGTTTACCTGGAAAGCCTGATAGCCAACAACTGGAACATGAAGGACGCAAAACAACAGATGCCCTGAGCATCAGTGGGAGTTGCAAGACTCTGGAGAAGGGTATTGTTAGTTCAAATGGGGAAGGAGATAAAGGAGTAAATAATTTCACACAAGTTCTTTGTACCGCTGTGAATGTTAATTGGATAATTATAAAAGGAGCCACTCAAATAGTCTGGGGCTCCCCTCAAAGCTGAGGAGGGCCTCAAGCAGCTTAAGAATGGGAATAGGCTGAGGAAGAGGTGAAGGGGAAAAAAGAAGGAAAAAATATAAACATAATAGTTGTTCAGGAAATGTTCAGGATGCTCTCAGCAAATACGGAAGACATAAAAAATGCTAACCATTTCTATTCAGCTGATCCCAGCAGCTTTAAAAGCTTCACCGTAGACACATCTCCATTTGAAAAGAGAATCTCTAAACCAAGAAATTAAGGAGGGCATTTTCCAGCAAATGGAACAGAACTCAAAATAAAACAGTCTGTTGATTTAATACAATAACAACAAAAATCCCACACCATTCTGCTAGCCATAAAATATTGCATAACAATCTAATTTCACAACTTTCACCTTTATCTCAAATGGAGCAGTGGGAAAATGACCTCCAGAATCCTGGTGAAAGCAGGGACTTAGTTCTCCACAATATAATTCACCTTGTTAAAAACTGTGAATACCACTAAGGTCAAGGCAACAGACATAGCTTCTTCAAGAAGCTCAGAGCTTCCGTAGCAATTACTTTACAGAAAAAATGCTTTGCCAGGGTCCAGGGACACATCAGTGCCTTGTCCCACCCCATCTGCTGTTTATCTAATTAGGTTAAATTCCAAGACCTGGGAGAAGAATCTCCGGTCTTCTGTATGAAAAAATTGTGACAGGACAAAACCTGAATCTATACCAAGGTTTACAAACACTACTTAGCTTGGATTAATGTGCTTCAGTCTGAATTTAACTGTATGCAGTTATTTTAAAATGAATTAGCATTAGGAGCAATTTCTCTGCATTTTGACAACTCCATGCAGCATCCAGAAAAAGATTAATGTATATCCAGGGATTTAAAATTTAAATATTTTCTGGTGCTCAGAAAACTGGAACAACAGAAGACTGCAGTCCAAACAGCTTCCTCATTTCAGTGAGGTTTATCCACACTGGGGAAAAAAATTCTAAAAGGAGAAAGACAATTCATTTTCCATGCATTTACCTACTAGGAACTAGCCTCAAAAAGAGGAATTTTCATGTATGTCATTGAACGCATGTCAAATGGGAGCAACACTCTTGGCTGCTCTGAAGTCGAAAATTACAACTAGAGGAATAAATCACTCATTGCTACATTGTATGGATGATTCAGTGCCCATGCCATCCACTACACAGCAAAGAAAGGGAAAACATAGAAGGGAAAATACATACATCCAGCAGCGTCTGGGTATGTTCATACTAGACTTTTGGGGCTCCTGCTGGGTAACCTAAATTCCAACAAAGTCTCTGTTCCTCCTGTTCCCCAGTGCCTGGCTGTGGGCCTTCAGCTGCTCCCAGCTAACAGGAAAAGAGCCTCAGGGAGCTGGCTACATCCTCCCATAAATACTGGCAGACTGGGGTTTTTACAAATCCAAAGGAATGCAGCAATCCAACACTTTGCAAGATACTAGGGATCTCAACAGTCTGTTTCATTAAGATTGTGAATCAAAGTCTGTAAGAAAATGCTACTTGGGGTCAAGGAAGGAGGAGAGCAGGAGCTGGAACTCAGAAATTTAAATCAATTCCTATCTTGCCAGCACAGCTCTCATCTGTGAAGACACTGTGAGCTAACTCAGATAACTGTTTCTTATTGTTTTCACGTCATTCAGGTATCCACCTTGAAGATATGGAGCCAAGCCTCTCTACAGCTTGCTTTCTTCATCACAACCTCCAGATAACAACATGGAATAAGAACATTTCTTTCCTCTCACCTTTAACTTGCTCTTCAAAATTGTACCTCTTCACCAAAACAACTTCTTATCTCAGCTGGAAACCACAAATTACAAATACTCCATTCATCACCAATGAAGCAAATACAACAGCAACAACAACAAAATCAAGTAAAATGTTGATGAAAAGACAGCCAGGCAGTAGCAACATCTACTCAGGACAGAAAAATGAACTGGATTCAGCTCAACATGTGGGCATATCCATTAGTTTCAGGGCAGGGCTTCTCAGGCCACCGAGGCAGAACTACTCTAATCCAGCATCTCCAGGTCTACTTCTAACTCTGTTCTTCATATGTGTCTAGTGAAAGCAGGAATAATTCTGTATCTGATGAAGCTGTTTAAGAAGGGCCAAACTCTTATCTAAAGTCAACCTGAGCAATACAAAATTTAATCTCAGATTTGCCTTGAAATAGCCCAGTGAGGATCCCAACACTTGTAATTTGCAGTGCTGACATAAAAAGAGAAGGAAAAAAAAATCCATCTGAACTAAGGAAAACCTTGCTGACTCGGCAACAGCATCTGTCATTCCCGGCCGGGGAAGTGACCTGGAATTCTAGTTCCATGTTAATGCAATCCAGAATGAACAATGATGTGCACAGTGATGCTCCTCGTACGATTGGACTCCAGGTACAGACAGGAACAGCTGGCAGAGAGCAGCTGACAGAGGAAGTTACAGTGGGAGAAGCCCCTCTGGCACACTGGGATCAGAGTAGGATTTTTGCAAGGCACGCAAAGCCAACAGTAGGAGAGGGTTCACAGACTGTTCACATTCACACTGCAAACACCAGAGCCTGGATATTCTGTCCAATTCAGCCACTGACCCTGCTGTGCGATTTCAGGGCAGCAGCTTCTCTGCTCTGTACATGGAAAATGGACGAGAGGACAAATCTGGTGAAAAGGTGTGGCAAATCCACCAGCCAAGGTGAGCACAGCCAGTTTGGCCACGTCAGAGGGGACATCATTGGAGAGCAAAGACAAGTTGTAGCAGATGCTCTAGACTGGAGTCAGGTCATGAACAGTGAGTTCACAGGAGGCATCTGCCACCAGTTTAATCAAGTCACTCCCAGAATAATCCCTGGTGACCTTTCAGCATCACACAAAACTGAAGCAGCAGAAGCAAGAACACAAGCTAAATCTCAAAGGAAGCCTTTCTGTTGTCTTGCAGGGATTGTCCAATCTCTTCCTGAAGAACCTTTAAGACACTAATCATCATCCAGCCCATTCAGTGGGACTCCTGCCCCCCACAAGCATATTCACTCCCTAGAGGAGGTCCACCCTCTACAAACAAATGAAAGAAGCGTCATATAAATACACAGTGTTTGAGATTTGTGGTTGTATGGAGCTTGTAAGGCATATAAAAAGATCCAGTTCTGCCTTTAATGAATTGCAGTATTTTAAATAAAACCATCCTAAAGGTATTCCTATATGTACTTTAGCTCAGCAAATAACAGACAACAATTAAAAATATTTTTGCCTAAATAATCTCAGCAGCACTAGGCCCTAAAAAAACCCCTAAGCAATCTGTAAAAACAGTTGGGGCTCAATAACATTAACCACCTCAGAGGATGACAAGCCATTATATTGTAGGCAGATTAGATACATTAGCCATCAGTGGCTCTAATGACATTCTTACTCCTATTTTGACCACTTTGCAGTTCAAAATTGAGCAGCTTTACCATCTGACTGACAGAATATTCAGCATCTGTCAGACAGGAGATGCTTTCACAGTATAACTACCCTGAACCTCTAGTGTCTTGAAATTTAAAGGCATCCATGGCTATTTATACAGGTATTCGTATTTGAAAACCATTTCTGGAAATTCATTCAAACACAAAACCCCCATCAAATCATTCCACAAGAACCAGGCCAGCCTGGGTTCTTGCATAAGCAAGGGTTTACAGGGGTCAGATCTTTCTATAAGGTTTCTGGCTGTACATAGAGGAGAAGGAAGCAGCAGTGGAGACTGATGAGCTACCAGCACATGGTTGCTAGCATTCAAGCCAAACTACCCCAAATCACCCAGATGGTTTTGTTGAACTTGCCAAGTCACTTAGGGAAGTTGTCCTTTATCTAGGTACAGAAGGCAAAGGGGGAATAGCCCTTCTGAGGTTTGAAAAATACGTTTTCATCAAGTTAATTACCCAACATCTACTTCAGCAATAGGAGTCTGATGAGTTTATAGGAGGAGAAAGTTCCAAACCTATCAGGTCTTTGCTCTATGTAGTAAGAACCTGGCTATACAATACCATAAATGTCACTGTATTACACAAAGCAGTACTATGAATATTTGTGTATGGATTTTTAGCACAGATTAATTCCAATTTATGCTTCAAACTGAGTGAAACCAAAACTGTTTGTTAACCAGAACGTGGCAGGAGGGCTAGGAAGAACAGCAATTAACACTGTTGTTAAATAATATTTTACTAATAATACATGAAAGCACACTTAATATTAGATTATTATGGAAAGCCATATTACTTGAAAGTCCACATGCAGGTTTTCTGTGAAGCTCTATCCCTCCTTTCCCATTCGAACACAGAGCGATATTCTCTGGAATTTTCCAGCAGAAAGTGAAATTTGGAGTTTTTACAGCAAGCTTGCTTAGGGACAGCAGGACCAGAGCAAAGAGTTTCTGTTAACCTCAAGTATACGGCAGCTTGGCTGACGTGAGCTTCAACTTCAAAATCTTTTATCATGAAGAGAAGCAAATTTAAGCAGCAAAAATAGAGTTCTACTTCACAACTGCTGGAATAATATAGTTTACCATGCTCACTACATATCTCCAGCATACAATTTCTCTTGAAAACTATTTTAAAAGCAGATTGATTTAAAGTTCATTGTACTTAGTGCTGCACCAACTCATCAAGAGACACAGACAAGAAACAACAGCTCCTTTTATTGCATAAGACTCTCTTCAATAGCATCTCTCTGAGATAATCACTATGCTTAGAGAGTAGAAAAACATATGAGCAAGTGGAATGGCTGATAAGCCACAGAGTTTTTGTTACTAAACCATGTGGTGGAAATGGTCTAAAACTGTTTTGTAAACTGAAACTACAGCAGCACTATCAATCTTCAAACAACATTTGGTTTACAAACATGACAACTAACAGAACAAACTCTTTCCTACATAACCTGTAGGGTAATTTTTTAAAAAGCTGGATTCATCTACCCCCAAAAATGGGGATCTTTGGTGCACAGGATCAAGATTAATTAATATTCAAGAAGATCAACATAGCTTCTAGTGTTAGTTAAGTGTTTTAGGAGAGGGATCTTGCTAGTTCTGTGTTAAAGACAGGACTTCTTTCAGGCCTACCTAATGAGATAATATTACCACATACCTACCTGCTTATCACCTATCATTGCTCAGATTTCCTACAGGCTTTGGAGGCTAACGGACAAATATGCCTTTCGAGAACTGCAAAGTTTCTGTTATCCCAGCAGACAAGATATTAAGCGACCACATCAGCTCCAGTTCATGACAAAGGCGAATACATTTAGAAAATACTGAAGATTTTCAAATAAAACTGTACACCACTTAAAAACAAACAAAAATATTTTAAAAAGAGAAAATAAGTCCCCTGAATTTTGGATCTGATTCATTTTACTAAAGAGGTTGTTTTTGGAGGCAGTTGGATTACCACTCACTCTGATCTTTAATTTGTTACTTGGAGGATAGGGAGAAAAAAAAACAGCTTCCATCCCGGAAAGGGAGGGAAATCTGCCTCTCTTCCAATTGCCTGTATTTTACCCAAACATGTGAGAAATTTTTGAGGGGATGCAAAACTCCACTGCACCCGCTTTTAAAGCGGAGTGATTAAAAAAATCCTCCCTACCGCAGTGACCCGGTCGGTTCTCCACCGCTCTCAGCTGTGGCAGCTTGGCTGCAACATTCCTCCTCTCCTGTGCAGCTGGGCAAGGTGAAATGGGCTCCAAGGGTTATCGCCATTTCCCAGCCACGTCAAAAGCAAAGAGGAGAAAAAAGGTGCCTTTTCACGTGGCTTCTATAATAAACCGCATAGAGTCAAGGACCAGCGCGGAGCTTCCCAAGTGCTGCTCAGAGCGGGCATGCTGACACGAATGAACATCCACGCAAACCTTCCCTTGCGCATCCCGAGGAGCTCCACAAGCTGGGCTTTCTCCTGGCAGCAAGGTGGCAGTCCCCAGCACCGAGGGAAGCCGGGCTGGCAGCCCTGGGCTTTGTTAGCAGCCACAGGGGCTGCCAGTGCCACTGATATCCAGGAAGCGAGAAGCATCCTATTGTGCAGGCAACCGCCGCAATCTCCGGAAACCTCATTCCCATTGCAAAGGTATCCCTGCGAGGATAAGTCTCCATCCCCCGCGCGGAGCCCCTTCTCCTCCCCGCAGCGAACACAGCCACCCCAAAAAAAGTTTTGCTGGGCAGAAGGGGCCCTGCCTGCCTACCGCCCGCTGGGAAAAAACAATGCGTTGGGGAAGAAAGAATAAAGTTTGGGGCTCGGAGGAGTAAGGAGGGCGCCCGGGTGGGCTCCGGGCCGCGGATTCACGTGGCTTCCCGTCCCCGGCTGCCCGTCCCCGCTGCCCTTGGGCCGCGCACGGCAGTACCTGAACAGGGCGACCGCAGTCTGGTTCCTCTTCCACGCCTTGCCCTGCTGCAGCAGCACCCCCTGCACGATTTCCTTCTCGTCGGGCAGCCGGTACACGGGGAACACGTAGAGCCAGCAGAGGACGAAGATGCCCAGGGCGCTGGCGCCCACGGGCAGGCGGGTGCGCGGCCACTTCCACGCCAGNATGATGCTCCACCGCCCCCCGCCTCCCTCCGCCTCCTGCCGAGCCCCTCGCTCGCTGCCTCGCTGAGGACCGACCCGGTAAATTTCCACCTCGCCTCGGCCGCGGGGTGCTCCGGCCCCGCTGCCCGGCCCGCAGCCGCCGAGAAGGGAGAGAGCAGAGACCCCGCTGCTGCGCCGCTGCCTTCCGGCGCCACGCCCGCTCCCGCCGCACCGCGGGCACGGAGCGGAGCGCAGCGCAGACAGGAAAAGAGGGAGGGAGGTCCCGCTCCGGGTGTCGCCGCCGGCACCCACCGACCCACCCTCCTTCCCTTTCTGCTTCCCTCCCGGCGCCTGGCTCTCTTCCCTGGCAGAGGCCGCACGAGTCTCCAGCGCGCCCTGGCGGGCACCAACGCCTACCCGACGGTGTCAGCGACGCCAACCCGCTCCGTCACGTCCTCCTTCGCCGCGCCGTGACTCCCCGCGGGCCGCCCCGAGCGCTTCGTATCTGCCCCGGGTTCAAGCCAGGAGCCCCGCAGCCGGGATCACCGCGCCCGCCCAGTCAAAGTGCATCCCGCACAAAGTACGTCCTGCAAAAAGTACACAGAAAAATCTATGGGTGAAGATACTTCTGGGAGAATGTACGAAACCAGAGGCACGGCAAACCCAAAAGCAGAGCGTGCCCCTGCCAGCAGCACCGATTCCAAAGCAGCAGCTCTTAAAAGGAGCGGCTAAAGGCACTTGTTCTCTTCAGCCTAGAGAAGAGGAGATTGAAGGGAGACCTCACAGCTGTTCTGCAGCTTCCTCGTGAGGGGAAGCAGAGGGGCGGACACTGATCTCATCTCCACGGTGACCCCTGAAAAGACCTGACGGAATGACATGAAGCTGTGTCAGGGGAGGTTTAGGTTGGATATTAGGAAAAGGTTCTTCACCCAGATGATGGTGGGCTCTGTAACAGGCTCCCCAGGGAAGTGCTTATGGTATCAACCCTGACAAAGTTCAAGAAGCATTTGGACAACACTCTCAGGCACACGGTGCCTTGGGATTGTCCTGTGCAGGAGTGGGAGTCGGATTTTGATGATCCTTTTGGGTTTCTTCCAGTTCAGGATATTCTATGATTTTCTGTGCCCACTAGTGTGGTTGGGTCTTTGAAGAGAACACAGTGAGGGTTATACCCCCGGTTGGAATGGGGGTGGTTGATGGGTGTTCCAGCCCTCTGGAGTTGTTGCTGCAGTGCTCAGAGTGAGGGAGAGTTGGTAGAGAAGCCACCCACAAACCAAGGAGCAACAGCATAAACCTTGCACTCCTATGGCAATGCCCAGCTCAGGCTTCCCATTGGGAATCCATCTGCACACCAGGTTGAGGGGGCTGCGTGCGCAGCCCTGAGCCCTCCTAAATCACCAGTGTCATCATTTCATGCCAACAGAGTGACTCCAGCAGTGGAAAGCACCTCTCTGTGATAATCAGGTAGGCTGAAACATGGGAGACACGTTCAGCTCCTCTCAGTATCTCAGTGGCAGATCCTGGTTTCAGAGCCCAGTCTCTAGTCCCTGGCATAAAAGGCAGATTCAGCCCAGGCTGGTACCATCCATTTGTGTTCACCATCTCCAGATACACCTTTCAGAGCCACTGAGAAACACTGCAGACTACCACATAACCTTAGGAAGAGTTTTGTATGAGTTAGTAGCCAGCTGCTTTCCTGACTTCCAGCACATGGAGACTTGGCTACTTTGGGGCAACTTTCAGGGTTGAGTAGTAATTAAGGGAATTAAGGTGTAATTGGATGAAGGAAGGAACTCAAGAAGAAAGTATGGTACAGTTAGTTTAGTATCTCCTGGCCCTAAGCCAGCAATAAAATAACGATAAATACTAGCTGGGTAAGAATAAGAAATATTATTTTCATTCATATTTGATATGCTAGAGCTGTCTGGAGTGTTATAGCAGTTTTCTCTGGACAAAAATGAGAAAAGACACTCAGCAAGGCTTTTTGGTTAACCTCTTAAAAAAAAAATATTTAGAGCCAGAAAAATATTTTCGTTTTGGTAAGGAAACTATTTACCAACATCAGAATAAACAAAAATCTGTTCAGTCACATCTATTAAAAACAAACAGAACCATTCAGTCTCTGGAGACTAATTCAAAACATAGTTACCTAGAGCCATTAAAAGTAAAACAAAAAAAAAAGATTGAAAAAAAAGATGTACAGAACTGTATCCCAAATTAGATCCTGACTATTTGCTCACCTTTGGTTGAGAAGAGAGACAAACTAGAAGCTCTGTATTGCTTTGGAAATGAGAAAGTGGAAAAGAACAAGAGAGAGTAGGAATGACTTATTCTTTCAATATGCAAACTGCTTGCAATGAATTAAGTTAAAATATACCCAATATACACAAGATTTTGGGATATCTTTTATTTGTGATCCTGTGAAATACTCCTAAGCCTTTCCTCCCTTGTTTTCTTAATCTATTTCAGCATGAAGCCCCCAGACTGTTCACTGATTTCATAGCAGTCCATGGTCTGTCTGGCCGCCATGGCAGTAACTCCATCACTGTATCCTGCCTGCTGCCCTCAAGGAGCCACATGGATCAAGACAGATGTGAAGCGGAGCTTGTTATGTTGCCACTGACTTGACACAGGGAACTGAAAATGACTGGCCTTGTTCTGCTCTTGCACAGGTGGGAATTACAGATACACCAGGACAAGCTCAAAGCCAGGTCTGTTACTCTGGAGTCAAATCTGTTTCTAGGCAGTGTTACCTATCGCTGTCCTTTCCCTCTGTCAGTGAGGCCTGAAGAGCAGCATACCACTGCTTTCTGCTGAGAATAACAGCTGCAGGTGGAGAATAAACAGGAGGTAAGAATAAACTGCCAAAAATGAATCTTGCTTACAAGCAAGCCTGAAGTACTTCAGTGACACTTTGCTATTGTTGAGAAGATGTAGAGATGTCATGATCAACAATCTATATCTTTAAATCAAAACAGAAAATTGATATTCAGGCATGATTCTACTCTGTTGAACTCCATTTTAGTGAGAATTGATGGTGAGTTTAACCTTACCTCCATTACTCGGTTCCAAGTAAGATCCCAGCCAGAAGGCCCAGGTATCCTGGGCAGGGTCTGTCCACTACAGCAAAAAAAAAAATGTTGTTCTGAGAGGTGCCTTTAAAAAGCAGCACAGAGAAAAGCAACGAGTGACAGCATGGAATAAAATGCCTTTTAAACTCTCAGGTGAAACAGCGTGACTATTCACGGATCGGAAGGAAAACGCCGTGCTGTGATTTTGCCGGTTTCCCTCCATGATGCACCAGCAGGATCCCCTACGTTCCCTGTTGCATTCCCCCGCTGCCCCTGCGGGTGGAGCTGACACTCTGCTCAGCCAACACCTTCCCCCAGCGATAGAATCCAGGTTTTCTTCTTTCCCTTGCTCCCAGCCCAAAACACACGCGAAGATTAGAACTACATCCTTCAAAATATCCAGCTTTTGCCGGCTTTTGTTTGGAGTATCTTGTACTCCTACAGGCATCCCTTTGTACCTCGTCTTTGCACTCTTTCAGCTCTCTCACTTCCAAAATAACAGGGAATTTCCCTGCACTTCAGCATCCCACACACTTTCTGTTCTGCAGAATTTAGCAGAGGAGTTGCACTGGAATCAGCTTTCAGGGTATGGCATCCTTTTAGTTGATGAAAATGTTACCATACCATATACCTGGCAAATCCATTATCTTCCCAATGCATTCAGTTACCACCTGACTAAAATTCCTTGCTCTACGCTGTGCCCTCTGTTCTGCAAGTATTTCATGCTACATTAGTAGAATCTATGTGAAAATTTGATTTGTTTTCCAAGGGAAAATGAAGCTGAAAGAAAAGTAAGCATTCTGTGTGGAACCCCAGCCCTTATTCCCCACTGCCATAAATAACCAGTGTTCCTTTGGTACATTTTTTTTGACCCAAGGTGCAACACAAAAATATTCAGAAATCATCACCTGTCTGAACTATTATTGTAGGCCAGCTTTTGTGTGGTGTCACCTGTGAACAGGCTGATTTCTCTGAATTCCTTCTGTTGACACAGATCTAAAAACTGGCATCTGAATCTCCCTCTGAAAGAACAGCACAAACACTGTAAACTGTATGAATGGATGCACAGTTGCCCTGTTGGCAAATTCCCATTATGCCTCTCCTTATCAGAATTTACTCTGCAGCTCTGTTGAAAACACCCACAAATGTGTATTCTCACTGATAAAGCATTTTAAGCCCCTAATTTGACAGACAGTTTTATATAATCCTATTGGAGGGGAGAATTGTAACTACAATATCAAATTAATTCCTGCAAAGTCATGGTGTCCAAAAGCTAATCAGTTTTTACCTGGCTTGTACCAGTTATCCTCTGAAAAAATATTACCAGTTTTTCCACATGTTTTTCCCCTCAGCTGTCTTGCTGTAATAGTATCATTACTGTGACAACATCTACAGTCATCCTTCCAGCTGCAGAGAGGAGTCAGAATGCACAAGAATGAAGCATAAAATGGGGGAAAATGATTTACTAATGAAAGATAGAGCTCATTCTCTAAAACAGAGAACCTCTTTTACGAGCAGTGTTGAAAGGACTTTCAAAACATCTTTTTATGCAAACAGTGATGTTGGCTGGTAAAAAGGTGGAACAAGAATGAGTGAAAATATGCAGGAGTAAGTGACAAGGAATGTATCAAGGCTTTAGCCACAGGCACCTTGCTTTTTGGTTTTGCATGGAAAGAAGATTTTCTTGTAAAATGGAGGAACACAGGCAATTTTTGACAACTTTACTATCGCTGCTGTACATTATTACAGTATCTCTAGGGAAGCCATAAAAACCAGACTTCTGTTCTATAGCACTGGCTTCAGGATGCCTCTCTAGCGTGTTTTAAGGCATGTAAAAATGCCATGAAAGACATGGATGGGCAGGATAGATGGGCAGGAGTACCAGTAAGGTGAAGATAAGTAAGTACAGTGAAATTCTGGATGAAATTCCTACCTGTGCAGCTCTATGAGTTTGTCCTCACTGTTAACAGGAGCAAGCTGTGCTGAAGTTAATGGGTTTACTCACAAAAACAGCTACTCAGAAGAGTAAGGGACTTTCTGGATTAGTATCAATTAAGTTCTGTTTAGCCTAGAGAAGAGAAGGTTGCATGGAGACCTCATGGAAGCCTTCCAGTATCTGAAAAGGCCTAAAAGGAAGCTGAAGAGAGACTCTTCATCAGGAACTGTAGTGGTGGGACAAGGGGGAACGGGTTCAGGCTGAAAGAGGGGAAAAATTAGGTTTACAGAAGAAATTCTTTACTGAGAGGGTGGTGAGGCCCTGGCACAGGTTGCTCAGAGAAGCTCTGGCTGCCTCATCCCTGGAAGTGTTCAAGGCCAGGTTGGATGGGGCTCTGAGCAATCTGGTCAGGTGGAAGGTGTCCCTGCCCACAAGAGAGGGTTGGAACTGGATGATCTTTTAGGCTCTTCCAACCCAAACTATTCTATGACTTTATGTATTAGAACTGTCATGCCAAAGATATTGTGGCTGGAAGGTCCTATTGTATAAAGCACCATTTATGAAAGAAATAAAATGCATGTAAAAGGCACAGTAGAACATGGACACCCATATGCACAGAGACTACAAGCACATCTCTGAAGCAAACAGGCTCTTCCCTTGTAAGTGCAGTTCCTTTTCCTTGGGGACTCAAACAGATTCTGACCTCATGTCTGACATTTGCTGAAGTTTCGATTTGACCAGTTGCTGTCAGGAAGCCATCATTCATAATTTAGTGTTGGTTAAGAATCCTGTTCATGAGAAGGTTGTGTCTGATATAGAGTGGGACATAATAAATTTGGTCTCACAATAAGTAATCCTTCTAGACCAGGATGAAGTGGATAGAAGAAAAGCAGAAGAGAAGAAAAAGCTTGTTGTTGCTATATCTTTTCTTCTTATAACAAATGATCCTTAGTTCATACTAGGGTGAATCTTGAATTTGTGTGAGGCATCGGGAGACCTCTCTGCTGCTGAGAATTAACAGCAGATCTAGATGATGTGATTTGTTCAGCTGTCCGCCCTGGAAAAGGTGATAGAGAAAAGGATGAAGCAAAAAAAGACGATGCAGAAATGTGTTTAAAGATAACTTTCAGCAAGGGTGGCTGAAACCCTCAAAGCCTGGACAGACAAGTGTTTGAAAAGAAGCCTTACAAACACTCTGGCTGTCGGTGGCCTCCTCTGGGAAACACTCAGACCTTGAACATAAGCTATTGCTCTGAAGGGTGCAGGATCATGAACAAAACCATATCCAGCATCCACAGTAAAAATGGAAATCTGACTTAAAATTGAGCAAAAAGCCAAGGCTTCAGTGGTGGGAAATGAAATAGCCTGGTCAGATGGAGACTTCAGGCACAGAACCAGTGCAGAGTGCTGAGTTCTGTGCAGAGCTCGGGTTGAGTGTCAGGTTTGCATTTGCCAGATTTTCCATTAACCAAATCAAAGGCAAAATTTACAAACTGGCCTCATAACAGTCTCTCCAAATATATTGATTGACATATAGTTGTGTGCAGCAGCAATATGCATACAGTAACACTGGTATACTGGAACCAGAACCAGGACCTCCTTGCCTTTTTAAGTAGGCCTCAGAAGTGATCTAAAATTTTTCTGGAAGAAAGTTGTCATAACCCTTATCTCCATTTAACAGAGAAAACAGAGACAGAGCCTTGAAAAGATTTGACTGATGGCTGAGGTAGATTTGTAACAGAGACTCCTTCAAGCCTAGTGCAGTGCTGTGGGACACACATTCCAGAGAAATTCAGCTGTGATTCAAACTGTTGGATGCACCAACAGCTAATATTAGTGAAGTGCTTCAAGATTATAATGATTTTTTTTTTTTTATGGCCTCCAAATTTAAGCAGCATCACTTCATTGGGAACCAGGCAGACAATTTAAAGTTTGGTTAATGGGCAAACAATAGTGAAAATTTATTCTGTCTCTTCACAAATATAATCAAGATAAAAGCAAGGCTTGGCACAGAAATTGTCCACCAAAGGACAGAGGTGAAATGGAAGACATCTGGAGTATTATTTTTCATGCTGGGTGACAATACAAAGTGCTAGTGAAGGAAGAGGGAAATAGCCTGTGACTGAGAGTGGTTTCCAAGGGAAAACGGCCTCCCACAGAAATTTGAAGTTATTGCTCAAAGACGACATCAACACCATGACTAAAAACTCAAGACTCTTCGGACCAGGGACCAACCTGCATATTCCTCTGCTGAACTTCAGCCATACTTTGCACCCCAGACCACAACAGCTCTTTCACAGTTGTCAAATAATGTGATCCCACCATGGACTCTAGACACACAGACATCTTTAGTTCTGAAGCTTCGTCATACTTATTTTTCTCAAGTTACTTATTCAAATGTGAATCCCTTTGAAAAGATTTGAGGGGCTGTGTTTTCACTCTGTTTTGAGATTAGCCCTGTAAACCACTTGAAAGGCAGGGAAATATCAGTCTTCTCTTTTGAGAAGAGACCCAGGAGATGGATGGCTTTGTCTTACAAAATGTCACACTGTGATGTCTGTCATGTAGAAGGGAAGTTTCACAAGTCATTAATTCAGCCAGCTGGTGGGAGAGAGTCTAATAGATGACATAAACTGGTTAGGAAGATAAATATCAACAAATCTCTTTTATTTGGACACTCGATATACTTTTCAACCTGCCTATTCACTTTGTGGCAAATATGACATCATAAGTTTATATATTTCAACTCCGTTACACAAAGAATAATTTTTTGAGAAGGTAATGGAAAATTGCCAGTGTATCAGAAATGGAGCAAAGACAAAATCTTTGATGTGCAAATAATCAGTCACCTGGTAGCAGGTGTAATTCTACCATCATTAACATGATTTTTGCTGAACTGAAAGGATCAAAAAATAGGTTGCTGTGTAAAAGATACAGTCTGAATTGATATTTGACACACACACATCACTGAGTGCCATTCAAAAATCAGTTATTGAAATAAAGTCCTTACTTGCATGTTATGATGACTTTTGTGGACTTGAAGATTCAAACAGACATGATACTCCTGAAAAAATGTTGGGAAAAAATGCATAGTGAAGTGCCATGCAGTGCTTCAAAATAGCTTTGAAATGTAGGCCATTTAACCAAACTACATGAAACCACCAAACTTCTTCAGGTCAGGACATGAGGAGGCTGTAAATTGTGGTGAAAGCTATTATTTTAGTAATTGTAATCACAAATTGAGAGAACAAGAAAAACATGGATATTTCTTTCTAGAGTTGTCTTCAGAGAGGAAAATGGAAATTAAAACATTATCCGTGAATCCTCAAACTGAAGATGCCTGGACTCTGCAGAGTATAAAAGAGAAGGAGCCTGTCACTCCAAGTGAACAGAGAGCAGATTTGCAAGATGGAGGGTGGATTTCTCTAAGCTGACCCTGGATTCTCCAGGTGCTTGCCTTCAACTTCTTCTAGGTTTGAAGTGAGTTTAGATTTGGCTTCTGTTTCTAGGTCATGAGTGTAAACAGGAGGTCTCACACATCCTGGAGTACTGGTTGGATGGGGCCTGTTGGGATGTCAGCCCACATCATCACCTACTTTCTCTTCCCAAACAAGAGGGGAAAAGTCTGTCAGGGAGGTTTTATTGCAATATGATGGGCTGCTAGGGTGCTCTCCCCATTCCAGGGGTCATGATTTATAGCAGCTGGTGACAGAAATGGGTGGAGTGTGCCCCTGGAAAGGCCTAAGGAAAGCTCAGTGCCTACATCCAAAGGGGCCTGAGCAATGGAAGGGTGTGAGGGAGGCTCGCTGCCTCCAGGCTCAGAGTCTAATTTTATCTTACAGTCCCAGCTGTCACACCTGTGTGACAGGAAGCCGTAATTGACATTGTGGTGTCCCACCAGGAGCAGAGGAAGCATTTCCAGAGGGTGATACTACTAAGCACCAATGTGGATATCAACTTCCCTCCCTCGGAAGGGAGGGAGAGTGTAAGGAGGTATTTTAGTAGGAAAATACGCTCACATGCCCAAGATTTGTGGCAAACTTGAAAGTCTCTCTTCAGCAGCAAAAAGAAAACACAACTCTGCCCACATGTATTTCCACACTGTGGATCGAGCTGTCAAAATACTTCCCACAGCTGAGACCTGGAGGACAGGCAAACACTCTGTTGCTGCTGAGACCTATTACTGGAACAAATAATGTGCTGTGTTTTGCAGTTACAATAATTACAAACATCAAACATCTTGCAAACATCTTGCATTTCTTTTCCTTCCACAGATTTTCCAAACTGTAAATGCTGAATAAGCAGATAACTCCTCAGATGGAAATTTGGGAGCTTTGTTGGCATCTGTTTGTAGTTTTACGAGGATAAGTTCGTTAATGGGGGCTGAAGAGGAAATGAATGTGGAAGGACAGCTGGATAAATCTGCAAATGATCCTTTTCATCAGCACAGAACTGATGTAATAAAGGATGTTCTGTGACTGGGGTCAGAGCCTTTACAACTGCTAGATTTGGAGCATAGATGAGGGCTACAGTCATGCAAAATTTCAGCCCTAGGATTTAGCTATAGCCTTTGCTGTTCTGCCTTGGGTGCCATCTAGATTAATTCAAATACTGAGTTTTTTCCTGCATGACACAGATCACATGAGCAGATTCGCTTGGGTTTTCAGTCAGTGTATGTCCAAACAGTGTCTCCAAATTTTTGGGTGATGAGTTTGAAATATTCTCATGCCTAATTCCAGTGAATCATTTTGTGATTATTCACCATGAGATGCCTGCAGGTGTCAGATTTCCAGAGGGGTTAATTACTCACAACTCAAGTGATTCGGTAGCTCTAAAATACTGTTATAAAACCATAAGAAGATCATACTAAACCTAGACAAACTCAGCAAGACATTTCTGAGCTGACTACCCATCATCCCTTCTAATAAAAAAGGGATCTTTTAGACCAACTTCTACCGAGTGTTTTACCTAATTTCACAGGGAACTGAAACATTTGTCACAGTGTGGAAAAAAAATGGGGAGCTTTTAGAGTTAAAGTTGATTTTCAGTGTGTCTGTTTAGATTTTCTTTCCCCGATTGTTAACTTAAGAGCACTTGAGCACTGTACAGCAGCGTCCTAACCAATTAACTTAATTCAGTTTTCTCATAGGATAGGAATTAACCCAAGCATAAGTTTAAATATTTCAAAAATAACATATTTACCGTGATATCAGTGATTCACTGTTTTATTGGCTCCTGTGTTACCTCTGTATCAGACCAGAGTTTGATTTCCAATGTCTTCAATTCTGTAACCTGGCTTTCAGGAGCAGCAGGTTTCGTCCTTGTTTCTCTGCAAGCCATCCAGTTATGCCTCTCGACTTTTTGCTGGGTCACCTCCAAGCATTAACTAGAATTTTTCAACAGTTAAAACCGCACAAAATCAGATGCACATGTTTGCATCTTTAGGTAGGAATTCCCACAGCACAAATATGTTTGCACTGCTCATTTACGTTCATGATTACGTACCTCCAGAAATAGCACAAGTATATTTGATAGAATAACAGAATGGCTTGGGCTGGAAGAGACCTTTAACGTCAGCCAGTTCCAGCCCCCCTGCCATGGGCAGGGACACCTTCCACCAGACCAGGTTGCTCCGAGCCCCATCCAACCGGGCCTTGAACACTTCCAGGGATGGGGCAGCCACAGCTTCTCTGGGCAACCTGTGCCAAGGCCTCATCCCCCTCACAGGGAAGAATTTCTTCCCCATATGTAATCTAAACCTACTTTCTGTCAGTTTGAAGCCATTCCCCCTCATCCTGTCACTCCAGACCCCTGTGAATAGTCCCTCTCCATCTTGTAGGCTCCCTTCAGGTACTGGAAGGCCATAATTAGGTCACCCCAAAGCTGCCTCTTCTCCAGGCTGAACAATCCCAATTCTCACAGCAGAGCTGCTCCATCCCTCTGATCACCTTGGTGTCCCTCCTGTGCACTTGGTCCAGCAGCTTCATGTCCTTCTCGTGCTGGGACCCCAGGGCTGGATGCAGCACTGCAGGTGAGGTCTCACCAGAGGAGAGCAGAGGGGCAGAATCCTCTCCCTTGATAAACTGGAAAGCTAAGGAAGAAAATAGATTTTATGAGTATTTTACTGCCTCATCCATCTAAGACTAAGAGTTAATTTTCAGAAGTTTCATTAATCCCACGAATCATAATTTCCAGTCTGTTCTAGATGTTTGAAGATTTATAGCTCGGATGTCACTACTCAGAAGTTGTATCAGCACTTGGGTGTTTCCCCTCTTCATTCCAGCCATACGCACTTCTATCCTTTGCATGACTGCATTTTTTTCACTAATTCTGACTCTTTTGAGGCTTCAGATGCCTTCAGTCCCCTCAACTGAAGAATTTCTTTGGACATGATGTCAGAGAACAGTCAAAAATATTTGAATTCCCTGTTATTAAGGTAGTCACGGCGAATATGAGATTTTCTTAGGGGAAAAGTAAGCATAGTTGGTAAAATGCATAGAAGTAAGATTTGTATTTAATTTGATTTCTTGTCATCTCCATATATCATATTTTCCTTTTCTCTTGCTGCTTCACTCCCACCTATTCTCATAATCTGCAAATTACTTTAGTCTGAGATATTTCCTGTGCATTAACTGCATTTCATTGGCTGCCAATTCAGTTTTCTGTTTCTGAACTTGCATTTGTATTTAGGAAACATGAGGAAAATTAATATCATAATTATACCATTCAAGCAAATCACATGAATTAAATCTGTGTCTAACCAGCCAGAAATATCTGAGGTTGTCATTGGAGTGTATGTTTTTTTTCCTTGTCCAGTAGCATCACAAGACAGTGTTATGGTTTAACCTCAGCCAGCAGCTGAGTACCACACAGCCACTCACTCAGTGTCCCATCCCACTGATAACTCTATCCCAGATGAAACCTGGGCAGACAGTGGAAAAAACTGCTTCCTGTGTTATTCCATGGACAAGTACTCCATAAAAGAAAAACACCCAAACTCTTTTCCTTTTTAAGCACCATCTTTTGACTTTCTCACGAAATATTTATTCTGATTTTCTTAATGCTCTTACAGAAGATGTGACACTGTTCATCTTGAACAAACTTCTAATCGAACAAGGCACTAAACCCATGCACCTTCTTTTTTATTTGCCCAGTTGCAATACCCTTTTTACCTAAACCTTAACATTCATGTGTTCCACCACCACAGGAAGGCATCCCATATTTCCTTAGAAGGTCTACATTGTGCTATAGCTTCTGCTTTGATGTTTCATTGACTGGGCTTGAACTGTGCTTTTAAATTCTGTCAAAAAAACTCAATGAGGGCTTCAGAGGAAGCAAATGGATCACACTGACAGGATCCAGCACACTGATTCACTTTGCAGAAGGTATTTGAAACCAGCTGGTTGTGCAAGTTTGTAATAGAATGAGCTGCAAAGAAATTAATGACACACTGTTGGTATCTTCCTCAGAGCAGCTGTTTGATATCAAACAAATCTATTTAACCCACCAAAGTCATTAATCACTCCTAGCCTCTAATGTCAGACTTCCTAATGGCTTGGGCAACTGCTTTGAGAAGTCTCACATCATTTCCAGCCAAAGTTGTCTCTAAAGTACAGCCAGGGTGCTTGAGAGATCAGCTGCTTGTCCCATACACCTTTTTAATTGCAGAAACTAAGGACGTTGTGGTTCATTAAATTAAATGAGACAATGTAATTGTTTTATTGCATAATATCAGGTTAAATCAGTGCACATATATTTGAAATTATTGCTTGCGCTGGGATCTAGGCTATTTTCACATTCCCGTGTAGTTCGGACACTGATTTAATTGCTGTAGTACAAACCCCTTTTATTTCAGAGGGGCCTGCTTGGGTTTTTTAAAGTCTAAACTCTATGATGAGTTCAGACAAACCATAATAAGCCTTTCTTTCAAGGGAGTAAACAACAACTTCACTGAATTTGATGCCACTCTAATTACATTATTAAAATAGTCCATTTATTTGTAGGACAGGTAACTGTAAAAAGTAATGTCCGTGTGTTGGAGGTTAGGATTTTTTTTTCTTTTTCTTTCCCTCAGGGAATTTTCCCCCCATTTGTTGCCTAAGAGATGGGATCGATGGGTACTTAAGAGAGAGAAAAGATGTAGCCAGGAGGGGGAAGAGGTGCAGTTGGCTGTAGTCTCTTAGCTGGGGAGTGAGCTTGGTAGCTGGGCACATTTTCTCTTGGGAAGTGCAGAGATACTGTGAGACTTGGCTGGGGGTCAGAGGCTGGGCTCAGCCTTCTCTCACTCTTGGGATTGGAGTGGAGACAGTTTTGTGGTTTTGGTGCTGGACTGCTGCTGCCCAGAGGATTCACTGCCACTGCCCTTCTCTGCTTCTCCTTGTCAAGGGTGAGCCTCTGCTCACAAGAGCAGCCATTGAACTGGGACTTTTTCAACACCTGACCTCACTGGGAGGGACCCTCACCATCCGCCTGGGTACCTCGAAGGAAGCCCGGGACCCTGACCCCCTTCCCCTCTCTAGAGGGAATGCCTCCTGGCTTCTTGTGGGAGGCTGGCTACCATTGCCCAGCACGGCTGTTTTCTGCCGCTGATTTGGTTTTTTTGCTACACTTTAATTCGATACGCATGTCCACCCGGAGTCTTGCTGCTCCTGCCACCACTTTGGTNGCCCAGAGGATTCACTGCCACTGCCCTTCTCTGCTTCTCCTTATCAAGGGTGAGCCTCTGCTCACAAGAGCAGCCATTGAACTGGGACTTTTTCAACACCTGACCTCACTGGGAGGGACCCTCACCATCCGCCTGGGTACCTCGAAGGAAGCCCGGGACCCTGACCCCCTTCCCCTCTCTAGAGGGAATGCCTCCTGGCTTCTTGTGGGAGGCTGGCTACCATTGCCCAGCACGGCTGTTTTCTGCCGCTGATTTGGTTTTTTTGCTACACTTTAATTCGATACGCATGTCCACCCGGAGTCTTGCTGCTCCTGCCACCACTTTGGTGTTTTTGCTACACTTTGTTTGCCATCCCGGGTGTGCTCACCTCTGCTGATCCAGCCTGCTGCTCTGAGGTCCGTGCTACAGCACATTTCACCATGCGGAGTGGCACGGCTGCTCCCTGTGAGTTTCGCAAGGGGAGCCCCTTTCCTCCCTCTCTTCTGCCACCCAAGCCACCATCGCCACGTGCAGAGAGGCGGCTGAGCTCGCGCCACAGCACCCCCTGCAGCCGCGGGGGAATCATCGCACCTGCCCTGCCCGGCCGGGAGCCACCAGCGCCCCTGCCGGCTGTGACCGTAACTACACCAAGGGGAAAGTGCCGACAGCCGAGAGAAGGCTCTTACTGGATCTCTGGTTTTGTTTGCGTTGCTGCTGTTGTTGTTTGTTTGTCTTGTTATATATATATATATATGTACAAGTAAAGAACTGTTATTCATTTTCCTAGATGTTTGCCTGAAAGCACCATTATTTCAAAATTATAATAGTTTGGAGGAAAGAGGGTAATATTTTCCATCTCAGGAAGGTTCCTGCCTTCCTTGGCAAGACACCTGTCTTTTAAACCAAGACACTGTGTCTCTCTATGTATAATTAAGTTTGTTATTTCCTGCCGAGAAGTCACCAGAACATGGGTTAGGAGGAGCAGATCAGGCCAGATCTCAGTACTGGGCAAGACAGATCTTCTCAGTACAAAACTGAATCCATGTAAATCGATAGAGCATTAAGTCCTAGGAGCAAGAAAGAGCTTGGGATTGCTGTAACAGTGCGTTATCCTACTTTATTTCTGCTATTTCTTTCTTATTTTGGTTGGGGATCCATCATGCGTCTGTGTCTCCAATTACCTGTTTTCATTCCTGTCATTTTTTGTTGGTAGACACTCAACTTCATGTTGTGCTCTTTCCTCGTTTCTCCTGCCTACATCACCTTCTTTTATCTACCCCATCTCCTGCCTTTCACTTCTTTATCTTCTGCAGAGGAAATAGGGGAATAGTCTGGAGACAACAAACTCTTCTGGCCTGTTAGGTGGTTCCCAGATGTGGTCTGCTGATAGCTGTGGAGCCAGTCAAGCCCAGCAGTGGTACCAGACACATGAGAGCATTTCACCCTCAACCAACAGTGCTCTGACATTGCCAACACAAAACGGTGGCATGGATAATTTTATTGCAGGATTTCACTCTCTTCCCAGGCCTTCCAAGTGAGTTGAACAACTGACATATGTAAAGTAGAAGTGACAATTTCGTGACTGTTTGCAGGTTTCTGACATGAAAAAGAGATCCCTCCAGAGCAGCATGCTCTGATCACCCTGCACACAGAGCTCCAAGTGATAGAGTGAATTGGTGCTGAGGCTCACTGTCGATGTTCGCGCGGGCAGGGGAAGCATGTGAGCCAGCCAATATGGTTGATAGAGCAAGCTTCACTTTATTGATTTACGGCATCTCCTTTTATACTCTCCAAAGAGTATATCAGCTGGGAAAATTCAGCAAGCACAAGGTATATCAACTGGGAAAGTACAGCAAGCACAAGGTGCATATTTTGTAAGGCTATTGTGTACTGTTCAGCAAGATGTGGTTATTGAACATCTTGCTGTAATTTCTACATTGTAGTTAACATGATATTCTTTTGCTTATACAAAGGCTGCTTTCTCAAGCACTATTATGCTTCTCTAAGATAATAAGCAGGGTTGCTTGTGCTACAATTTTGTGCTATACAACAGCTCTGTGGACCCATGGCCGCGTTCATGCAGCCACTCTTCCACAGCTCACAGCTCACACAGCACAAGGGCAGGAGCTGGGCACTGGGGGACAGAGGAAAGACAGTAATAACAAGCAACTCTTCATTTCACCTCCTCTCAGTCATTCCCACTCATGCAAAGAGCACCTGGACAGAGAATTGCACTTGGACTGAGGCCAAAGTATAAATAAATCTCCAACTTCTGTAAAAGCTTGGGAATTGAATTACAGCTCTGCAATGAAGAGAACTCTGCTGGTCCCACAAGAGGTGTGAGCAGAATCCACCATTTCCCAATGGAAACATGGCAAATTCCTCTACCGTGTGCTGAGCAAAAGCAGAAGGGATGTGCATGTGTTGTTGCCTAATTGTGGTTAACCAAACTCTCCAGAGACAGGAGGAAGGGGAAGTGCAGCCCAGGGCATAATCCCAGGAAGGGAAGGTGCCTGGCAGGGAGAGGACAGACATGGATAGATTGGGCAGAGAGGGAAGGCAGGAAGAGGAAGGGTTTCTGCCTCTAAGTGCTTTCACTTGCTCCTTTGGCTTTTACAGTGCATGCCAGGAGATAATGTCATCTCTGCAGAGCTTCCCAGGCTCCTTGTTGCACTCCCTCAAAATTTAAGAGCTCTTTAGGAGTTAATATTCGGCTCAGAAGGTTTAATTACTTTGACATTTCAAAAAATCACAAGGTTTCCAGGCAAAGCTTCAGCTTGATTGAAGTGTTACAAAACATCTGATTTTAAGAAAATGAAGCCAAAACTGGAATCACCCTACCTCCACCCTACAATTTAAGGAGAAATATCTGTACACATTAATGGAAATGTTTTTGCAACAAAAATAAATGTGTGTAATTTAATGAGAGTGTGCGTGTTTATGCTAAAAAATGTGCAAATGAATTATTATTCCTGTTTCCAAAAATTAAACAAAAAAATTCAGACTCCGCATTTCACTCAGCAATTTGCCCATTGACTGAGACACACGGTAAATTATTATTAGTAGCAAATCATTAACTCCGGCTGTATTGGTGCAGACTGTTTTTCAGGTGTGTTCATGACATAGGTGCAATGACAGCAGACCCAGCATCACGCAGATCTATGTTTGGCTGATTGTCATTTATCATTGTCACAAGGATGTTGTCCAGGTGATGCCAGGAGCAAGACTAGCTTCTCCCCTAGCCCCTAATACATCACATTGATTCTCCCCTCTCCATCTCAATTAATGTAGCAGTGAAGTGGAGAAATGCCACTAACCCATTTTGTGAAACACTGGAGGTGTCACTCATGGGAAGTGTTACCTGGTGGGATTGTTTGTATAATGAGGAGCAGGAGCCTGGCTTGCCCTCACACCATGCAGGGTTTATGCACCCGACTTCTCAAAAATCTGGGAAGAAAGCCAGTTTGTGCATGGAACAGAGCCCAGGGAAGACCCTGAGAGTCCTTTCTTGCCACTGGAAACCTTCAGATCCTGCAGAGGCCACAGCAGCACACTTGTTCCTTGCAAAAAAAGAAAATTGTTACTAAGATCAGTCATCAAAACTTCCATACATCCTTATATGACCACCTAAAGGGAACTGAGAACTCTCCAAAAACCTCACAGTCACTGAGGTCTTTGTAACTGTAATTTCCTGCATCCGTCCTGCTCCTCTATTCATGTATCCGCCTCCCAGCAGGTGTTTAGGTGCAGGTTCCAGTCTGACAAAAGTGAACCAGAACCTCAGGATTCATTTCCAAGGAAATTTTGATTCAAACTGAACACCAAGAAAAAATTTGATTCCACTTGGGAAAAGGGGAACAATCAACTCCACACCATTTACTAGGGGAGATGTGCTCTCACTTGGCACCTTTCACATGTGCACATCAGAATTCACAAACTCAAAGGTTAACATGGAAAAAAACCACACAAACTGAGGACTTTCCAACCAGCTCTGAAAACAAGCTTTTAGTTGAGAAAATGGTTATTCCAGAAGATTCATTCCTAAAGCACAGAACTCATTGGACTGCAACATGAAGCCAACAATTACCTTCAAGTTTATTCCTGCCCACTTCCAAGCTTAGCAAGAACTACACAGCTGCTAAAATAGAGGTGGTTAGAGCAAGGTGTGGAAAGAACCACCAAGCAGCACCAGCATCATCTGCAGAGGCTCTTCCTTGTTCTCCAGATGCGACATACTTATGCCTTTTTTTAATACAGGAGAGAAAAAAAAAGACAATCGGTGAAACTCAAAGGTACACCTTTCTATAGTTTACATTTACTCAGCTGGACCAATTAAGAAAAGTTAAATCCCAATTAGTAACAGTTAAAAACCGCATCACTTCTGGAATAATAATTGGAGAAGAATTAAAATTTCTAGATGAGAAAGCTCCTCTATATCTAAAGAAACACACTAGAGGAAGCTGTGACATTTAAACAGCTAGAAATTAAAAGATGGCATGAATACCTCCTTAGAAGCAACTACCACACCCCAGAAGGAAAAATACTCAAAACCAGCTACTTTAGTGTGCTGCTTCAGATATTTCATGCTGAATACTTATACTTGAAACAACTTTTTGTGGCAGATCCAAGACCTTTTGAAGTTATTCACATTCTACCATTCGCTTCAAAGGGGAACAAGATTTGCCTTGCAAAATAATCAAGAGAGCTGCAACTATTTAAAGGCAAATTAATTAATGGCAGCTTTGGTTGCAACAGCTACAGAATTTAGCGAGATAATTAACTGTGTAAGTGATGTGTTCTGGTAAGGGCCAAATTCAAACACTTCAAATATAAAGGATAATTAACTCCCAAAATATCAGAATTGCAGGATCATAGGTTTCAGTTGGAACAGACTTTAAAAGTTCATCTGTTGGGAGGAGAGGGGAGGTGTTGAGGAGGGGGTTTAGGGGTTGTTGGGTGCACGTTGGGAGTGGACACCTTCCACTAGACCAGGTTGCTCCGAGCCCCATCCAACCTGACCTTGAACTCTTTCAGGGATAGGGCAGCCACAACTTCCCTGGGTAACCTCTGCCAGAGCCTCATTACCCTCATAGGGAGGAATTTTTTCCAAATATCCAATCTAAGCCTACGCTATGTCAGCTTGAAGCCATTTCCCCATGTCCTGTCACACCAGGCCCTTGTAAATAATCTCTCTCCACCCCTCTTGTAGGTTCTCTTCAGGCACTGGAAGGCCACCATGAGGTCACCCCAAAGCCTCCCAGTTTTCTGTGTCTTTCCTCACAGCAGAGGTGCTCCAGCCCTCTGCTCCTATCTTGGTGCCTCCTCTGGACTCACTCCAGCAGCTCTATGTCCTTCCTGTTCTGGGACCCCAGGGCTGGATGCAGCATTGCAGGTGAGGTCTCACCAGAGTGGGGCAGAGGGGCAGAATCCCCCCCTTCCCTGCTGCCCATGGGGCTTTGGATGCAGCCCAGGATATGATTTTCAGCCCAGGATAGAGATGAGGTTGTAATATTCTATACAAAAAATATTCCTAAGAGGAGAATGGGTAGTACATCCAGCTTACACATTTACCTAATGCACATATATTAAGACAGTGAATTTTATAAAGAGATTTATTGTGCAAGAATTATTTTCATGCTCATTTACAATGAAATAATTAGTTTTAGCAAATAATCATGCCATTTCTTAATTTCAACACTAAACAGAATATTTACATTCAAGTTTACATCTTTGTTCAAGTTCCACGTACAATATTGTCAGAATGAAGTAAGAATGCATCTTCAAATCAAAGTTTGCTTTTTTTTTTCACAATAGGGAATATCGCCACCTTTCAGACATTTACTGGAAATGACAAATTTCCCGTCTTTGCAGTACCCTTATTTCCCAGCTACAGCACTGGAAAAGAACAAAAAATCACAAAATACCCCAAACAAAACTGCAAACACAAAAGCAACCTGCAGGAACCAGTGTCACATGCATACATCAATCTCCAATTAGCCAGGCATTTAAACAGTAAGGAGGCTGCAGAATAACCTCTGCACAACTGATTTTTGGGGGACTGTTCATGTCATCCTTGAAACAGATCCTGCCTTAAGAAAATGAACCTCAGGACAATTCTTTCACAGAGTCTTAAATAACAAAAAGACCTGCTTTGTCAATACTGAAGACACACCCTGGAACTTTGTGTTGTGTTCTGGGGTTTTTTTTTTCCCACCACAGGGATGCCCAGGATCACAGCATTGTGTCCTGGCAGCTTTTAAAAAACAATTTAAAAAAAAAACAACACCCCCCACCCCCCAAATACAACAACAACAAACCAAGAAAAAATACTTTTAATGTGCAGAAATTCAAACTGTAACTTTTTGGTACTGCTTTTTCCTCTTCACACTCTACGATGTAAGGGAATTTCAGAGTCCAGCACATGTTTTTGTGGCCTGCACACAAATCTCTCCTTTCTTCATCAAAGGTTTCCAACACAGACTTCTCAGTCACCTCCCTCCCACCCAGACCTGAGCTGAGAATCAGCTCAGACAACACTCAAACTTAGAAATGGTTCTGAATGACAACTTATCACGGTCCCACTGAAGAGCTCAGAATTCTTCCTTCCTTTCACAGTTCCATGTGATGCCCGCTATTCTAATCCATGTTCTCCTATCAGTTCTTCACCTGCTGCCTGGTTTCACAGAGGCCAGGAATAGTAAGAGAAGAACCAGAGCATACCTGCAAGTTCACTGCTCTGACTTACGTAAGTTATATGACAACAAAAAAAAGTGATTGTCTTGGATTTTGGCTATGAATGTAATGGAGAGATATTGACTTTGAAGATGCAAACCTAAACATTCCCACATTTTAAATAATTTTTATCTTTAGCAGAGACTACTTCACTTGTTCTGCCTTCATGTTGTGACATCTCCTGCAGAACCTGTGGGCTGAGGAGCAGCTGTAGAAGGCTGCACTGGCAGCATTTCTAGCTCAGATTCACGGACAAAGATGACAGCATCACCACTGACATTTATCAAACACTGAGCCTGGGAAAAAAAGACAATACCCAGTTACCAAACATTAAACAATAACATATTTTATGTTTACTTATATCTGCTAGCTATAACTACACAGAAAAATCAACAGAGATCGGGAGAAGGACAAATTATTAGAATTTATCAGCGAGGCAACCTGTGCCACATTTTCTTTTCTGTCCGCTCACTTGTGTGCTACCAAACCTGCAGATGGATTCTTGGAAGACCACCACAGATGAAATATCTGGATATCTGTACTTGCTTTCATTACTCTTTTGAACATATTTAATTTACCAAATATTCTGTTATTATCTTTACAAATTAAGTTTGTCCCTTTACGTACAAAATGGAGCATTTTACATCAGCAACTCCAGGTATTTTTACGTGGAGTTGGGATGGAAATCCTACACTGGAACATCAGAAATACCAAGTAAGATCTGCACTACTGTGCAAGTTTCCTGCAATTTACTTCATTCTAGCAAGCTCAGTTCTTCTACCCATCTGGGTATTTATGAAGCATCTTCATAATTTTGTGTTAATACAAGAACACTCTCGGATTCTTCAAACATTATGCCAAGATATGAAGAAATGTTGTGCAGATATGGCTCTACAGCACTGCTGGTTTTTAAAGACATAAAATGCGTATTTGTATCATACTAACCACAACAGCACTTGGTATTTCATATCCTAATGTACCTGATTTTTGTTTGGGTTCTCCATGAAAACACACTGCTTCATTATGTATGACACAACTGCATTCCCTCCCAGAGCTGCAACATGAGCTCTCACCATGGCAAACACTTCAGCAATAAAAGCATGGAGGAAACCACTGACGCCACCCTCCTAGAATGGAAAAAATATACATTACATATTATATTAGGCCTAGCCACAAGATGCTGAGTATTTCTACATATTTATCAGCTGAATAATTTAGTGAATCCTAAATGGTGTGGAGAACTTAAAAGTCATTCACTGTTTAATGGGTCACAGTTGCAAATCAGATGGAGAGAGACCATTTACAGGGGCCTGGAGTGACAGGACAAGGGGGAATAGCTTCAAACTGACAGGTATAGATTGGATATTGGGAAGAAATTCTTCCCTGTGAGGGTGGTGAGGCCCTGGCACAGGTTGCCCAGAGAAGCTGTGGCTGCTCCTGGATCCCTGGAAGTGTCCAAGGCCAAGCTGGACAGGGCTTGGAGCACCCTGGGATAGTAGAAGGTGTCTCTGCCCATGGCAGGGGGTGGAACAAGAGGGTCTTTAACGTCCCTTCCAATCCAAACCATTCCATGGTTCTATGAAATTCTTGGAAATTTCCAGTAAGGAGTGACCATTACCTCTGATCACTGCAACTTCATGTATGTTAATCACTGTCATTAGTTCTCAAAATTCACTAAAGAAATGATCCCTCAAAATAAAAAGTAAGCAAGGGACAGAGCAGAGACTTGAGCTATTCAAGGTATTTTTTTTTATTTTCCCCCTTGAAACTCAAAGGAACTTCTAGACATCTCATTTCTTTATTTTTTATGACTTGATGGTGCTTGTCGGGCATTTTTACTTCTTTGGTGCAAAACTGAAGAATTTAAATTGATGTGAAAGGAGAAGGAAAACAACCAAGTACGGATTTTCTTAGAAAATCCTTATGAAGGAATGTGAGCAACTACACTGTGGTGAAAAACCTATTGCACACAAACCAGGCAACCAACCAAAGAAATAAAAATTCACAGATGCTGTGAAAAGAAACTGATCAAAACAGAGCTCACTGTTGGTTTAAAATACATATAAAATTTCAAAATTCAAGTGAAAGGTAAGACCACTAGACTTCCCACGTCTCTGTGTGTGTGTGTGCCACTGGAAGAAATGGAAGAGGCAGGCAGAAGAAGAGATTGAACTCACCTGAATTTCTAAGGGCTGTGCTCATTCCTAAAAGTATAATGTACCCTGAACAGACTCATAAAGGCATAAAAAAGCATATCTTGGATGAAAATTTACAAACAAAAAAGACAGGTATAATTTTATCAAACCCAGCATAAAGCCGGAATGAAGTCAACTGCAGCAAGAAATCAAAATTCAATACAACTTCATAATTCTCATGGAATTTTGATTTTGTCCAAGTCTTTTAAAGGTACAGCAGCTGATGGGGAAAAAATATGTATTATAAACCTAATACAACATTGGATGACAACAGGTAACAAAACACTTGTAAACACCCACCTGTAAACAACAAAGCCTAAGAACAATGGATTCATCTGATGTGAAATTATCATTAATTTTTTATTCTGGTCTATATTTCAGCACTACCACAAGGAAAACATAAAGCAATACAAACACAAATGCTGGTAATTACTTTCTTGTAGAACCTGAACCACATTGCTGGAGCTGGATATAATGACTGCTCTGTTCTGACTCCATTATAACTCAAGGCAATCCTGTAGTAAGAGTAGTTTGTGACTCAGCCTATGTAGCTGAAAGAACTTAAATTAGCTCCCCTGGGTGCTGGAAAAAGCACGGTGACAGCATCCCAGGACTGTGCAACATTCCAGCTTCATGGAGGAGCTGAATCAAACACTTGAGTGACCTATCCTTGTTGGGATCTGCTATCACAGATACCAAGGCTTATCGGCTATTGAATTTGTACCTACAGAATCTGTACTTAGTACAGAAATGTCCTGTAACCATTTCCCTGCTTTGACATCCTTTTGAAAACACTGTCCTTTTCACACATGGATTTCTCAAGTTAAAAGGAAAAGTTAAAAGTAACTTGCAAGATCCAAACAAAAGGTTTGTCTGATCCAAGTTTCTCTAGAGAGCTCACAGCCCATTTTCAGGAAGCCTGATTATTTTTATTAACATCTGCTCTGTAATTTTAGCAAAGTGTAATTAGGAAAAAACAGCACACTCTTCAGTACTGACAAATCAGGCAAGAGGTACACTCTATTTCTGTGGCCAAAAGCAAAGATGCAGCTACTTCCCAAAAGGACAGGAAAATTGTAAGGAACATAGCTTGCATTGTTGTGTGGTCATGGACTCCATGGTGTAATTTTTGATTCTCATCACACAAAGTTTTGTTACAGAGAATGCACAGAATGTAATGTTGAAACTTAGCATAACATTATCTATGATATGGGCAATGTTATATTAACCAAAGGATTTTAAAATCAAATACACTGTGGAAGTTCATCATTAAGCTTGCTAATGAAGAAGAGAAGAATGGATGACTTATTTTTTCTTTATCATTTAATCTGGGTTCAAATGATCCCAACTTCTACCACTGTTGGTCAAAGACCCATTTTTTCCATATAGTTCTGTTTAAGAACTCACTGGTTTAGTGTTCTATCCAATTCAACAGCAATGGCAGTTGTTAAGTAACCCCTTCCCCAACAGTGCCAAACACAGAACAGCTTTGTGTGCTCCACGGCAAGAGCAGTACAATGGAAATTGCTTCGCACTCTGCACCTTCCCACAAGTGACACAAATTCTACTCCCTGGCTGTGCCACACCTCAACTCAAACCTCTGATTCCTACAATGAACAAAAAATTATTCCCTGACATAAAATGAATTGCTGCCACACAGCTCACCTCACGCAAAGAAGTGGTTTCTCGTATAAAAAACATGTTGATTATCCCGAGATATTTGGTTATTTTCGCCCCAGGGAGAAAGGAAAGAGGTGTCATCTTAACAACTGAAACAGTGGAATTGGTGCATGATGGGACAGAACGGTGCCGTAAGTATCCCTCAGCCAATGGACTTGCTTTTTCAAGGGAAGTAGCTGAAAAATGGGAAAAAAACAGGAGAAAATAACTATCAAGATCCATCATTGTTCCTCAAAACACAAAAACTCTTCTTTATGGTTTTCCAAATAGCTTGGTGACAACATTCAGCTGCCTGTGATGCTCAGCCATATATGTGAGAAAGGAAATCATCATGCAAAGCATGCAAAAGGAGACAAGAAGCTGAAATGGCATTTGTTTGGAAGAGTGGCATTCCTGCAAAAGGAAAACATTGAGGCGAGCAGCTGCACATACAACAATCAATTATAATGTGAAGGTAAAGAAAAAGGTGCCAACATTTTGAAATATGTATTCTGCTGGAGGAACAAATGATAGAAGTGTGAAAGTTGTTGTGTTTCCCCAGTGCAGCATTTTCCATTAAAACAGATATTAATCTCTGCTAATTTAAGCAAGATAGTCAGACCTGTGGCCAAAGAACTACTAAAAACCAACTCACCACTTGCTAATTTAGTGACCATTGCCTTCACTGTCCCCTTGGTGATTGCTTCCTGTTTCTCACCCCCAATTTTCCAAGATCATACATACACCTACATCCATGCAGTGGATGTTATACAATTAGTAGGCGTACACATGTTTGGAGAACTAATTACAGCAAGACTTTATTTTGCTTTTTACGCTACCGGTTCATCAACCCTACGTGAGCTTACAGAACAATGTCAGCAGTTCTCAGGAATTCATTCTACATGTGATCTGCAATGCTACTGCTGGGCAGGGCACTCCACTAAGTCACCACTGGGAAATCAGAGATATGTCTCAGATTATCAGAACGTGGTAGAAACAGCCGCCTACTTGTCTTAATTGATCCGCGCCTTATGGTCTGAGCTTTCAGTTTAATGAGCTCTATCCAGCTGTTGCATCTGTCTGCAAAGGAACTGTAATCAACTGACGTTGCTGGAAACACAGACAGAAAAACAAAAGAAAAAAAAACAGAAAAAAATATATGGATGATGTCTCTTGCTCATCTCAATGCTCCTTTTTGAGGAAGCAATGATTCGTGTCTGAGAGAGAACAACCATCCCTTTGCAGGTCTGTTTAAAAGGAAAAGTTATAGGATAGGTTTGGACTTGTCCAAACCAAAGTACCGATTTCTGGTGATGTCCCAGCTCTGAACCAACTGCCTGAGTGGGACTTCAGCACTGAAAAAACATGCAAATACAGTCATTAAGGACTTACCCTAGATTAGTTTTTTTAATCTCAATTTAAGTTGTAAGTTATGGCTTTTAAAACTTTATTTAAGCCTTTTTTAATTTTCATTTTCATTGCTTTTTTTTTCCCTTACAAAGAGCTGCTGATCAGGATTTAAACTTCCCAACTGTCTTTATCAATAACTAACCTACAGACTGAAAAAAAAAGCTTTGGTGATGAGGATAAGAGTCACAAGCTGAAACAACACCTCTGTTTGAAACACAAATGGATTTTCTTTACAGAACAGTCTTCCTTGCCCCAACATCCTCCCTCCAACGCCCCTCCCATTATCATTACAATAAGAAGTAAGAGTTGTTTCTGCTATGACTTTTGGTATTAGTTGCAGGGGTGTTTGCATATCTTTAAAAAAAAAAAGGGGGGGTGCAAATACCATTTCTTCATTATCCTGAAGAAACAGGAGGAACACATGCTAACTTCAAATTAACACAAGCAAAACAGCTCTCTTCCCAGGGACTAATTTTCTGTCAGATAAAGTTATATCAATGTATCTGACAGAGAGGCTGTTATTATTAACAAATCTAACTTTTATAATGAAAAACCACATCATAATATTAGGATATCATTAAGCCACACCAGAGCATGCATTCTCAGTTAAGTAGTAAACACTTCCTGGATTAAGACACATCCAAAAAGAGTATACCAATATCCCAAGAATGCTCATTCTGTTCTGGCAGACGGCTAAATTAAGGAAACTCACCTCTCTGAGCAGCAGGAATACCTGTGTGGGAACTTGCACCCTCCAGGACTTCTAATAAAACAAAATTAATTCCATTCAGATAATCTATTAAGCAGAGTCAGGTAGTACAGGACAACAGCTTCCAAGAAAGATGGGAGTGACTATTTACAAGGGCCTGGAGTGACAGGACAAGGGGGAATGGCTTCAAACCGACAGACAGTATGTTTAGATTGGATATTAGGAAGGAATTCTTCGCTGTGAAGATGATGAGGCCCTGGCACGGGTTGCCCAGGGAAGTTGTAGATGCCCCATCCCTGGAAGTGTTCAAGGCCAAGGCTGGATGGGGCTCAAAGCAACCCTGTCTAGTAGAAGATGTCCCTGACCAGGGCAGGGGGTTGGAATGACATGATCTTTAAGGTCCCCTCCAACCCAAATTACTCCATGATTCTATGACCCTTATAAAAGATTTTAGAGTCAAGTATGAAAAAACCCCACCCTCTATATGGTATACTGTGTATATTGATAACAGAGTTAGTATAAATAATTCACTTTACTAAATCTACCTTGCAATTTTAATATGTTTATTTATTAAAGGTCACTACTGTATAAGATTGTAAACTGATATTTTTAAAACAACAATCCTACAGAAAAGTAAAAATATATTAAGTAACCTGCTAAGTAAACGCAACTACAATGAAATTGTGAAGAGATGACAGATGAAATAATTTTCAGTGTGAAAGGCTCTGTGTACAGCATGATACGGAATGTGGAGAACATTAGGAAAAGGGATACATGAGAACAGGCTGCCCTCCACTGGTCAGTGCCCCGCACACAGGGAGCACAGCCTAGTAATGGGTAGAGAGACGCCAGCAGAAATTTCTGGATAGCTTCTCTTTTTGAAAATAAAAAATGTAGCCAATTAAAAGTTAAGCATAAAAAAAAAAAAGGCAATAAGAACCTTTTTGCTGAAATTAATCTGGCCTCTGAAAATACAAGTAAGTGTGGTAGGCACCCTTCATTACACAACTGATGTAATAGGCAATAAAGGGAGCTCAAACGTTTACAGTAATTCCTAGATATTTAATTTCCTCTCAGTAACCATTTTGGTAGATAATCCAACAAGGGAGAAGGAATTAAAGACAGCTGATTTCAATGAATTGAATTTTTAATGCAGTCATAGAAGAACTGTGACAACCATTCTTGAAATGCAGCTCTATCTCAGGTAAAATAAGGCAGCTGTTTAATAGCTATGAGATTATTATGTGAGGCTGAGAAAACATGGAGGTATTTTATATGGGCCCTTTACAGTATGAGACAAGCCTAATTATCAGGTAATTTATAGTTATGTCAAATGACACCCAACACCCAGTGGTTTGCAGCATCTTCAATATTCTAAATGCAAAGACAGAACTACTACAGGAAATATAGACAGAATGGTCAGCCAAGCCATCTTCTGTGACTCTCAAAAAATTTGACATCAGGAGTAAATACACCCATTATGCTTAGGCAGCAAAGCACATTTAAAGCCTGTGAAAGTACAGATATTTTAAAGCCTCTGCAACCATGAAAGAGTAGAACTCAAAATCCATAAAAAACAACAGTTTAACATTCTTCCCCTTAACTGACCTTTAGCTGGAGAGAATGGTTGAGAAGAAAGGGGATCAGTGCAAAGTTCCAAGGGAAACTGTAGCTGTTCTTCATTGTCTGTAGATGCTTCAACAAAGAAAACACAGCCAATTGATAATTAATCCCCAAAATAAGATTTGCCAGTAATTACAAGCAGAGTCAATTTAGTTAGGTGTGACTTGAACAGGTATTTTCAGCATGTGCATAAAGTGATGCAGTTCTGCAGAAACAGGTGTGTGACAACAAATCCAGCTGCACACTGAACAGAACTTGTGTTCCACTGAAAAGGATTAGGAGTTTTTAGGAAAAAGTAAGAGTCACTTCATGCATTTTAATTTTGATTCTGCAGTTGGATCTAAGTCAGCTATTATAATAAAAATTAACACTTATTTCACATGAAAGAAAACACTTCACTGTTACTACTGAAGAAGTCAGCTGTAACTAATGTTTTAGAAACATATGGCTCTGTTCTACTACCTAATTCCATTCTGAAGAATTGAGTATCCTCAGAGTTCTCTCTGAATTCCCACTTCCAGACTGCACACATACATTTCTAGCATAAGATGGCACTTCATTAGCAAGGTGACATATGCAGATCACAGTAGTCTCTCCCCTTCCCTCCATGTGCTTCACTGAGCTCCAAAACCATTACTGACCTGCTTAAGGATTTTCAGGAGACTGGGTTTTCTTTAAAAGCATTATGAATAATTTATTTTCTGCCTCCTTAAAGCATGGACAAAATTTCTACTTGTAAGAACAAGTATTCTCTGATGATTTACACCACATGTTCCAAAATACAACAGAAATGTCATCATCTGTGACACCAACCTTTTAGAGAAAAATAATCAAAGTAGTATTGTAGACAGAATAAGAAAGTACTATAAATTTGTTGGTTATGTAAAATAAATACCTAATACTTGATAAGTAAGTCATCCTGCTGGAGGTCCAAGTCCAGGAACTGTAAAAAACTTCTATGTGTTGAAAGAACCTCCCTGCAAAAATATGTATATTTGGACTTGATGATCCTCATGGGTCCCTTTCAACTCAGAATATTCTGTGGTCTGTGATCTGTATATGTAACTGAACATTAGGCACTGGGAATAAAAAAGGAAAGATGCCTCACAATATTTACCTCTTTGCTGTGATTTTTCTGTAGGTGCTTTGTTGGTTTGTAGTGCTTGGTTTTTGTCGTATGTAATGGCAACAGCTGTGACTGCAATCTGCAAATCAGAAATATTTGGCATATTAGGTAAGTTGATCTCTTGTGCAATCTGAAAAATAATTTTGCAAACAAGCAGTTCTTTGCATAAAAACATAATAGGGAAAAAAACCATCTAAGAATTCACCAGACATAGCAGTAAATCAAATCCTAGCCCAGTTTACCCTGAGCAGCAAATGTTAACTAGGGCCATGCCTATGTGCTGGAAGTTAAAAGCAGCAATTCACTTACCTGAACTAATTCATCCTCTGGCAGGGCAACTGTAAAGTTTACATGGCAAAGACAGCAGGGAACCATAGACCGGAGTTTAAAATACAAACTCTGTTGAAGACAGAATATTATTTTGTGTTACTCAGAAAAAAAGAAAAAAAAAAAAAGAGTGGTTTTTATTTCAGAGAAATTAAGGATCAAAACTTTTCATAGTAGAAGTCTTCTAATGATATTAATTTTTTCTTGAAGAAGAATTACATGTGTGAAAAGTTAGGACAGAATGCAATCTACTGTGAAGCTGTCTTTCTACTTTTAGAGTACACTGCCAGTCAAAGGACTCCTTCAGATTCCAAAAGCTTTGGAAATCCCTAATATTCCAAAAAAGGCTATCTTTATAGCAACTCACAAACTAATTACAAACACTGTGCAGTCTATTTTCAAAATTATGAGACGTGTTGTTTTCAGTATAGCTGAATTTTATACTTGGCTTCCATTTGAACACTTTAAAAAGTATTTGAAATAAGATTCTTACCTTCAACAGATTCTCACAGAGATCATTAAAGTTCTTATTGAGTGTTTGATTTGTTGGGTTAATGTTGCTTAATCTGGACACTCTAACTGCTGTGAACATCTGAATTAGAAACAAATATGTTTATTTTTTTGCCAACATATGCCAATATATTTTATTCAGTGTCTTAAACCCAAATTCATAAAGAAGGAAAAGAATGTAAAATATGTTAACATACATATTAACTAAGTAACAAAATATGTTAGCTAAGCAACACAGTCAATAATCTGTTCCCTTTAAGGGGCTTCAAACCTAGCCAAACCTTTTAAAAAGCCAAAACCTTGAACTTCATATTTACTGTACTTTCATATTTCTGTATTAGGTTATTTGTTACATAACAGCATTAAAAAATCCAAAAAATAAACAGTTTCTCATACACTTTTGTTGTTACCAAGGTACTACTTCTATTTCTGTCACAAGGGTATCCTTTGAATTTATCTTTCAAAATATATATTTAAATTACTGCAGAATATTTCAATAGAATTTAGCAAAAAGTTTCAATTTTGAATAACCTTACTTGAATTTCTGGTGTCCAGTTATTTATACCAGGCATAATTTCTGTGTTGCAACTGTAAAAACCTGTGAAGAAAATATTTGGGAAAAAAAAATCTATTTTATACACTGCAATATAAAAATACTTGTAAAGGAAATGTATGTGACAAGGTTTTGCAAGTATTTTCCCTCATGTGGTTTTGAATATTGAATAATACACCAGAAATAAGATCAACATTCAAAAAAACAAATGTGGAATTCTTGTAGGAAGGGCCAATACCCAAAATCCACCACTGCTCTGCCTGTTTCTATTGGATAAACTATGCACAAATGAGGAAATTTTTTTCAAAGGGGTGATATGAAACGCTAAAAAGACAACCTGTAACAGAGAGCACAGAAAAAGCTGTAAAGGAACTACCGTAGTGACTGAATGCAAATTAAAAACGGAAGTATAATGACTAAATGGCAGAGTAAAGTAAGTTATTAACAGCAAATCAGCAATTTTGAAAGTCTGAAGATACAGTTAAATAAGCAGAAAAGAGGCCAATCTGTTAGGGCCTATATAAAAGCACAAAATAAGCCAGAAAATAAATTGTGTAGCAGTTTCCAGAGGGTATAAATATTAATAACTGTCTCTCACAACATCAAAAGCAGAAATTCTGTTGGAGAATCAAGTAAGATTTAGAAACGATATGCAGAAATAATAACATGAGAGCAGAAAACATGCTTTTCTTTTTACAGCAGTGTAGTAGAACTTTCCACAATAGCAGAAAACCAGTCCCATGTTTATTAGTCTTGAACAAGTGTCTGAAGGAGATATTGAACAAGAAAGCAAATGAAAAATAAAGATTCTCATAAACCACAAAATAGGCAAAAGATCAAACAGCTAAGTGGCATTGAACTCTTAACTTGCTCCACTACAAGAGAAGAACATTCTTTAATCTTCAAGTAATAAAGTGCTAAAGTGATTGGTCCTACTAATTTCCTTAGTACACATATCTCTATTACTGATCCATAGCAACTATTCCAGAAAAGAGAGTTCATGAGCAGATGGAAAAACCAGACTGCACAGGAGCTGGTATCAGTTTCCTAAGAACAGTCACTGCTCACATGCTGTCAGCAAGCACACAAGGCACCTGACTCATACCATCTACTTCGGACAGCAGGAGCATTTGGAAAGATCCTTCACTAAGGTCTCTTTTAACAAACTAAGAATGAAGCATTATCTAAGGAAATGTAAATATAAGACTAGAAAAAGAGGGAAAAAAAAAAAATGCTTAATTTTCACAGTGAAGACATCTGCAATTTTGAATTTTATGCTTCAAACATATTCATAACTTACATGCAGAAGAGGATAAAACAAGGTAATTGCTGACAGCCTTAATTTAGGGCAATAAATTCAACTGCAGCACGACTAGATAATCAGTGAGGAATTAAAGATTTGGTGATAGTAATAGATAACTACAAGGATAGTTCTGACGGAGCTCAACACAACTCCAAATTATTGACACTGATACCAGTTATCAGGAAGGAAACTAAGACTTGCTTAGAAGAAACACAGGGAAATTCACAATGACAAGAGAGAGGACAAGGACAAATCAAATGTCCAGAGCAATTTCTATATAATGGACAACTACACTTGCATCTTATCCAGAGCCAGGAGTTCTGCTGGGGGAAGTTATGACATATCTATACAATGATAAATAGCATAAAGACAGCTGATACCAGGCAATAATTAGTTCTCTATCCTACTTTCATTAACCTGGAACCTACAAATTCGTAATTCAGTCTAAAAACCTTCAGAAACAGTAATATTGTAAGTTCTCTTGGAACTTTAAAAATAATTTTTAATAAAACTAGTAATATTTTGTCATTTTGCAGCCTACAGCATAAATTAGAAAAATATGGTTGTAACTATACCAGAAGGTGGTGGAACATCTGTCAGTAAAGAATGTACATCTTCCATTGCATCTGTGTCATCAATCTGGAAAAGGGCATAATTGAGAAAATCATGTTGCTGTGCCAGTAAGAAGTTTCAGAAAGAAGTAAAATAACCTCTATTCCATCCAATCTTTAACACTCTTCATTTAGATCAGACTGAGAGCCTTGCTACCTTCTGTAAATACTTCTGGCGTGTCTTTACATTCATCCTGTCTTATTGACCTGCAAGAGATCCAAATCTACCTCTAACTTCCAACATTTTCTTATCAAGTGTTTTAGAAATGGCTTATCATTTGACTCCAGTATTGAAGGGTTCTCTGTCAAGTAATGTGTCTCCTTCTCACTCTCCATGTAAAAGGGGTTGTCTTTTTTTTTTCCTTCAAAAACCAACCCAAAAACTAAACAAAACCAATCCAGATGTCTTTACCTCTCATAACTGCCTTACCAGCCTCTTTCAGCATATCCTCATCACAATGAAATTTTTACTAGTTTTTCTTACATAGCTCCAGTGAACAATGATTTCACTCTTGAAAGCTTGGTCAGGAGTTTAACTAAATCTTCTGGAATATTATTTCTGATGTCAAATTAATCGTCAATCAAATATCCAATTTCTCAAAAAAGACAGTAGTAAGTGATTCCACAGATTAAAAGGCCTTTTTTTCTATAAACACCTTACAAAATCCTCTATTTTTTACAAAGGTATTCGACCCTTTTTGCAAAAGCACCAACCAATCTAAATTTATTATCCCAAACTCTCCCAATCTGTTATTTTTTCACTCTCCTTTCATACCTCTGTTCTCAAACAAACTGCTGTTACAGTGCTCCATATTCTCCATATCTACAACCTTTCTTCCAGATTATTTGCTATGAAGACGGTGATTTGTAAAGATTAACAAAGCCTTAAATGTACCTTAGGCTGTAATTACAGGCTGTATTTTAAAGTGGTATTTAGTCAGTGATAGGTATTTGTACTACCTGTGTCTACAGGATGATCAAAACTCCAGCCCTTCTTTAATACTTGCTGGAGTATTAAAGACTTCAAAATGGACAATGTTCAATCATGTCTTTGAATTTTAGTGAGTAGAGAGGTAAAGGAAATCTATGTTCTTTATTTATCCATAGGTGTTGCTCTTTCTAGTTGCAGCTGTAGAAAGAACTGTAAGGTATTGTCAGATGTTGTGAATTCTTAAATTGTGAAAAGCAATAGCTGAAATTCAGAAAATCTTCTTTTATGTGCTCTCCTGGCACATGCAGTTTTTCGAATGCTTTGAATACAACCCATTCTGGAAACTAATAATTTTGAATGTTCAACTACAACAGTAAGAGCTTTGAAACAGGAAGAAAATACAATCTTTTTCTTTGCTAAATACAAAGTGTGGCAACACAGAACCTCAGTGTTTATAAACATAGATCTTAAGTTTTTGATTAGTCTGATCTGCTGCATGAAGCAGGCAAAAGGACATTTCTTAACAGCTCTTTATTATTCTAGAGACTGCTACATGTTCATGGACAACAGGGCAATCTTTTTTCAGACACTGATTGTCTGTAGACATAAAAGAGCTGTGCATTAAGCAAATAGAGTAAGAAAAAGAGAGACAAAGCAAAATCTAATACTTCACTTTTCCTATTGATACAAAAGGGAAAAAATCATACACAATTTAGGAACTGTTCTTGGAGATAGGTAAGAAAACCTTTTATTTTTAAATATACATTTCAGGAGAAGAAAAGTATGAACATGAGTAGTGAAAATGTTTATCACCTCCAAGACAAAAGCATCTTTCTTCCCATGTGAAAGGTCAAGCTCTGTAACTTCATCAGAGCTTTCTGACTGAGATCTCAATAGCCTGGAACGTTGTCTTGGCTCTGGAATGGGAGACCCAATGATTTCTTCAGGTAGCTCCTTAAAAGGAATGTAAGAATTAACAGATGTTCTGCACAGCTTAAAAATAATTTCAACTCTACACAACTTGTTAACAATTTTAAGAATCAGATCATTCTGAAAATTATTCTACTGAGAAATATATGTAAATAAGACCAAACTGATTTGACTATGTGGCTAAAGAGATCTGAAAATTCCAGCAGCTTTCCAAAATACAGTGAAAAAAGTCTGTATCTCTATTCATAAATAAACTTATGTTCTGAATGACTCAGTAAGAAAACATGGATATACAGTGTATATATTTGATTCAGAATGTTTTATTTTTAAGAATAAAAGATTTACTTACTGGAGGATTAATCTCATAAAGTTCCTTGTTTTTTGCTATTGTATCATTTATTTTCTTTTGCATATGGGATATGTGCTGCTCATAGGTGCCATCATTTGGAGTCTTCCCAGCAATCTGAATACCCCCAGGTGCCGGCAAAGCTGCTAAGTACACACCTGTTGCAGACTTTTTAAAAGTTACGAAGAAAAAGACAATTATATAAGCATGAATTCCAAATACTTTCATATAAAGCTTTCCATAATGCTTATGCTAAAACAGCACTGTAACATGCAAATTACAGCATCATCTCTTGAAAATAAATAAATGGATCTCTCTCTTCTGTTCACTTATGAAAAAACTTCACTATTTTAAAAAAACTCCCTCCTTATTTTTCATGGTGGAACTTTTAAACTTGCCTAAAAATTCCAAACAAACTAAAAATTAAAGCCTCTGTCCCAGTATGTTTTGCATAAGCAAATAGTTTTTTACAGTACAATAGCAATAGTTTTTGAAGATTTAAATCTTGGCCAAACCATTTACAGCATCACTGAGGCTGTGACAACCCTATTTCTATTTACAGGAAACAGATAATAAAAGACAAAAGATGCCAGCCAGAATTACCCAAGCACCCTCTGATGCAGGAAGAAGCACTGTATTTCACTATTCTGACCTAGCATGAAACAATGAGGTTAGAAAATATTGTTAATGAACACTTACTGACTTTCTCTAAGACACTTCAAATCTATCATTTATTTCTTCAGTTCCATCAAAGAAGAGGCAACAGACCTTCCCCTTGTTGCCAAATAACCAAAAGATTTACTGAGAGACTTAATTGACCTTATTTGTCATGGAACTGCAATTCAATTTGAGGAACAGGGATCTCTTTGACAGGACCTTTAAAGAATATCATCATTTTTCTACAATTTTTGCCATTAAACTGTTTAAAGTTTCTTTTTCTCTTATCCCCTTTCTAATCATCTTGTCTTCTACCATGTTCAAGAGATTTGAATCTTCTTCTGGTGGTTATGAAAGACAAGTCTGTCCTGATTTTACAATAATTAAGACACCTTGCTCTTAAAATGACATTTTAATATATCTAGTTACTCCAAATCCCACAGCACTTGCATGTCTTCCTGAAAAAATACTGTAAGAAAGCAAAAGAATCCTAGGATTCCAACTGTACTTACTGCCAAGCCCATCAGCATATTTTCCCCCACAGTGATCTGAATTCTCAGTCCAAAGAGGGCATTCATTCCTCTCAGCTTGAGTTTGTTCATCAGTTGTGTGTGCACTTCATACTCCATGAATGGCAAGAGGTTACTGATAGAGGTTGCATTTGCTTCAGCCTGAGCTTTCTTCTTCAGACGGCACAACCTGGCAACACAAACCAGCACAGACAGAGCTTTAATGGATTTGTGAAGATTGAAAGGGACCACAGGGTATTTTGAATTTTTTTTCTCATTGTATAACCTAATACAGCTTCTTTTCAATTCTTCTACATTGCTGCAACAGTAAAATAAAATGCCAGTTCTTTACAAGAACTCCTTGAGACAGTGTTATCTGAAAACTTCTATTTTCAGCTTTTCTTCAAGTAAGACCCCCAATGCAAACATCTATTTCTCTTGCTGCAAGCCTCAAACACTTCAGGCACAAGCATAGAAAATTACTACTGTAATTTCTAGTGGTAGAACTTTTAAAATTCCAATTAATACAGTTATTCAAGACACACATTGGAAGGAAAAAAAAAACCACAAAAAACCCCCAAACCCAAGTGCCCTCACAGCTAAAGCATTAACAATACTTATCTGAAAGGAATAAAAGAAAGAGCATAGCAATCCCATCTTTGACTAACTATACGTTAGTCATCTTCCACTCTTTGGGTTTAGTCCTACAAGCTGAAATTCAAAGGCCACACCAGTGCAATGATACTTTCAGAGAGAAATTTTGTTCAAGAACACACGCCAATTGTGTGTTTTATAATATAAGGTTTGATGACACATTGGATTTTAGCAACAGGAATTCTTTCAAAGATCTCCAAAACTTTACTAGACTAAGGAAATATTTTGACAGATACCTGGCTTGAATAAGACATCCCTTCCCAATAACTATTGCCTCTACAGGAAGGTCAATTGTGGTGAAAAGGACATCAGGAACTTTTTGCTTCCTGCAGTTGTAACAGTAAGTGAGGTGAGCAGGGAATGGCATGTTCAATTCATCATACGGGATATGGCAAAATCCACAACCTGGTGGTGAAGCTTCTTCAATCCTAAAAATACATTATGGAGAACATACTTAAAACATCTACATCTTGTTAACAATGATCAGTAAGTACACATGTGTATAAACACCTACAGACACCTACTTAAATCATACACTGCAGCTAAACTCTGCTCCATTATGCCAATGTGACAAGTATTGTAATACATAACTTAGAAGAAGAAAAGGTTGCACACTACTTGCTAAAACGCTATCAATAAAACTTGCATTGAAACTTCTTATGCACGGATTGAGAAAAAAGACATTCCGTGACCAGCAATTTATATAAACCTGTAACATTACTGAACTGGCTTTATGCAGTGTGACTTCTAAACATAATCCATGGTACAACAGTTGTACAAAGAATTTGCTGTACCAAACACACCAGAAAGTCTCTTTTACATTCATTGTGTCCAAAGTCCCATAAAAACTTAATGAGCAGAATACAAACAAGAAACCAATCATCCTACTGAGAAGCAGCACAATATATATTAACACTGTGAGAAGAACAGCAAGATTATTTCCTAAGATGAGGTATCAGGTAAAACTTGTTATTTGCTTAGAACATTTAGTCTCTTTCCCCCATGAGCAACAGCAAGCAATGATCACTAAAAAATATGAACAGGGAAAGCACAGGCCAACTGCATCACTGCAAATTTATTCTGTTTCACATAAACAGTTATTCTCAGTGATTCTGAAGAGGTGCTTAAGCAAATCTGACAGATTTGGAACATTAGTTATCATAAGACTATGGCAAATATATTTTGTGTTGAGCATGAGCTTTGTCTGTTTACCTGTTTTACCTCCCTCTGGCATTTCTAATCTATGCCAAGACTCTTAGTAGCACCAAAATACATATTTTGATAAAAGTGCTATTTTCTTTATATTATGAACATGGTATTTCTTTCTCTCCATCATATAGTGACTACAAAACCAAGTATTTTAGTTCTGGCTACAGTTTTTAAAACTCTATCTACACCAAAAGACAATGATCTTCTGCTAACAAAGTAAAAGAATAATAAATAGTACTATGTTGACTGGTTTATCATGGAAAAAAGCAATACAAGTGCTAAAGTGTAATAAATAGCCTTATGTACAACTATAATAATCCCTTCAAATATTTGATTACTATCCTGATGAATACATAATAAATTACCAATATGCATTAATTAATCTTTTTTTCCCCAAAAATAACTTTGTTGCAATACTCATTCTTCAAATTTTATTTGCAAGAGCAGAAACAAACGGAAACTTCACGTTTGGCCTTCAGTTTCATGATTTTGTTCATCAACTTCAACTAAAACATACCAATTTTGGAAAAATCTGGCATCATATTTGTTTTACAACCAAGCTATTTTATCTCCCATGCAGCTCTTGAAGAATATTTAGAGAGCATATATACACATAAATAGTATTTAATGCAGCATATATATGCATATTACAGACACAGTCACTTTTGGCTTATGTAAGTTATCAAACATCTGTCATTTTTTTATCACATGATACAAAGTTGAGAAAAGAGACCTGAAGAGCAGCAAAGGAAAAAACTGAGTTATGATCTGTGTTAGTAGTCAAACGTGTTACCTTATCGAGACTGTTAGAAATAAAAACAGAGTATCTAATTTGGTGCAGAGCTCCATTACTCCTGTGGTGGTTGTTGTTAGTGAAAAGCAGTAAAGTGGTTGGTCCCGCATCCTGCACTGTAACACTGTAACCTACCCTAATAGAGAAGAACTATCTTGGCTCTGAGGAAAAAAATCAACCTCTCCCTTCTCTGACCCTATGGAAAAGAAGCCAGGCTGCCATGACAACCTTTGTTCCAAACAGCCTTCCATGGTGCCATCCTGAAGGAACCTAGGGTTCAGTACAGCTGCTGTGCCAGATGCGGACAAAATACAGACCTCTTCACTATAAGAGAAAAGAATAACAACAGAGTGAATTCCTGCTACTTAGTGGTGCTTTTATATAAAATTATCAGATTAAAAGTCTAGTACAAGTCTCAGTGAAGTTCAACGTCACCACTAATTTTGTGCACTTGTGCAATTTTATCCATTAAAACTCACAAACAATCCTCTTCTGGTATTTAAACCACAATCACTGCGTAAGTACAAGATGAAGAAGGATTGAACAGAAAGACTTAAGGGCTTTGCCTCATGTTATAAATAATACGATATCAGAAAGGCTAACCAGGTTTAAGTATGGTTTTCGGTTCTGTGGTTAACAATGCAAAGAAATACAGCAAACCAACCAAACATTAAAAAAAAAACAAGGCATAATTTTTTACCAAAGTAAAAGGGAAGTTGAGAGCCTCAGCATCTTATTAACATTCCATTTTCAAAATTAAGTTACAACCCAACACTGACAAGGGTGCTTCTTGAAGGATAAGAAGTGGCAAAACAGTAAAATTTTACTAGGAAGAACTATGATAATGGTATATTTTGCATGTAAAGTAACCAACCATACTTAGGATTTAGGAAAGTTAAAGCTCTCAGAACAACCACAGAACTTTTAATATTTCTCAAGCTGTTAAATAAGAAACAAACCTCTAGTATTCAGCACTTAAAAATACTGTATTGAAAAAAAATAGAGAAAATCTTTCCCACATTTTCTACAATGATACAGGTTTTTTTATTTGTTGTTTCTCTTTCCAAAATAATTTTTGATACATAACATGTCTGGCAGACCAGTGCTTACACACACAGGCTTGTGCTTTAAGCATGGAATAAAGCTGAACTGGCAATAAGTATGGGAATTCTAATAAATATTTTATCAATAATCGAACACTACCACATTAAATACCTTTAGAGAAATGCAAGCATCAAATAACCCAATAACTGATTCCCTGTCTATGCTCTGTACATTCTTTCCCCATAGTTAAGGTAGAAAAAATAACACAAACTATTCACGCTTTTTACAAGGAGACTGACAAGCAAAGAAATAAATGCTTCATTTTGGTGTGTTCATCCCTCAGTGATGGGGTAATTCTGAGGTAAATATGGTAAACCAAAACCTTTCCAACTTGTCTCCTTAAAAAAGCAAATCTTTAGTGCTTTAACCTTAAAATATTCAGGCAAAATCAACTTGAAAGAAAATAAATTCAGATGTTTGAATTTGCTTGTTACTTCCCAAAAGCAATTCAAAATAGTGAAGCAGAGTAATTTTCTGTTTAATATCATCAGACACACCTGGCTCCAGGATGAGCTTTTTTTGGGCCTGAAATGTGAAGTTTTCCAAGTAAGTTCTGGTTTGCCAGTTGTTATCCAATAATGAAGCTTCAATACATACACTTTTAGGAACAGCCTTAATTATTTAGGTAGATTAGGTTTAGAAAACTTCACGGATAAATTAATATTATTACTACAAAGGAAACTGTAGGCTTTAGTTTAAAAGAAAAAATCATAACATTCATTAGAAAAAACTTAAAACTCAGATCTAAACATATATAAAAAATGCCTAATACTGAAATTTCATGATGTCACTTAAATCCTCCAAAGTAGTTATAGAATAGACAGTACCAACAACTGTGCTGGAACAGTAATTTTTAATCCACTGATGATGAAATACATTTTCTGTGACATTTTGAAAATCAAATCATCATCATGATTTACCAAATGCTGGTTGATTCACTGTAGCCCACTACAGCATGACAACCCAATGCCTTGGCATGGGATTTTATTTCTTGTCTGATTTCTGCCCACCAGGCATCTCGTGTTTCTGGTTCATCTGAAAGACAAAGTATAAATCAGTTCACTATTCTGTACTACGCTGACACAAAGCTTCATGCACTTAAACTGAAAAGTTGAGTTTTTCATATTCAAGTGTTTTGTTGTACCTGGACACTTTATTTCCTTCCTATTTATCACACTTCAAGCAAACACTAATGGGACTTTTTCACTAATTATCTTGTTTCTCCCCCATGTGAGCAGGTTCTGACAAATTACTGCATTCTCATTGTGGTCCATATGATAGGTAACACTAAAATACTGTAGATACTGTTCCAATCTCTCCCCCTTTCTTCTTCCAAACCACACTCTCAGTTTCCAACAACACAAGAGCAGTGTGTAACTTGCAACAAAGCATCACCAATACTCTGTAATGCTGAAAAACCAACAGTAATGAAACAGTATTTGTGGTAGCAAACTAATATTTGACTTTGCTGTACTCTTGATATCTTTGAAATAACCTCAACAGTTTTTCCTACAGCAAGCAGTTCTCTCTGTTAACCAGATTTTAAAAATATTTGTTCAAGACTGTATCACTAATCAAAGAGACAGTTCTGTGGCACTTCTAACTGTGAGAAGCTATAGGGATTTGAAACTACTTCTACATTTACAACATGAAGAAGTACAGGATGTACATTGTCAGTGCTTTTTTGCTTCAGTATCCTGGAAACTGCACCTTCCCTCCATGCCCACCAATGGATTCAAATTACCTTTATTGTCCTCAAGGTTATATGTAAAATATATCCTGCCTGCTTTTCTTGAAAACTACAAGATACAAAAATACAAAAAAAAGTGTGCTGCTAGAATAAATTCATGCAATCCATTTATTTTAACTGCTCAGCAATTCGTTCCCGTAACTAAAGCTCTTGTCTTGCAAGCTTTTTACATATGGAGTCAACAAATACTGAATTTACAACTAGAATTCGTCAGCTGTTTCTTCTCTCAAAACTTACCTGTTTCAATGAAATGTAGTTGGCAACTGTTAATTGTTGATACAAAAAGGGAAAACCAGTAAAAAACAATAGGCACTCAGATGCTATACCAAGGATTCTGAGCAGAGAGATTTTTACAGAATTTCCCTGAAATTGACTGAACTTAGCACAGATACAAACTTCTGGCTACTGAGTTCTCCTTGCTGAATCATAATTTAAATATCAAGGTCAAAACCTGAAATTTATTTGGAACCAATTTTGTACTACCAGGAATATTTATCAACACAGTGTATGATAATCACATTATCATACACTTGGTTCTCTGACAACATGACAAACAAAAATGCAAGATGCAGATATACACATAATTTAAAAGTTGCTGGAACAGAAATATTGTAAAGTAAGATGTATTCATTCATGACTCTACCTCAACTTTGCGTTTAGAACTAGGCTTTCATTTTTCTAAACAAAACTAATGACAATTTTCTAATTAAAAGGAAGAGCACAGAGGTCTGTATATTCAATTATACCTAACTTTAGATGGCAATGCTTGTGTGACTCACAGCATTACACTGACCAGCAGCAGCCTGGATGCTCAGACTGAAGTTTATTCAACCTTTGCTTTAAGAAATGAACACTGAACAGAAAAAAACCTTACAGTGAGAGTTCTTGGGAATGTTCTCTGCAATCAACAAAAATAAACACGTTAGGACACAAACCAAAGGATTTCTGTGAACTGTATCAATCATGTTCTGTTCTATCTAAGTTCACTTTAGGAGGTTTCAGTGCATTACTGGCAGAATCTTGAGGTGCTGCACTTCACTCTCAGTGTGAAAACACTCTTTAAACCCTCTCAGTGACTGGGAAAATAAATGCTTAAGATGATACTCAGCAATCTTGACTCAGATTCCTGGAGCACCTGCTCTTCTCAGCTTTGGAAACTGAGAATACTACAGATATAATCCATCACAACACAGGGCTGGAGCTCTCCAGCTCAGCTCTCAGAAGCATTTGTAGTAAAAAAGTGGGAAATGTCTTCTCTTTGCATGTGCACCTCTGGACAGTGGCTGCTTCTGCTGCCACTAGGTAACAGCAGTAGGGGTAGTTGAATTGAGGGAGAATCTTCGGAAATGGATTTTAAGGCCAGGCTACAACTTCTGACAAATTCAGAGTGTGTGGAAGATGTGAGACCACAAGCACATTCTGTGAAAGTTCTCTCAACTCTTTTTGGTTGAATGGGCAACAATATTGGGAGCGATTCCTCCTTTCCCCTCCAGTCATGGGCCAGAGATAATTTTGATAAGCAATGTGTTTCTCTTTATAGACAAAAAGTCTAAGTAGTAGCGAAAATGGTTCTCTGACCATGCAGAAAAACACCTGCTCAATGGGACTGGATCACAGACAGCTGGTTATAAACAGTCTAAACAGCCACACAAATTCTTATGCTTCACAGAAAAACACCTGCAAAGAACAAGAACCCTTTTTTCTAGACAAAAAAGTGCCAATTTTCAAAACGATAACTTTTTACATCTTTTGGTTCCATGTGGCAAAAACTGCTACTGGTTTTCACCAGTGACATTTTTACAACAAAGCGCAAGAAAATGTGAAGTCATGATGAGGATGTGAGCATTAGCAACAGGTGAAGTGACTGAGGATAAACAGAAAAAGTGCAGTGAAATAAAGGTAAGATTACAGACAAGAATGACATTGAAAAGGAATGTAGCCACAGTGAAAACTGAAATGGAATGAGATGTTGAAAGGAAACAGGGATCCTTAAAGTGAACAGAAAAGGTAGAAAGAGTGACGGGTCCCAAACTCTAGGCAAACATTTAGCTTTCCTCCACAAAAATTTATAGTTTAAATTATTGAAGTTATTAAGAGACTTAACAATTTTCTTACTTAACATCTACAAGAACACCTTACCATTATGGCAAACACATACTGATGTGAAGTTGCTCAACACTGTATCTTGCTAAAACAACATTTAACCCTTTATTCTAAGAATCTGTTCAATATCAGCACTAAAAAGATTATTAACAACAAAAATGTAATGGATCATTTTCATTCTTATTAGAGGTAAGAAGTATTTTCCAGCCATTGTCTTCAGCATTAACAGGATCAGGCCCAATATTTTTCAAAGAATCCAACAATTTCTTATTGCACAAGAATAAATATTTCTATGAGTCACGCATAAACAAGTGTTTGTAAAGCAGACTGGGACCTCTGCTCAAGAGATTTGAGTATTTTTTTGTTCCAGAAAGAGGCCAAAAAATAATAATTATGTTTATATATAAATACTAAACATTTAGTTTACATGAACTTACCTTTGCATATTAAAACACAAAATAATTGTCTACATTTAAAATCAAACACCATGACATTGCAATAATAAGTTGATACAAAACACTGAATGCAGTGCAATGTGTAGCATTCATATTCTTCTGACAAATATTTTCACAAGCAGCCTTTTTTGACACATGAGCCACACAATTTCACATGGGGATGCTGTCGTAGCATTTACAAGTTTAGTAAAGCTAAGGATTTACATAAACAATTAGAGGAGTTAGGGAAGCAGGATGGCATGTGTCCAGCACACTCCATGAGAGTGCCTGTTGGTTTTTTTGCTAAGGCAAAAGCTTAAGAACTAAGGGTTTGCAAAGCAGATTCAGCAGACAGGAGCCAGAAACGGTGGGTATTTTGGCGCATGCTTGGATCAGGTGACAGTACAGACTGAAAACTATGGCAGCTCACTGAAATGGTTACAGAAAGTAATGGCCCTGGATTCTAGGTGGAAGCAAAGAGGCAAGCATACAGAGCACTCAGTCACAAGCTTTTCTAGCAAATGTACCGAGTAGTTTGGACCAAGGTTTCTCTACAACTTTAAGCAGAAAAGTTTACAGGAAATTCCACTGCTAATTATGTGCCCTTTGTGGGAAACCAAAGGTTGAAATATAAACTTACTTTATTAATCTTTCCGAATTGGCAGGATATTTGTAACCAAATGGAAGCAAAGCACACTGTTTCTATAGTTGAGGACTTGAGAAACAATGTTGTCAACAGTACAGGATTCTCTAAAAATCGTGCCAACTCAAACCTCCTCCAACTGTAACTTTCCAAACTGATTTTATTCAGCAGTTTTATAACAGCACTTTTGTACCCAGGATGTTCTTCGAGTTAGCTCTATCCACCACCAAGTCACCCATCTCCTTTAAAATACAAGGTTGAGCTGTACTATCCATGGGACAATATCCTGTGTAAATCTTTCACCTAGACACTATCACTTTCTGATTCATAAGAAGCAACACCTTTCCCAAGTTATTTGCTAGAGGTTCACTTGTACAGGTCCTTTCAAGATTTAGCCAGAAGCTGCATTTTACTAGTCCATACAGATTTTTTAAAACTGAAGAAAGATTAAGAATGGTCTCTTGATGACACAGTTCACACCCAGAGTTGCTGTATCCTTAAAGCTGAATCCTTAGACATCCTGAGGAAATTACTCCAAAGTAGAAACTGTCTGATTCATTTTAACCAATTTTACATTGTATAATTTAGTAAATATTTACATGTATAACACAATACTCTGACAGGAGGAGGACAATCATCCGAGGAAAATTTTCACAATCTGAAAATGACTCATTGTTCTGTTGTTTCAAAAATGGCAATGGAGACCAATAATATTCTTTCAGATTCAATCTTTGAAGCTTTCATTAAGTAAAGCCATTATCCACACCTTCAATATTCCCTTATTTTTGTATCTTCTTAATGAAAAACGTACTAACAGCTTATACAGAAAGAAGTGTGGTATTTTTCTGTAGGCTTGGCTGGTTGGGTTTTTTTAACAGACACCTTTATTAGGTTTATAAGCAACCTTCCCTGGACCTTGAAGTTCTATTTAATCCTCTCTGGTTAAAGCATAAACATTGACATTATCAATTTTCTAAAATATTTAACAACTAAATAACCGTACAGAAACACAAATACTCTGGTCTGTAAAGATTAACACAAAATTCAGGCAGCAAATAACTAAACCCACAGCAGATTAACCTAAAACTTTCAAAAAACTTTCCAAGCCACTCCATCCTTGTTTAAAAATACTACTCCCTATATTAATCTTTAAGACTAAAAGATGTACAAATGAAGACTTTGTTACAGAAAGTGAAGGAAGTAGATTATTGGGATATATCAAAGGAAAACTAGGATACAGTAAACCAGCAGGAAACAGTGTAACCACACCCAAAGATAACAAGTACACTTACTCTTACAAAGTTAAACTCCAACTAAAACATGCAGCCTGCAAAATATTATTGATAACCAGTCCTTTTCTGCCAGATGAAGTCAGAGGGCAGCACACATCTCGCTTCTTAAGCCCAAACTGCTGAACGATCAAAAAAATACTTGAAAGCTGAAGGAGTTCTTCAATTACTAAGAAGACAATTTTAAGAACATTTAGGATTCAAACTGCATTTACAGGATGAGATATTGGCTGCCTGATTAAACACAAACCCTTTCATGTGCAGGGCAGTCTTCTACTGGGTCAGTCAGGACAAATCACTACATGACCACCAAAAGACTCCAAGAGAAACCATAGAGAAAATTCCATACATCATTCCTTTCAGTGGCAGCTCACTGTTGAGGAGTGTTAGTTTTAATCCCAAAATATACTCCAAGATGGAGAAGCAGAACGGTGTTCGCCTTACGGCTTAATACAGCCACAACAGTGGCTGTAACTTTTTCTTTTAATGAAAAGTCGATGAAAGTCTGATAGGGAGAGCACAAGCTGAAAAAAGTATAGTTAAAAAAAACAAACAAACCAAACTTGCAATAATGTCAAAGCAGCAGTAATAATTTAGTGTAGAGCTAAAAGAAAAGAAACCACCATGTGATACAACTTAAAAAATATGAAAAATATAATGTCAAAATATAAGGCATTTAAAGAAAAAAATACATTCAGAATATACTAAAAATTGAACTATTAAATAACAATTTAAAATATTTAAAAATTAAGGTTTCAATTGCATTATACTTAGAATTATAAAAGCTCAAAAATACTGCCCAGAAATTAAAAAAAACTTTAAATATAGGAAATTGCCTCTGGAAAATCAGTTCCATGCATAAATATGTGCCTTTGTTACTCCAGCTTTTCGCGATTATTTCAAACAGTCATTCATCCTAGAATGGTGACGCAGCAGGTAATAAAGAAACTATTCTATTTTGTGTCTCTGTTGCTTGGTCACCTTGGCACTATAAATACAACATATTTTAAACCATGAGCAATCTTCAAAGAAAAACTTCAAATGACTACAACAAAGGCGCTGTTACCCAAAGCTGGGGACACTATGCTGTAATAAGTCAGGGTTTTCTAAACCACATTTTATCTATTTTATTGCTGCAGGAAAGGGATGGTATTATTTGATATGAAATGACACTCATTCTGAATTTCCTATTCCTTGTTTGCACTCCTCAGGAATGCAAAACCTCTGCATTCACTATTTCTATACACTCACAACTGTTTATTTTGTTTTAAGACAAACTAGGCAGAGAAGCCTCTTTTAACTTCTGGATCCAAGGACACTTAAAAAAAAAATCTCTCGTGCCTCATATTATCCATTTAGATCTACCAGTTATTCCTATAATCCTGTTACAGTCAGTTAGAACTCGTGTTCTCTGTCTGCTTATTTTCTTACAAAACTTCTATAGACATTTTACAAGTCCATGTTTAGCTGTAATTATGTAGCAGTTAGGAAGGTGTTGATTCAACCAGAATCATTCCGGTTTTCTTCTAACAATGATATATTTTGAGCCAGACAAATAGTTCTACAACTGTATGTTTGCAACCACAGAAGCAAACATCAGAAGGCTGAAAAAACTCAATGCAATCCATGAGGGAAATTTTATGAAGACAATAGTTTTAGTCAAGCCCCATATTCTGAAATTAGGACGAGTTACGTGCAAAAATAACAATTTTCTGCAAGACCAAGGTTCTCTCTCTTGTGTACTATCAACTCAAAACCAAAGTGTAGTTGTGCAATAAAAACCAGCTTTTTTGGTACACTTGTGCAAGCTTATATTGGCTTTTACACTATTAGCCAGAATTCAGTGAGAGTTTTAAATCAGTATGAACAGATTAAACAGCATTACTTACTATTACGTAGGCAAAGAATTCTAAACAAAGATTTTTAAATGCCAAGTTTATTTATGAATCTCTAACAGAATATGTGAATACTATTCTATGCTCACTGACAGTGACCACCCTTTGTTCAATTACATAAATATCTACTTAGAACTCTCAGAAAAAAAAAAACCATAGTCCCAATGCAAATTATTTCATTAACATAAGGGTGTATCTGCTTACAGAAAGAATATTCAAACAGCATTCACATTAACCATAAGAATGACTTAGGAACATTCACTCCTCTGGAAAGGCTGCAGAAAACTGGAGTAAATTATTACCGGAGAACATCACACCCCTCACTCTTTTCAGAAAAAGCCTCTGACAACTGCCTTAACCTCCCGTTTTCATATCAACACACACTGATGGACAAGAAGTCAACCTGGAAATTCTCCAAGGAAAGGCAAGAGGTCAACCTTAAAATGTTGGGTTTTTTCCTACTAGTTCTGAAGGATAACCACATCAGACACCAACAGGAACATTCTGACATTTTCTACCGTGTTCCTATAAATAGGCCACACTTACACCCCAGAAAGCAGCTTGAAATGTAATTTGCACATCCTCTGTTTGTATTTCTCTGAAAGAAAAACATTCAGTTACAGAACCAAACATAGCCAAGCTTTCCTCTTGCATTTCCTCATATGCAAAACTAACTCTGGAGAATTTCACACTCCAACAGCAAGACTGGGTATCACACAAGGAGCTCAGGAGACGCTTAGCAAGTTTTTAACAATCTTTTATCTTTCCATATTTCTGACTACTGGAGCTGAAGATGCACTGCTGGAGCAGCTTCCTGAATGAGGAGTTCAAAATTTAATTATGTGAGAAACTATATGTTGGTGCTATGAAACAGCCATATGGAAAAGCAGCCTCTATTCAACAAGTTCTTGTACTGCCTACCTTTCTGCTGTGTGCCAAACTTTTAACAAAGATCCAGTTTTCTAGATTGAGGATTCCTTGAATGTTTTTATACTTATAGTACATTCTTTCTCAGAGAGATACCAGAGGGTATCTTCCACTGTATTATGTGCCCTCTTTTCTATGAATTTTTGCTCAGCTCCCTACTTTTATTTTGCAAATTCATCTTCATATCCACCTTTTTGTATTTTACAAACATTTAAACAATTCTTCATCGAACTACATGCAATTCCCAGATGTTTAAGCCGCTTCTTTCCCATTCATTAAATGGTCAGTCTTTACTTCCATGTCTGATTTTCAAGCATCTTCAAATCTCTGACTTTTCACTACCACCGGATGCTCCTTACACATAATTAAACCATTAGCAAGAAAATAAAAAAAGAAATAACCTTCTGCACTACACAGGTTACTAAGCAAGCTGAAATGAAGCCTGAACATTTTACAAAAGGAAAATAATTTTAGCCCATTTATTGTTGTGATTACATTCACTGTCCCGCAGCACACCTAGCACTGCAAAAACCCCATCCTTCCAGGAATATGAATGTAACCTGCTCAGTCCCAAACCAGTAGGATTAACCAGCTCTTCCTACAGACCTACTGACACATCAAGGCTACACAGCCAGAAACACAGCCAGTTCTCAGGGAGGTATTAACTCTACAATTACTGTTTGGTTTAGACCTCTCTACTCCAACCAACACTTTTAGGTAACAAGCACCTCTGCGTAAAATGTTTTACATACACCTATATGCACATTCATTTTCCTGTAATCTCTAAGAAATTTAGACAACAGTTTTGGATATTCTGTCAAGAACTGAATTCCTGACTTCCACTTAGCTTCCTAATCCTACATTGTGGATCACTTTTTAGCCTAGTTCAAGGCATGTTTAGTGTCTGTACATAACTCATTTACTCCATTATTCTAATAAAATTCTTTCAATAAAAACATTCTACTAAACAATCTCGAAGAAGCAACAATGAATTCCAGCTTTTCAAGGTCGCAAACAATATACAAAAATTTCAACACATTTTTAACAGCTTGGATCAGACTATACCAGTCATAGACCTGAGAATTTTATAATATTCTTTTCATACTGAAAGTTAATTTTAAAAGATTATCACTTTGGAACAAGCAAAGACAACCAACAAAATCAGAAAAGCTCATAATCAGAATATTAAAGGATGCTTACTGTAACAAGGAACAATAAACATGAGCCAATACTTTTAGGCTCTCCCTTCTTTCAAACAGTTTGCAAAAATGAAAAATGTCTGTTCTTTAATAACTGTACATTTAAACTGAATTTTAGAGCATGACACAGAGCTGCATGGCAACAGTGAATTACCATGAAGGAAAGTTTGTTTCTGGGGGAAACAAGCCCTCAGAGGTCAGTTTTGTACCTTTTTATTGTGCCATCTTTAAAAACATCAAAGTTCGACAAGGTCTGCTGGCTTGGATGTTATATGGAGAGAAGTTATGCCTGCATCTCTTCCACAGCATGTTATCTTTCCAGAGGGAAAACATGAGAGGGAGAAGTTTGTATTTCATCTAGACTGCATCAACTCATCTATTCCTTCTACAGCAGTATAAGGAAGTTACACACTTTGATTACTAAAACTGCATAAAAAAATAAGAATATTGGGGCTTTTTTCAGGCTAGGTAACGAAGTGATTAAAAAGTTCAAATAATTACGTTTTAAGTCCTGAAACTGACTGCACTTTACAATACAAGATTTATGAACCAACAAATCCTGGGCTACATACTACCCTTCTCTTTAAACTGATAGTTCTCTATTTTTCTTGGACAACTTTTAAATCTATTATTGTCTATAATACATCTATTATTTTAGAAGTATTATTAAGAACAAACACATTCATCGATTTCCTGAAATTAACAGGAGGAAAGCCTTTGTTGAAGAAAGTGCAAGCCCATGCAAAACAAAACAAAACTAACCAACAAGTCCTCCCAAATCAAACCGATATGCCAAAAAAAACCCCCAAACCCATTACATAAAAAAACCGAAACCAAACAAAATAAAAATCACACCTGACATGATCTCAACTGTGTAAGGAAGAATCCGTTCTCTTTCTCTAAATCACCTCCTTCACAGATGCTGAGCTGAAAGTGACTACTAAATAAACATCTAAACATTCAGCTTTCCAGACTGATATTAAATTATTCTTAGTGGTACTATTTTATACTAAATCAATGGTTTGTAATTTTAAAGAAAGTCTTTAACAACATGAAAACATGACATTTAGGCATTCGATGATTAAACAGATTTAAATTTGAAGCATTAACCTAAACATCCTAGAGCATTTCTAATTACTTCACTGAGCTGCCATAATTTCTGTCAGCATATGTAGTACTGAATGACTAATAAAATACCTGAATTGAAACTATTCCAGTCTAGCAGTTTGTATGATCTTGTGTTACCCATAATTCCGACAAAGGCTGAGTTCAAAACAGCAAATTAGTAGATCAGTTATAGAAGCAGAATAGTGAAAAAAAAACTACCAACAAGAACACAATTGACAACACCACTCCACAGGAACTGGAAAGACACAGACAGCAGAGTTAATAAGAGGCTGAAATAGAAAGGGAAAAAGGAGCATGCTATAGCAATCCGGCACTAGGTGACCAAAGGGGACAGTATATGGCAAGTTCTTAATCCACCTTCAAATATTCTCTCCTCTTCCATGTTTTCCTGATTTATTCATTTGCCAGTTTATTTGCTTCCTTTAATATTTTACAGACTTATTTGACTCAAATGCTTCATGATCTTAACTACATCAGAATTTTTTTCTACTTCTCCACCTTCCCTCCCACAGCCATGGGCCTTCATTCCCCTTTTGTTCTCATTATTTTGCAATATACTGAGTTCCAAAGATCGTGCATTTTACATTCACTTGTCAGGAGCAATCTGCAAATCTCACAGAAACACTGCAGCTGTGCAAACATGTATCTGTCTTGCATTATGTCTTATACTGCTTCCAGTCAGCTGGCAAAAATTAAGGAGTGCATAATGCGAGAAATTAGTTTTTAAAACTTCTGAGCAAAATTGATTTTTTTCCATTCTGTCTTACATCTATCACACAGTAAATTTTGCAAATAAGAGACCTGTATCAGAAACCTGTTGAAAATACAGAATTTTAAAATAACTTTGTGGGAAAGAAAGGAAAGGCTCACATATTAATTATGCTTTGACATTTCTTTTAATCTTCTCTTCACTGTGTAAATAGATGCCAAAATAGGAAAACAAAAGAGTAATATTGTGTACTTGAAAAAAATCCCTTAAACTAGGAGGACTTAATTCAAATTAAGTCTTGGATTTAATTTCATGTTGCCAGTTTATTGAATCTTTAGATCAGCAACAATCTGATCTACCTGCTTGGATAATTGCTTGCCTTGGGCCATAGGAAGAAAAAGGAAAAGATTAGGTTTTTGTACTTGTTTTTAAGGATGTATTTGCATAAACTTCCTTTTATTACTCCTGACTAGTACATGCAAAACCACTGCAAGTGCTATTTTTACTCTCCTCTGCATTTTTAAGTGCGTTGTCAACTCCAACTTTTTGCAAAGCATTCTTCATCTGGTCTCAGTGACTAAACCAATCAAGTCTTCAGAGTCAAAAGTCACTTAGTTCTAACACTAGAACTAAGACATGCAAAATACACATGTTCTCATACTGGGGTTCCCAGGAAAATAATAAATAAAAATCTTGAAGTACTGTTCAGTAAAGGGTTTTAAGAACAGAAACAAAGCTGTAAAGGTTAAAAGCCATGTTGTGAGCTAAATTTTAGCCATTAGTCCTTAAGGATTTTAAGGAGCTGAAAATAAGAAAACATTCATAGTTAAGATCAAGCATTTAATCTCATTTTTGTTTGAATGGAAAATTTGCATCAAGTTTTAATACCAAAAAGTGGCAAAAAAATTAATTAACCCCTCAATAATTCAAGGAGAGTTTTCAGAGCAAAGCTACTGATTCAAAGTACTTTTATTACTACTTTAATTTGCTGAAATGTTTCTCACTAAAAACATAACCTTTGAGTAACTTATCTTTCAAGCTTAAATGATTATCTGAAATACATTGCTTTTGATATACATTGTTAGAATAGATCTCTATCTATTCAAGCACTGATATGTTAGAAAGGTTAGGTGACAGGCCTTGTGCAAGGAAGTCATTCCTGTGCTGACATACCAGGATTGTGGATGCGATCCAGGAGCTTCACTGAGCGAGCACTGACAACACCCCCAACGTGCACAAGAAAGCCTGGTGGGAAGGTCGTCAAGGTAAAAAACGGGAATTCCTGTTATGATTAAAAACAAACATTAAATGACTGCTTACCAACCACTGCTGAGTGCCAATTAACATGCAATGAATTGATCATTTCCCTGAAATACAAGCAAAGCAGTTACACTGGGCCAGACATGTCTTTCAGGCTTACTGAGCACTACAGAACCACGCGTCCTCATGGACCCATTGTATCAGAAAAGCAGAGGTTTTACACAGTGAAAGAATACTTTTCCCCCATAGAGTTGTTTCTCAGCACAACAGTGATAAATAATCAAAACTTTACATATTTGTGTTAACAAAACCTCTATTGATCCACTTTTACTACGGCTGCTGAACACCAGAATCCTACTTTCATTAGCTGATAAAAAATAAATGTTTTTCTCCATTTTTAGGTGTTTTTGTTACAATTGACTGCAGTTTGATTCTGAAGCACAGGGTGAAACAAACTGTAGTCTTCCAAGAATGACGAATGTCTTATTACAGGAAAACATACCTAAAAAATATCAAAGGACTGCTCTGCTCATAAGCTCTAAATACAACAAGTAAATATCTATCTTTTAGAATAAAGCATAGGTGTTGAAACACAACTGTAAGTTCTTAAACTAAGGTAATTCACTTCCAGTTCATAAGTAAAATGAAGAGTTAAGTTTTAGCAACTACTCCAGCTTGTAATTCACAAAAGTGGCAAAATAAGTAATAACGGCAATTTTTCAAGGCACATATGATGAAATAAAAGTCATATTCAAATTGATTGAGCCCAAAACTAGAGATGTTTTTTGATACATCTCCAGAGATGTTCTTTGATATGTCTAATATATACATAATAGCACACTTATGGGGGAAAGGCAATAATTCATGTTCAGCAATTCTAAATGCAGAAAGAAAAAAAAAAAGAAAAATCATGCAATCATGTTTTGCATAATCGCAACCGATTAAATGGAACAAATAAATACCATCTTTTTATATGAGAGAAAGGAATCTATCCTGTACTTTCTCGCATACTTGGAAACAGTACAATTCAACTGAGCTTCTACCTGAACAGCACACATGATGCAGATTCAATGAGGATCAGGTTCTTCCAGCAATAAATGGCATGAAAAGCCATCTTAAACTAAAGCCCAATGTAGGTTTAAAAATTAACACTTCACAATTCTTACCACTCTTGTTACAAGAACTCTTCAAAACTTTTAAAAGGTCCTACAAACTTCATGTTTTCTGGATTTTCATTTGGCTTAAACTTTCAAAATTAAGAGGCAAACTTTGAAATCAGCAACCATAGTATCGATAACCACAAGAAAAAGAAAAACAATCCCAAAACCCAAACCCTGCAGTTTTGCCTTATGATGCAATTAAAAAGCAGGAAGATTTCACCCCGGGATTCTGCAAACCTGCTTGACTGATGGGTCTTCAGAAGCAGTGATGGATTTTAGAGAGGGATACAGTAAAGATTCTGCCAGAAGGTTCTAGCAGATTGCGAAGTGCTTTGCAAGTTATTAGAATAGTCAAAATACTCAAAACACTTGCTTTCCCAGGACTGCAGAAATCAATAAAAAAGTTTACTGAATGCGCCACCTATATGAAATTCCATTAAACCTGTACTACATTCACATTTTATATATACACATACTCACATTTACACTGTGCTGAAGCAGTATAGAGTGAACAAAGTAAACAATATTTCATGCTCTAAAGCTTAAGCAAATCCAATGTTTTTCAATCTATATGGAAATTCTGAAGTTTTTTCACTTTCTGTTCCCTTCCATAAGGCTGTGTACTGCAAGTAATTTTAACATGTTCAGACTTCCAGTTTGCCTGATTCTCTACACTAGAAACCAGGAGTAAAACTTCAAACAATAACATGGTTATATATCAATATCAATACATTTATTTTTATATCAATATCAATTTTTATATCAATAAATATATCAATACTCCCAAGCCTGTATTATGATACATGATAAAATAAGATGTTCTACCAGTTAATTTGAGCCACAGACAAATCTGGGTAACAAACTCACTGAACCATTCTGACATGATTCTATTAACAATCTCATCCATTCTGACACAACTCCATCACTTCATATGATGACTTTTTTCTTTTTTAATCTCATTTAGAGGTTTTTTTAAATTTTATTATTATGTTACTTAAATACAAGTTCCAGCCTCAATTACATGTTGTAAACTGTAATAGGTCAAAATTATAAATCTACAGTTATTTCAGGGAAAACAGAGATTTCATAAGAACCAGATGCAGTTCCCATATTATAAATCCCCTCTATTACTGCAATTTGCAAACCTTTACATCAAGGTGATGCAACCACAAAGTATTTCAGTGTATGACAAACCAGGATGATTTCCAAGCTACAACTGAAGATGGTCAATCATTTTACCAATACCAATTCTCTCTTCCACTTCACAGTCATTGATTGCATAGACCATGAAAGAACTGTCACTTTTAATCCTCACAACTACACAGAGATTTTATAGTTGGTGTTTGGGGGAAGTTTGATGAGGTTACAATCAAATCCTCAAATATTTGATTAATACAATGTTTAAAAATGCGTATACACAAACATGTATTGCTAGTGCTCTTCTTTTTTAAGTACATTTCATTCAAAGACACACAAAACAATGAAGAAGTACATGGAACAAGGCTACAAACACATCCTTCGGTTTAAGTGCCAGCTGAAGCAGTTCCCTGATTCCCTTCCAGCCATTCACTCATTCTCATCATTGAACCAGTCCCTCAAGTAATGCTCGGGTGCACTCACAGAGCTTTTGGGGCTGAACCAGAGCAGGGAACTAGTCCACATTAAGATATTGCTCATTTCCTGGTTAATTATTTTTATTCTAAGCACATTTACTGTGCCATCTCACAAGGTGGCCAAACAACCTTACAGTTTTTCTTGACCTGAACTGAGGGGATGGGTGGATAAGAAGTCACTGGAAAGAAAAGATGCTTAAGTCAGGATTTCAGCCAAACGAATCTCCCAGAGAACTGCACTCTAACACAACCAATTTCCTGCAGCGCCCTTCAGAGATGAAGGCCAACAGATCCCCATTTTGAAAAGGGAGCAGAAAAGATCTCTCAAGTACTCGCAGAATGTAAAAACAGGAAGAAAACAGAACTTGTCCAAGTCGAAGTCAGAGGCACAAAATACCACTGAGAGCAGCTTTTGGCCATTTCTACAAAAACATAGGCTAATTTTTTAGGAGTAAGATAACCTCAAATTTTCCTACTGATGGAAATACAGCATATATTTTTTGAGTTAAAAATATACAGAAAGACAGCTGTGCTACAGTTACTCTTGCTATCTGCAGACGTCCAGGGAACTGCTAAAGGTAATAATGTACAATGTAACACGTACATGAGTTTTCCACAGCTGTGTTTTCCACAGGTTTATTTTCAGGGAAGGAATTGAGGAATATTACCCTTCTAACAAACTCTGTTCTGTTTGCAGTTAGGGTTATTTAGGTAATACACCAAAACCACATTTGATTAAAAAAAGCTGTGGAGACATGCAATTAAATGAACTTATTTTAAGGTACCTTAGCATTACCATATACCCAAATAAACTAAGTAAGACTCAAAAGAATTATATGAGCAACCCGGTCTCGTGGAAGGTGTCCCTGCCCATGGCAGGGTGGTTGGAATAAGATGATCGTTAAGGTCCCTTAAAGTAGTCTGGGATTTTATGATATATCTAATACATGTGGAAATACATTATACATACTGAATTTATTCTTGATTTTCCCAAATACTTGCTATCCTAAGTAATCCAGACAAGCAGAGTGCACTGTTGATGTGTGTAATATTAAAACAGACAAAATAACTTATAGATGTTATTTATTTTAGTTAACTCAACTTATAGGTAACCAAAGGACGTAACACCATAGCAAAAACACATCCAATATGAAATTTTCAGAAGACAGAATGAACATATTTTTCATCAATTAACTGTCCACATGCTTTGCTGCTATATCATAATCATCATCAATAACAGACTAAACATACCTCCATCCCATTTTAAAGTATTTTTTTTCTACTAGACAATACACAGACCTTATCAAAATAATGTGCAAATAATTCAAGCTCTAAAAACACATTAAGGACTCTTAATTTACATTTTTATTGTCTTTAAAGAGCTTCCTAAGGAAATAAAAAGATCAGCCCTGGAAAGTCTGGAATGCTAGTAAAATCAAAGGCGAACAGAAAAAAGGCTTGTTTTAAAGCACTCTTTCCGCCAAATTAAAAAATTAAAAGCAAAAAGCCATGGATTTGTATTCATACCTAAATTAAAATTTTAACTGAAATGTATCAACATGCAAAATACACTGATCAAAAAAAAATGCTCTTAAAAACAACAAATTAAAACAATTCTGCATAAACAAGATTACAAAGAAATCTGCAAAGCCTCACAAAAAAAAAAGGAAAGAAAATATTTCAAATAATGCTTTAGAAATCCCCAATACAAGAAGAAAGGGCTGGAAAGAGTCACACAGTGTTTTTTAACATACCCGCCTTCTACAGAACCTATGAGGCGATCCTCCCTTAGCCATGGATAACACAAGAAATGAGAAGAGAATCATCCACTTACTCAAAATTGCAGCTGGGCAGTTATATTTCACAGATCTAAGTGATTTTGTTCTCAACTAACATATATGCTCCTATGTCACTAGTTTAGGTAGTGAGAAATTGCAATTAAATTTATTTATGAGTAGGAAAATACTCACAGTTTCTTCCTTCAAGACACCTCATTATCAACATTTTGATCAAAGCAGTATATAATTTATAAAAAAAAGTTGCAATTAGTCATTCCAAATGTAAACAATTAATTAAAACCACTATTTTCATCATATAGTCTATTCAGTATAATGACAGATGGCATTTTTAGTCCTAGAGAGGAAAAATTTAAATCTATAAATGTCTTTTACTGCTTGGCAAGTAGTTCAGGTTCAAGTTCCCAATTAAAGGCTACCTTCTACTCCACAAAATGAGGTGCAAGGTACCAACTCAATTCCCAAAACTTGAAAGTTTTCTCAATTTCAAATGGGATTTTCAACTCGTTTAAAGCTACACCAATGTTTCCGAATTTGGTTTCTGTAAAAACTTTATCATCATGTGTTTACTCAGGTACTAAACTTAACATGCATCAGTACCTTACAGAGACCACACAACAGTAATTTCTCCTATAACTTCTTAATACCACTGGATTTACTTGAGTGCTGTGCACAGTTAATTGCTCCACTTTTCTTAATGCTTTAGTAATATATTAACATTTAAATAATTTGCATATAAAAGGGCTATTAAACAGTCAACATTTGTAGTAAGTTCAGACCTAAAATTACACATTTTCAACCAGAAAGTAACAGCAAACATTTAACTTACTACAAGATAAATTTTCACTTCAGTTGATCACAAATGGAAGTATAAAATGCCTTACCCTTTGTTCCAGAGCTGACTGAGTCTGTTGTCTTAAAAGAGTTTTAAATGGCCCCCCTTCTTTTCCAGCACTCCCACTGCCCATTCCTGAAGAGTATCAGTACAAATGACATTCAAAGAAACATATATTATAATTTGTAATCAAAGGGTGATTTCAAAATAGATAAAATTGAGTCATTGAAAACAGTCAAATTATCCCCACAATTTTAATTTTTAAGAAAAAGAAAATGAGCATCAAAATTTAATTTTGGTTTGGGGGTTGTTCTAGGTTTTTCATTTTCACACGACTAGCAGTGATTTCATAGTATTTGGACAAACCTCCCCTGAGCTAAGATTTTTTTCTGCTGTCAACCTGAATTAAAATCAACTTTAAAATATAAAAACTTAAAGATGTGGGTTTAAAATTCTTTCCTATGACATTTAACTTTTTTTAATTTTCCTGTTATGAGTTTTTGCCTATGATTTTAAATACAGATCTACTTTTCACATAAAGTTTTTCCATAACCAGATTATCTGCCCTTATTAAAATGTCTCTCTGTCAGACTACTCTATAGTTATGTATCTCTCACTAATATTATTACAATATTTTTATTTAATAGAAGTAATAAAAATCTGGTTTTCAGGGCGTTTTAGGTAACTAAACCACCTTTCCAACCTACTAGTAGGAGACTGTATACATAATTACAGCAGCAGTTACATAATGCATGATTAGGAACAAGAAGAAAATACAAAGGCAATGCACATCCTTTCATTTGAAATATAAACTCTGAAAAAAATTACAAATTATTTTACATGATGAAATACTCACTCATCTGATTCATTCAAATAAGCTAAGGGCTACTACTGCTCAGCATCTAAAACTACACTTATTTGATTACTATATTTGCACACACATAACCTGCAGATTATCTGTAAATGAACACGAGATAAACTCCAATTTTGCATAATATGATAATTCTCTCTTTCCTTCTTTCAGATTTTTACCTCCAGGCTTACCCCCTAACCACAGGAGATTTTCTGGAGAGAAAGTTTATCTGATTCACTAACATCTTTGCTGCTGAATTATTTGCTATCAAGAATGTGTCTCCTTACCAGAGCGTGTTGAGATGCAGGTTACATGTCTGACAGTAAATTACGGGCTCTGTGGTTAAAAATCACTAAAGTAAACACATACCAAGATTGTGTTTTTCCTAAAGTAAACACAATGCTAGTGAATCAGATTTTCTTGGTAATATGTCATGCCTAAAAACACATTATTATTACTATTCCTTGTATCTAAAGCCATCAGGGCTAACATGACAAAGCAAAAATAAGCCCCTAAGTAACAGAGGAAAGCAGAGCACAAAGAACAAAAAGATGTCAGGAGCAGGATGAAATACAAACACCACAGTGCAAACAGTTAGAAATGAAGCCAAGATTTTCTTTTACAGAATTTGTAACTAATTCAACATAATAAGTCCTTGCTACTTTCCTTCTTCTTCTGATCAAGCATCTGATAAAGATGAACAAGACTGTAAATATACATCAAAGTGCAGCTATTTGTTTTAACCATAAACTGGGAGATCTAGAAATAATACCAGACTTAATAAAGTATGTAAATTCATTCCTAAATTAATTCATTCATTTTCAAGAGTTACTAGGCTATTATTACCATGTAATTAGATATAAAAACACTACAATTTTCAATGAGTATTTTTAGCTGTTCTTGGATAAGGAAACAGAAATATTAGTATCAATATAGTCCCATTAAACAAGATTAAATTGCTTTTACTATTTGGCATTGATTCTAAACATCATTGTCAGGGACTATATAATATTAAATACAGACAAACATAGCATAAATACTACACATGAAACAAACTCAAAAAATACAAACCAATCAAAATAGTTTCTACAAAAAAAGCACAGTAATATCAACTATTTAATTGAAACCTATGAAAATAATCCATGTCAGTGAAACGAAAAAGTGGGCAGTAAAAATAAAAAACATGGGCTTTGTTTAAAAGGTTAAATTAAAAAGCAGAGTTGGTAGCATCTGATAACCATTATTTCAGCAAATTATGAATGAATTAATGAGCAAGTGCAAATGAGCATTTGCTCCGTGCAAAATGCAGGAACAACAAAGTGAAGAGAATGCGTAGGAGTACAAATAAAGTAAATTATTTCAGTCCAATTACCAAAGGATATTTTGCAAGGGTAAAGAAGAAATTCTGTAGCATAAATGACATTGTTTCAAATCCTCTAAGAAGTTCTGAAGGTGTTTCAAGCTTCTGGGGCAGAGGTGAGAGATGGAATGAATAGTCATGTAGCCAGCAGTTTTCAGAGGCTAACTAAGCAAACCCAGGGTTATAGAAGCATCTGTGCGTTAATCAAATAACAACAACATTTCCTTAGAAGTTTGTTTAAAAGGCCATAATAGATAGATCCTACCAGAAGCAGCCAGAAGCAGCTCTTCAGTGAAAGAAACACTTTTCCTCAGAACAACTGGGCTGACATGGCTAGAGTGTAGAGGTTTAATGCTAGACCCCGAGAGGAGGAGACAGGACTTTTTAAGATGTGGGGAATCACAAGAGAGTGTAGGGGAGCTGGGAAACAGGAAAATCCTAGGTCCCTGTGGGGAAGGTGCTGTGGAGGAAAGTAATAGAGACAAAGATGTAGATTCAGAAGATGACTAAAGAAATGGACAAAAGAAATCAAAATGAAGCATTTTTGTTTTCTTTAAATGAATTGACACTTACTGCAAATTATTTCTTGACATACAAAGAAATGGAATGACAATACAGCTCCACAACGTGCATGAGAAGCATGTTCTTAAAAATCATTACTTGATTAACTTTGTAATTTAACATTATTTTAAATGTCAAACAAAATTTGATAGCAAATAGTATGGAGTAAAACCTAAATAACAGTGTCTTTGCACACACTTAATCTGATCACTTTTATTATCTTGGTAGAAAATGTTATTTTCCAAAGAGGTCATGGATTTGTTTTACGATTTTCTAGAGTAATAAATCTTGTAGAATTCTAAGTTCCCACCAAGAAAAGGAGTTCCCACCTTCTCCATTTCCTCCAAACATATGCTATGGCACATCGAAATGTATTATTTGATTGAAAGACATCATGATTTCTGTCAGCCTGATTCTGTTCATTTGCAGTGGCATAAAATATATCCCTACTCCCAGAAGTCTAACTTCAAACCCAAACAATATAAATACATTTCTCAGCAAATGTATTTATAGACCAGAATGGATAACACAAGCACAACTGTATTTCACAGAAGACATCAAGGTAATATTCTCCAGATTTGGAGCTATTGAAAACTAGATGCTTAAGCAGATCCAAGTTTCAACCTCCAGCGTTTTGTTACCCATACAGTGAAATTGTGGTATCTGCACTGTTTCTCCAGGTTAGTCTCCATCTCAGACACATCAGCACACTAACTACCTGACTGACAAATAAAGAATAAAATATACTGCAGAAATAGCAGAAAATACTTCATTTTTCACATCAGCCAATCTGAGTAATGAGCATCTTGGATTTGATAATGTTTGATGCATCACATGAGAAGTCTGCATTTCTTTAACTTACCAACTTACACACTGAAATATTTCAATTTGGTAACAGCCTTGGGAAATGAAAACAGAGGTCTAAACATATACAGTAATTGTTAAGAAAAACATACTGAATTTAGTATGTTATGGAAGTGTCTTCTGCACATCATCAAATTTTGAGTAAAAGGTAAAACAAATGACTTGTGAGATATTGTCCTTTTAATCTATTAAAATTCAAAATCGAGTTTGTCATAACAAGATACAGAATTTTTAAATGTAACTACCAAATCCTCTTTGGACAAGTTTCAGTATAGAGTTAAAAGCTGCCAAAAAGACAGTGCTAATAAGCAAAACTACGCCCACAGTTTGCTTTAATACTAGAAAAATAGCAAAAGAATATCTTTACATGCTTGAAAAATCCCTACAAGTAAGAGGCACCAATTACACAGTCTGTTTCAGTTCTGAATGAACTGACTAAAGACAACAGGGTTCATCCACCTACATAATATTGCCAGAAAATACATAAGGCTGCTGCTTTAAAACCTTAACACATTCACAGTGAGTTGCCACATGCCTAAATTCAGAACACTTACATCTATAAAGATGACCGCCTATGTTACATTTAAATCCTTTACATGACATGATCTTTACCACGGAAAATGTGATCATAAGAAACAGGTTTTCAAATATTCAGTAAACCAAACACATGAATTTGGGGTGCTCCTAAGTAGTAAGCATCCAGTTGTATCTGTAGGTCCTTTGAATGAGTGACCATAGGTTACCCAAAGGACAGCCATCAACTACTTTAATATGCTTTAAAATTGTCTACTTAGATGGAGCCAAGAATGTTCTGAGCTTCAAATACCACAATTTAAAACATCATTTAAAAACTAACTACACTTCTATAAACAATTCAGCAAAATACTTTGCCCTATAGTAGCAAAATTCAGGGCATCGGTCATATAATGAAGAATCAACAGACAATAATTCTTTGAGTTGTGCTGACATTATTAGTGACACGATTCTCACCACAGATTGAAAAATAAGGAGGGAGGAAACAACAAGTTGAAAAAATTATGATAAAGCAATGGAGAAAGAAAAATGCTTTTTGAAGATGGCTGGATTACTTCTAATGTAATTTAAGTTACTTTGAAAGTGTATACTGTATACGTAAAGCTATTTCCATACACCAAGAGAAAAAAAAGACAGTGGCTGCTACATTTTCTAGTATTGCATTTGCAAAAGGGAATTAAAAATTAGATAAAATGTATGCAGTAAACTTAGAGCACAACACAGTAGGCTTGAAGGCTACATAGTTTTAGTAACAGAATCCGTAACATATTGTGGTGAGAAATACACTTCTATGATCTGTGATATGAAATGGAGGAAATAAGAAAAAGGCAATTACTTAGGACTCCCTTAATGCTCTGAGATGTTTTATTTTGACTTGAATACAGTTGTGGTACAAAAGTCATTTTCATGTTATCCAGGACAGTGGAAATACAGGCAGGATTGAAATACTGACCCTACAGAAACCCTTTTGAGCTTGAGGTATGCTATGTGAGGTCTCCAATTTTCACATCATTTTGATAACTTAAATGCCAAAAAGCAAAAAGGGGTTGAACGAAAATATAAAAAGAGAAACACAAACAAAAAGTGGGTGGAAGCGCCTTACCAGTTTTGGGTGTCAAACTCAAATCTGTGTCAGAAGAAGAGGACTGTCGACTGTAGGACTTGGAAGGTGAAAAGGAATAGGTTTGGTTTTTCAGAGGGGTGGAGGGTCCTGATGAATGAGTATTGGGATTGGGATCTTCATTGAAAGGAATCCTGCCAGAAGAAGGTGGAAACATATTCAGTAATCCTGTGCCAAAGGACCTGGCTGACAGCAGCATGATCCAAACACCAGGATGGGATTTGGGGCAGGGCCAGCTGCTACTCCTTAGGTGCAAGGCTGGGAATGAGGCCAGAGGCAAAGAAATGCTGTTTTACCCTCTCAGCATCCTACAGAGAGATGCTTGTCATCTATAATGAAACAAGCCAAATGAAAGGCATGAGATGTGACAAAAAAATTATATATATATATATGCAAAATAAAAAAATTGAAAAGTTTATGGCTTAAAAATCTGGTCAAATACACAATGCTTTGAGTTAGTTTAATAAAGAAAAAATGACTTCAAATTATAGTTGTGTTTATACATATTTATACACTTATGTATATACACATATGCATTTTAAGGTAAAAAAAAGATATGTTTCCTTATCCTATAGCATTAGCAGCATGCCACAGCTAAAAACAGAGCAAAGAGGAGAATCTTTATGGGAACAGCTCTATTGACAAACAGTTTACTTATGCACAGCTTGACTTACCTGCTCTCTAAAACCATCTCTTCCACAAATGGCACAGACCCTTCCTAGAACCATTTTAAAACCTACTGTATCTGAATTATGTTGGAAAGCAATTATGAGTTCAAATCAATGTTTCCCAGATACATCACCTTATTTTTTACTTAATTTTACAGGAAGCAAGAGCATGTTAAAGTGAAGAGTGTGGCTTTGTGGAAGAGACTCCGAGGCATCTCCAAGAAACTATTCTGCATTTGTTTGAGCAGCTGCACCCTGGATGCTTCTTCCCTGATAACAGAAGGTGTGTCCACGAGGAAATGAGGGAGGAGAGATGGGTGGTACCTGCCTACACTGCCTGCCTGCCTGCCCTTTGGGACCACTGTGCCTGTGGGCTGCCTCTCCCCAGCTTTGGAGTGTGAGCAGTCTCGTACCAGTGTAGATGAGAGTGGGAACAGACACAGAGAAGTTCTGAGTAAGTCGTGAGCCAGTAGCAGTGTGAATTGGGCTGTTGTGAGTCGAGCGGCATCCATGGCTTGGCGGATGAACCAGCGGAGACCTGAGAGAGTTTGCAGCCAAGGTGGAAGAAAAGAAAACAATACATACAAACAGGTTGCAAAGTTACGTTATCAATGATTTCAGGGAAGTTTAGCTAGAGGAGATCTCTTACTCTAAGCAGACTATAAGAATTTCAATTCCTAGCATGCAAGAGTCCAGATGAAATATAAGGAGGAAAAGGAACAGCTTAAGCACTTGCTTGTGACTGCATCATTGATTCTTGGCAACAGGTCATCAAGTTAGTAAAGCCAACAGTAAGAAGAATCAAATTAGTTGATTTTGCTGCCTTAGAGAAACATTCCCATTTTTTGAACTGAGACAATATCCATCACTGAGCTGAACACGGGTAATTTGGGAGGTGGAATTTCCACATTTTGCTGCAGAGTGAAAGCCACTGGTTTATTTATGGACACTTTTTAAGTTGATAATTACCAAGTCTACCTTTTTTGTTTTTAAACATCACGCTGTTGTTCTATGCTGCACTGTATCCAGAAGTTCTTTTAAAGGCAATTTTTTAAAATCAAGAGAAGTCAAACAAGCTATGCCGTGAAATAGAAGCCAGTAATTTTTAAAAGTCAGTTCATATTTTGCAAAATTTTGCAGAGCAATTGATGCCCGCACAACAAAAATGCCTCATCTCTATTGCAGTGACACAACACTTCAATTTAATGAACATGGCTACTTCAATTAATACATCTAAAAATACAGGATATGTAATACACTTCTTGGTGCAGTTTTTTCCTTCCTGGATTGCTCTACCAAACAGAAAATAAGCAAAAAAGTAGCAACAGTCTGAAGAAGACTGGAAATATATTTCCTTTAATTTGTATGCATATCAAAATATTGCATTCAAACTGTTTGGTGCTGCAGTACATATGACAAAAATCTCATAATTCTACTTCTTATCATAAAAAGATTTCTCTGCAAGTTCGCTGTCTACCTGTTTTGCCATAGTCCTACTTGTTTTACAACAGTAAAAAGCAAAGCACACAATAAAAGATGAGACTTCTTTGGAGTCATTGTCCAAATCACTGAACCATCAGAATTCAAAATTTATCTGCTATGGTCATAAACATTTAAACTTGAACCAAAGGTATATTTGTGAGAGGCTCTCAGAGGCTCTCATTTCACAAACACAGTGTCAAAGCAGAACTAATTATAGTTAAACTGGTGGATCACAAGCCAAGGATATGTAGTACTATCGCTACACGAATTCAGAGAAAGTCATCTTAAGTAAGAATTACCACTCCAGCTTCTACAGAAGTAACAAGCCATCCAATCTAAAACATTTCAGAATTGTGGAATATAAAACTGGGTTGCAGACAAATAAAACTACAAAAGAAAAACAAATTCTGGGGAAAAAAAGAAACCACACCAGTTATGAAAAACTGAATGAGTATGAAAAGAAGAGAGGTGAAACTTGTTTCCCTACAAGCTACTAATTCATACTTACTCCTTCATTTCTTTGGATGGGGAGTTACATGCAGGTAAAAATGCTGATGTGTTACTTAATTTATCCAATGTGCAGGCTGTTCCTATGGCTCTCACTACGAGTCCAGACTCTCCCTCCAAATCAAAACATTGCAAATAACCAACAACAGCATTTCCTCTCATTTCAAGCACCTTCAAGCCAATCTTCCTTTGCAATTCACCTACAAAACAAAAGGTAAAGAGCTCATAGTTGCAGTGAACTTTTTCTGTTCTCTTTTGTGGTCTTTGACCTCTGCTTTTGGAGTGCCAACCAAGTCAAGAGAACAGGTAATAAATCCAATCCTACATAGCTAGGCCAAGGAGCCAGTCACAACTTCTGCCTCCTATAACATTGTGTGATACCAATGACTTACACAGCTTTTTTCTTTTTTCTCCAAATCCACTCTGATTGCCAAAACAACATGCCATTTCAGAGGTTTTTTTCCACTAGTCTTTATTTCCAGTAGGCTTTTTTTTCCTTTTTTCTACTTATTCAGAGAGAGAGAGAGGTCAAGATGTGTTCTGGAACTCACGTAAGTTTCTAAATACTTCAAGACAATGCAACATCTTTGAAATCTATATGAACAGGCATCTATAATTTCTTCATTTACCAATTTATTTAAGCATATTTCAACTAATTTCATACTTTTTGCCCCTCTATTGCAAACCAAAGACTACCACTCCTATCAGCTGCACACAAGGACTGAAAGACTATAAGAAACTGGTCTGCCATTGATGCTTATTTAGGAGGATATCATAAAAAAATTAATTGATCTATGTAGCTGGATTGCCTTGGTAATAACTAAGGTAGAAAATATCATCTCTCTTCTTAAGAAAATGAAAGATTTCCAAAATCTTCTGTTAACAAACTGAAAAATCCTCACTGTCACAAAGGACGGCCTAACAGTCCTAATGTCACCGCTGCTGAGAAATCAAGTGGAATGAAATGGTCACAGAATCACAGAATCTCCTGAATTGGAATGGACCCACAAGGATCATCTAAGTCCAGCTCCTGGCTCTGGTTTCTCCTGCTTTCTTAAAGTTTGATTCTAATATTACCAGCACAGGTTACTACTGTAAACTTCTTAACCGAAACCGTGCCTGTATCTGTCTTGAAAAAGCCCTAAGGTTGAGATAGAGTATGAAAGTTTCTTTTTAACCTAACACATAATATGACAGAGATCTGTGAAACAGCCTGGCTCACTCTCAGAAGTTACAGATTTCTTATGTGTGACCACCAATAACAGTATTGCAATATGACACATTTTATTACATGAGATGAAACAGTACTGCTGTGAGTTCTTTTGGGTTTTTATCCTCTTATCTATTGCCAGGAATAAAATCTAGCAGAATACTTTATCCACCTGCATTATTTATGCACGGCAAGAAATATGCAAATGTGCATTCTGTAAACTAATATAGGGGCTACGTCAAAAAAATGTCTTCATGTTAATTACGACAAGAGTTTATTTCACTTTTTCTCTCACAACATGCTGGCCTTCCCAATGAAGGCACTTAGTAATATCTCCATAATCTTTTATATGTTGCCCCACTTACTGAGGATCTCAAGGACACCTTCCACTAGACCAGGTTGCTCAGAGTCCCATCCAACCTGGCCTTGAACTCTTCCAGGCATGGGGCATCCACAGTTTCTCTGGGCAGCCTGTGCCAGGGCCTCACCACCCTTACATGGGAGAATTTCTTCCCAATATCCAATCCAAACCTACTCTCTGTCAGTTTGAAGCCATTCCCTTCGTCCTGTCACTCCAGGCCCTTGCAAATAGTCCCTCTCCATCTTTCTTGTAGCTCCTTTCAGGCACTGGAAGGCCACAGTTAGGTCACCCCAAAGCCTTCTCTTCTCCAGGCTGAATAATCCCAATTCTCTCAGCCTTCCCTCACAGGAGATGCGTGAGAAACAATGAATCAAGCCTGACTTCAAAGAGATGGGATAAGTAACGTAAGTATTGATGCACACTGTATCTGAGATAGTGCGTATTTGTTCACATACTTCAAAAAGTTCAAAGAAGGTGAAGTTCATGACTTTAACTGTTTAAGTCAAAATTCTAGTGATACTCCTCATATAGGTTAAGAACATCTTCAAGAAAGTTTCTTTTCAGGTTTCTTTGACCTTGCTAAAAGCAACCAAAAAATTAGGCAGCAGCCCGGCCTCACCAGGAAGTGAAAAAAGATAAAAATCAGTCACACTGTCCATCAGTTAGAAAAACATAATCCTCAGAAACAGAAGACACTGTGAACTGAAAAAAATCAACATAATTAACAACAAAACTCATATGCAATCTTAAGCAAGACACTTATTTAAAACGTAAACATTTTTAGAAGTAGCAATAACCATTACAGCCCACATGTTTAATACCTGACATGAGTGAAATGAGTCTTTGCCGAGCCTCATTAGATGCCCTGGGAGTACGGATTCTGTCTATCCACTGGTACTCTGGGTCCTCATTAACTACTAGTTCTTCCACAAATCCATGAATTATTACTGCTCTGTAACACTTAGGAATAGATGTAGCTGTTAAAAAATATACACATAAAAGATGTAAGACATAGGTCTATGAGCCAAGAACAGCAAGAAAATCTTAAAATTACACATAAAAATGATTCCAGAAAGTTTTCCAGACAGTCTTCTGTGAAAATGTGGACATATCCAGGCAGTTTTACTCATGAGATCATGGAACCCTGATAAGATAACTGGCCAGTGTACCTGTTACAGTATGTACCATTATGAAACCTTAGCACTTTGTGCCTCTTTAAAAGGAGATGGACCCAAAATAACACGACGCACGTATGCACAGGCACCGAAATGCAACTTATGGAGATTAAAAAATCTCATCAGTTATTTACATTGTTTTGAAATATGAACAGTAAAAATGTGTTAAAAAGGAAAAGCAAACTAAACAATTCTATGCATTTTGCTCCCATGTTATCTGCACTCGGTTTATGCAATGAGCTGGTAAGAGAAGGGAAACCAACAGAAGAGGCAAAGAAAGGAAAGGAGAGAAAAAGTTTTGTGTTCAAATTAACTTTTTTCCTCTACTTACTGCAAAAAAATTTGACTCCACAGGAGGACTGCCTAAATCTGTTTAAATCATTGAAGAGATCTACTTTCACCACCACGTTGATCTCCCCACGTATACCTATAGATAAAAAACCATGAAATACTAGAAGTTATAACAATATAACTGTATCGATACAAAACTAGACCTATAAATTATTTCCTGTTATTAGTAATTAATGCCAGAGGAGCAGGAAGCCATATTCTTGCCTCTCAGGTCTGCTGCAGACACACTGACTCAGAGGAAGTTTCTGGTTCTATCAAGCCTTTGAGGCTGAAGCAATAAAACAACACTCCTCAAATGCCTACTTGCACTAAATGGGACTTTTTAAGAAAGATGGGACTGGGGAAAGAGAAGCCATCAGCCTCTTGATGCTGCAGTGGCCTCTGCTGCAGGGGTGCTCTCTCTGCTGAATTTCCTCCCTGAAACAATTTCAAAATTGCAGTAAAGCCCAAGGAGAAAGATTTATGGTTCTTTCTAGAACCACAAAGTGGCACAGGAAGTGTTTGCAAAATACTTTAACTGTGACAAGAAATACGTAAAAAATAAGGTATTATAGACCTTTTAGACAAAGCTTAATTTTCAGCTATGATTAAATCTTACTAGAAATGGAATATTTTTTAACACACAACCATTCCTTTTTGACTTCTCTACTTTCCTGTTCTGAGCTTTTTCTTCCTTTTCCCCACCCAGTAACAAAATCATTTCACATACAGGATCTGACATACTGAGGCCTAAACTTCTTGATGAGTCTGATCTCTAGTATCTTCAGAAGCCTTTATTACATCAGTATATGACACTCAAACAGCAGCACTCTATTTGTTGTTCAACTCAGATATTACTGCAATAAAATCAGCCGCATCTCCCTTCCAAAATGCCAACAGAAAGAAGCCTTCAGTTACTACAATAGGAAATGCCTCATGGTTATATATTTTCACAAATAATCATGTTAAGGTGAAAGAAAAAAATTTTAATACAAACTTATGAACATTATTATTTTTTAAAGAAGCATCAATTAATGTTTGCCAAGAGTCAAGATAATTGGAATCTAGTGCTATGAGCATGAAAATATAAGAATTCCAATTTTACTTAAACAGAAAAAAAGCTGTGAAATACCAACATATCTGGAAAAATATAGGGAAATCTCTCTCCAACCTACTGTTGCTGTACACATCCTGAAACTAGTGTTTGTGTAATTCAGCTCCAGAAGGAAATGTGTGATAGGAAAATGACCATAGGATAAAAGGGTAATTAAAAAACCACATGTAATATTTCTCAATATTTCTGATCGCTGTAACTGGTTTAAATGCAAAAAATACTTTGCATCAGTTATGATGAGCATCTGGTAAACACCATTAATTATTTCCCAACAATGATTTATAACTAGCTTTTAACATTGTTAGGTCATTTAATTCACCCTGAATAATGAACGAGGGGGATAATGGCAACCACAGAGATGTTCTGCACTAAGGTATTCAAGCAGCAAGTTAATTGCTCTAAACTGACATTGGCTCTCTGAGACAAAAGCTGTTTCATTAAAATCAAAACCAAAAACATCATTAACTTCATTTTCTCATACCTTCAAGACATTCTGATGAAATCCACCTAGCACTGACAGCATTTTACTGCAGGGAAAAGGAATTTCGTCCTGTTGAAGATATCTTTCATCCTGTCCCTTCATCTCAATTGAAGTTTATCCCAAATCCCAGGAAGGCACACCCCAAGTAACTCCAGCAAAATTACATTTGTTTAGCAAATGTAGACAAATATATCTGAGTCTTTTTTTTAATCTGAATCTTGCAGTAACTAGTGAAGATTTTTTTCCACTTGTCACAAGTCCTATGGAAAGGCATTCTGCCAAGCACCAGTCTGAACTCCTATGCCAGAAATTTTCTCACGTCCGAAAATAAGGAAAAAAAAAAGCCAGGAAAGTAATTTTCCAACTCCAAAGCTAAAACTATTACAAATTTCTGAAGACATCTTACAAGATTATAAGAAGCAGATTACATTTCAAACAAGACTGTTTTAAATTAGCAAATCTTACCATGAATGGTATCATAAATTGGAAACCACCCTGAAATAACCGTGGCTGCTTCACTATAGAGCAGAGGATCAATATCGATGTACACTTTGCCAATGGCATCATTGGCACTGTATGTATCATGATCAAGAACTGTGATCTGGAGAGGCTCATCTTGGAGCTCTTCATCATCTACCTGGAAAACAAATATTAACATGGAATCTGAGTATTTATAAATGTGCAGGGAAACACTGCTGAAAAACAAACGCAGACGAGAAGAGTTAGTTATGAACAGTGACCTGACATAGATAAATCTGTAATTTGAGTTTCCTGAGGCTGAACAACACATTCACTCATTTTGATTTTATCCTTCAGAGACTGGTGAGATCCTAGAAACAGAGCTATCACTGGAAGAAGAACAGAAAAGCAAGATTACAGTGATTATTCATTTTAAAATTCCACAGTGTTTTAAGTCACACTTCCTAGATTGTCCACCCATCTCCACAATATGTTGTGATAAATTAAAAAAAAAAAAAATAAAAAAAGGAAGAAAATTTAAGATAAAATATCTCAGAGGACTATTATACTCTGAAGTTTAGATTCCAGTGTTCTCATCACTGGTCAGTGGCTTAAAAGAAGATGTTTTACACAGCCTGCAGCAAAAATTCAGTAATTCTACATATGCAATTTCCTAAACAAATGCAATAATTCATCTACAGATAACTCAACTATTTTCTTGTAGGACTAAGATGAACATTTCACAACTTTTTGTGTTGAATGTCACAAACGAAGAATTAAGTTTGCTAACTGCAATGGGATGACTCATATAAGTGTTTGCAAAATTGAGATATTGCCTTAGAGCACGGTAAATGAACCAGAACTACACATTCAAGTGTTTTAATAACTAATTTATTCTAAACATCATCCTCATTTCTTAAGTAATAAAAAAAAGTAGTAACAAAAAAGGAACTTGTAAACACTTGTTCAGGGCATAATGTCAAAGGACATCAACAAATTAGATCCTGGAAAGCAACAAGCAATTACAGGAAAATGCTGAGTGCCCTCATTATTACATAAGGAAACGGGAAGAGAAAGTGTCCAATAATTGTTGACCAAGCTCTTTATTTTGTAATCTTCGGATAGGAATTTTCCGTTTTCTCCTTTGACAAGTGCATTATCTTTGCAACCAAATGTAAGACTTCAAATACCAATTAACTTTCCTCAAAATTTAAAAAAACCCACAAGAATACCTGTACTTTCATATATATGTAATTATTTATACATACTTGTACTGATAACTGTATCAAAAAAGCCTAATCCCTGCTACATTCCCCCCACCTTCACTGCAGTATTCTCTTTTCTAATAGAATAACATGTAAGTTTCATCCAACCTGGCAAGCTTTTATCTCCACAAACACTCCTAAAAAGCCAATGAGATGCCCTTAGCAAACAAGGTCTGACTGGAGCTAGGTTTGCTGAAAAGGCTTTGTGTGTATTTAAACACAAATACACTTCAGTGCTCAAAACTAATTTTCTGCTTGAAATGCAATTATTTCATTAAGGGCAGCTAAACCAGAGCGTCTATATAGTTACAGGCAAACTCTTAAAAAATACTTACTTCAAACTTGAACCACTCAGAATTCCACTGAGGATTAAGTGATTTGGGATACACGTCTGTCTTAAATGTTGTATTTCCAAATTTCACCTAAAAATACAAACATTCAATTATCAATTGCAAATATTAATAAAGAAATTTTGAAACTCGTTAAATTGACATATGCAAATAATTTTAAATGCATATTTCAACAAATCATTTTCTTTTCACTGAGTGCCTTTTTAAATCAATTTACATATATCAGTATCCATGTATCAATGACATTTCCAATCAATCTCTCTCTCATATTATCATACTACTAAAATTGTTTCTTTTCTTCCTCAATCATTTGAGAGGCAAAAATATCACTTATATTGGCTATTCAAAGTCACTTGGCATACTCTCCTTGCCTTCTATAAGGAAGAATATTCTAAATATTGATAGCTTATGACCTATTACTCTTCTGTCTAGGATTTCTCATTCAGTTTCACAGACAACTGATAAAATAAATATAAAACCAAACTGGATTTGAGATATATAGAGAGAGGACTACTAAAAATTAAATATTTTCCGTACTTTTATTGCTTATTGCACTTTCAACCACATAATAACCTATTTCAGCAGTACCCATATGGTCTCCACAGGCATCTATTTCAGGCTAAGCCCATTTGGGTTTTGTGGGGGTTTCTTGTTTGCTTTTTTAAAGTGAACCTGAATTTCTGTGATGCTCCATATATCAGGAAACCACACAGCACCATGTAAGAGCCTTTATTTCACTGCAGCTTTCATTCCAAACCATTTACAAACACTTGCAGTTCTCTGAATGCTGCCTCTCAAAAAAATGAGCACTTCACCTCATACCAAGTATATGATGGTACTTACAAATACTCAAAGTTACATTTTTTAATTTATTCAAGATTGTTAAGGAAAATACTGAGTATGCTGATAGAAAAGAAATGCTGGAGTTAGAGGTGTGTAGATTTTGACAGCTGATATCTTTTAAAAGTCTAAATGCATTTCGGAAACTAAATTTAGGCCTGGATTTGAAAACCGTGTAGTAATTATTCTAACACTTTTGCTCAAGACAGTATCAAGTAATCACTTCATCCATTTCAATAATATAGTGATTATTTTGCACAGGTGCATATCCCAACTCTGAAGAGCTTTTGCACTTGCTTAAGTACAATAAAGTGATGTTAGCACTAGCTGTAAGGGAGCTACCAATTAAATACCTGTTCTGACTCCAGAAGCTGTCAGGATGCAACAGTCTTGAGCTCCACTCAATCTATTTTAACGTGTTATCTTGGGAGTAAATCAGTTCCCTTACAGCCGCAGACAGTTATAACTGAATTTCCCCAGTACTACAGCTAGTTCATTGAAGCTTGCAGAGATAATCAAACACCACACTGCTGTCCACTGTGCAAAGTTAAAAGCACATTTATGGAAGAAATTGTAACAAAATATTCTGAGCTGGGACAAGGATCATTGTGCTCATGCTAGTGAAGTCCAAGTTTTGCATAACCTGAGCCAAGTAAGAGCTCAAGTCTAGTTTTCTTTCCCAGTTCTAATTTTATATTGCAAGATTTAACAAGAAAATTTAAGGCTAGTAAACAACTAGAACCTTAACATCTGCTTTTCATTTTTATTTAAGAAACAACACATTGTAAAGTTTTTCAGCAATCTCACACAGAAAAAGAAAACAATAGTTTCAAACTCAATTTATTTTGAAATAAATCTCACCTGCTGTACTGCATACTCCACACATGGAAAGGGTAGTTACTCCACAGTGTCCCTAAGTAACAATCCTAAAAGCAAGGCTTTTCTTTAAAAGCAAGGCATTTCTTTAGCCTTATTTGTGCCAAGATACTCATGGAACTGCATGTAAACCCAGCTAAGCAAACTGATCTTGATGAAAATTTTTATTTTCCTTTTTTGCTACGCTAGTATTTTACTATATGAATTTCAAAAATCTACTTTGCTACACGGACAGTAGGGTTGGGAACAAGTAACCCACAGAAGAGGAGAGCTGTTTCTCCTAACACAGAGTAAAAACAGGCCAAATGAAACTCAGTGAACTGTATTTCCTAGTCCTGTTTTCCCTGTCTCCTAGTAGGAAGCATCAGAGTTGCTGTGATTTTAACCTGGATTAACAGGCAGCCTACAAGAAAAGTTTTTAAAAATTAAAACCTGACCGGTGAAACAGCCGACAAAACAGGGAAATGCTAAGTTTCATGTAACAAAATAGAATAATGTACTATTTCAGCTCCACTGAAAAGCTGAAATACATCTCCAGTTTATTACCAGCTTACTCTCCCATTAAGCAATGCCCTTAGAGACTAATCTCAACCAAATTTTTAAGCACCAAATGAAATTAGGACTTACATACCCCAAATTTATTTTGATATTAATATTACCATATTTTTCAGGGTATACAGGTCTAGAAAGGCATTCTGTCTTCTTACCTTAATTCTAGTATTGTGCCAACCTCAATCACTTACTTGTGGTACAAGACATGCATTTTCATAGCACACCATTTTTAAATAGCTCTGATTTTTCTGAGAGTATGATTCCTGAATCTATGGAATGCTCCTGAAATGTTCTAACTCATCCATATTGGAAATAATGAATCAAAAAGCATAAGGATCATGTAACAGAAATAACAGAAATCATAGAAAGGATTGGGTTGGAAGGGACCTTAAAGTCCATCTCATTCAAACTCTTCTGCCATGGACAGGGATGTCACCCATTGATCACGTTGCTAAGAGCCCCATTCAACATGAGCCTTAAATAATTCCACTTATTTTGGACTTCAACTTATTTTACAATCCCTTCCTGAGAAAGACTCTTCATATTGCCTGTTAACTACACGACTGTAAAGAACGTTGAAGTTAGATACTCTGGGTGCAATAAAATGATTTAAACACGCAAATAATATTAAATATTTATTGACGAAAAGCCTCCTTCGAAAACATTTTAGTGTTTCAAACATTTTAAATGGAAAGATGAATATTGGCCTTAAAAGTAAAGCCTGTAAAACCACTCATATATTCAGCAATACAACCGATTTAAAGGTGATACTACTTCTCCATCCTCCTTACAACACGTCTGCCTAACCACAGAATCAAATAGGTTGGAAATGACCTCTGAGATCACCGAGTCAAAGCTATGACCGACCACCAACCATAACAACCACACCACGGCACTGAGCGCCACGTCCAGTCCTTCCTTAAACACCTCCAGGGAGGGCGACTCCACCGCCTCCCTGGGCAGCCCGTTCCAATGTCTGATCATCCTTTCCATGAAGAAATTCCTGCTGATGTCCCACCTAAACCCGCCCCGGTGCAGCTCAGGGCGCTGTCCCCTCGCCCTGCCGCTGGTTCCCGGGAGCACTGAGGCGCGGGACGGGCCCGGCAGGTGCCTCCGCCGCGCGGGCCTCGCGCGCCCATCCCGCTCCCCCCGCCACCAACCTCCACAAAGGCGTCGGTCAGGTCGCTGGCGCGGTCCATCACCGGCAAATGGCGCCCTGCCACGATCTTGACCTTCAGCTTCCCCGGCATCTTCTTCTTCCTCCCCTCTCCTCCTCCCGCGGGCTGCAGGGACAGCGCGACCGCGCCTGTGCCATGGACCGGCGGGCGCGGCGGCTGCGCACGCGCGGGGTTCCCGCGGCCGCCCCGCCCTCGGCCGACGGGGAGCGGGAAAGGAGTCACAGGATCACGGAAATGTTAGGGCTTGAAGGGACTTCTGGAGATCACCCAGTCCAGCTCCCCTGCCAAGGCAGGGTCACCCAGAGCAGGTGACACAGAAATGTGTTCAGGGGGGTTTGGAATGTCTCCAGAGAGGGAGAGTCCACGCCCTCTCTGGGCAGCTGTTCCAGGGCTCTGCCACCTTCAGTGTAAAGAAGTGCTTCCTCATGTTGGGATTAAACTCCTTGTGTTTTTACTTTATGGCCATTGCTCCTTTTTCTGTCGCTGGGCACCACTGAAAAGAGTCTGGCACCGTCCTCTTTGCACCCGTTTGAGATACTAATATGCATTAATAAGATCCCCTCTCAGTCTTTTCCAGAATAAAAAGGCCCAGCTCTCACAGTCCCTTCTCATTAGTGATGCTCCAAACCTCTCATCATCTTTGTTCCCCTCTCCAGGACCCTCCAATACCTCCATTTTCTTGTCCTGAGGAGCCCGGAACTAGACGCAGCACTCCAGATGTGGCCTCACTGGGGCCGAGTAGAGGGGGAAGATCACCTCCATTGACCTGATGGCCACACTTCCCGATGTGCCCCAGGATACCACTGGTCTTCCTGGCTGCAAGGACACACTGCCGTCTCATGGTCAACTTGTCACCCACCAGGACTCGCAGGTCCTTCCCCGCAGAGCTGCTCTCCAGCAGGTCACCCCCAACCTGTGCTGGTATTTGGGGCTGTCCCTCCCCAGGTCCGGACCGTAAACCTGGCCTTATTAAAGCCCCCAGGTATCGCTCCTGCCAGGCTCCAAGATGGCGCTCGCGGCCTCGGAATGCCGCTGGTAAAAGTCGAGCGCCTACTCCTCGATGGGTTCCACGGTAGGGCGCTGCTCAGGGCAGCCTGAGCACCGACTCATTGATGCCCGGGAGTTGCGGACCCGGCTGCGGTGGGATGGACCGCGATCGGATCCCGCCTCCCGGCTTGTTTCCGCTGGAATAGTCTCTGGATGCTCTGCCTTCCCGAGAAAGGAGCTGGTGCACCTTCGGGATGCTCTGCCTTCCCAAGGAAGGAGTTGCTGCGATGAACACCACTTAAAAGGGAGCCTGGAGCACACGTGCATCCCCAGACACTCGGTGGGAGTGTCCTGTAAAGAGTTTAAATCCAACACACCCACCCCCCCTCCACGTGGGTTTGGCTTTGTTTTCTTAATCGAAAGACAAACATTTACAGTATTTGAAGGATTATGGATAGATTAAACAGAATTTAGTTATCAAAAATAGGATTTGATATGGTTCTTGTGGCTAGGTTGTAACTTTCTGATGCCTGAAAAAGCTCTTTGTTTAGGCAACAGCACTGTGGGAGCTTGGCAAAAAGCAAAGGAGCAGGGCCAGGAATTGGATCAGGTGTGGTCCTACAGATGGGGTTATGGAACCAGGTTGTGTGAGATCCTGTGGGACATAGGTTGTGCTGCTGGTGCGGTCAGGAGCAGGAACATAAAAGAACCCTTGTGTTTTGGTTAAGCACGCACCAGGTGTTGAGCCAAATAATAGATCTGCTGGGATTATTTTCCCCTCTTTCTAATCTTACAGAAGGACTAAATAATGTTATGGGCTGGAATGTGATACTCCAAACAAACCATATGAATGAAATAGATCACTATGGATCCTCTACAGATCTCTATGGGTCCTCTATAGACCCCTATGGATCCTCTATAGATCCCTATGGATGCCCTATAGACCCTGTAGATCTCTATGGATCCCCTATAGATCCTATATGGATCCTCTATTGATCCCTGTTGATCCTTATGGGTCCCTGTGGATTCCTATTGGCTCCTATGGATCTTGTATTGGACCCTATAGATCCCCTATGTGTTGGAGGGAATTAAGGTATAGAGGATCTTTGGCTGGCTGTCCTCAGGCTACCTGCAGATAGTCCCACCGACACAGCACTTCATCTCTTGGGCTTGTTTGGTAGTTACCCTTGGAACAATCCATACTGTTGCTAATATTCATCATATCCAAGTAAATTATAAACAGGCTAAATGCTTGTTTTTAACTCATCCATCCTTGTTTAAATGGAATACTGTAATGAGACCGCAGGAAGGGACCTGGCAGTGCTGGTTGACAGCAGATGAACATGAGCCAGCTGTGCCCACTTAGGCAAGAGGCCAATGGCCTCCTGACCTGGAACAGGAATAGTGTGGCCAGCTGGACCACAGCAGTGATTGTCCCCCTGTACCTGGCACTGGTGAGGCCTCACCATAAACCTGGCATTCAGTTTTGGGTCCCTCAGGACAGAAGCACATTAAAGGGCATAAGTGTGTCCAAAGAAGGAAACAGCTTGGGAAGGGTCTGGAGCACAAGTCTGATGAGGAGCAGCTGAGGGAGCTGGGGGTGTTTAACCTGGAGAAAAGGAGACTCGGGGGAGACCTTCTCACTCTCGACAACTCCCTGACAGGAGGGTGCAGCCAGGTGGGGGTCGGGCTCTGCTCCCAGGAAATGNTTTTGGGTCCCTCAGGACAAGAAGCACATTAAAGGGCATAAGTGTGTCCAAAGAAGGAAACAGCTTGGGAAGGGTCTGGAGCACAAGTCTGATGAGGAGCAGCTGAGGGAGCTGGGGGTGTTTAACCTGGAGAAAAGGAGACTCGGGGGAGACCTTCTCACTCTCGACAACTCCCTGACAGGAGGGTGCAGCCAGGTGGGGGTCGGGCTCTGCTCCCAGGAAATGAGGGAGAGGACAAGAGGAAATGGCCTCAAGCTATGCCCAGGAGGTTCAGGTTGGGCATCAAGAATTTCTTTATGGAAAGAGTTGTCAAGAATTTGAGTGGGCCTCCCAGGAAGGTAATAGAGTCCCCATCCCTGGAGATGTTCAAGAAATGACTGGATGTGACACTCAGTACTCTGGTCTAGTTGACCAGGTAGTGATGGGTCAAAGGTTTGACTCGATCTTGGAGGTCTTTTCCAACCTAGATGATTCTGTGATTCTGAGACTACTCCCAAGGCAGATGTCTTGGTTTGAAAGACACGTGTCCGCTAAGGAAGGTGGGAACCTCCTTTGGAATGGAGAATATGACCCCCTTTCCTCCAAATTATTATAACTTTGAAATTAAGGTGCTTTCAGGCAAAGATATGGGAAAAGGAATAACAGTTCTTTACTAGTATGTGTATGTATAACAAGGCAAACAAACAACAACAATGCCAGCAATAACAAACAACAGAAAGAATAACCAGAAAACCCAATAAACAGTCTCTTCCCGCTCTTTAAGCGATTGCCCCTTCGGTGTAGTTACGGTCACAGCCGGCAGGGGCGCTGGCAGGCTCCCAGGGCAGGTGCGATGACTTTCCCTCGGCTGCAGCGGGCGCTGTGGCGCGAGTTCAGTCGCGTCTCCCTCATGTGGTAGTGGCGGACGGGCTGAATAGCAAAAATGGGCTGCAGCAAGAACCTCGGAGCAGCGGCGGAACGGCAGGGCGGGCTCACCCGGGGTAGCAAGCGAGAGGTAGCAGAAACTCGGCAGCTGTGGCAGGAGCTGCGGGGTGTCCCGGTAGGCAGGGGGTGCGTGACTACAGTGTAGCAAAAATCCCGGAGACGTGGCAAAGAAACGGTGGGGAGCTGGGCAGTGGCAGCCTGGCTCCAGAACACGGCCTGGAGAGGCTCCCTCGGAGGGAAAAAGGGCTCGGGGTCCCGGCGTTTCCCCTGAGGCACCCGAGCAGATGGTGAAAGGGTCCTTTTTTAGTGAGGTATGGTGTTATAAGGTTCCAGTGCAACGGTCGCTCACACAAGAAGAGCTTCACTCACGGTAGAAGAAGGCAGCAGGAGACGGAACCCAGCAGTGGTGGCGAAATCTCCCCACAGCGACCGCAGCCTGTTTCCACTCCTAATGCCGAGAGGGCAAAAAAGCTAGGAGCTGCACCCAACCCCTTTTCCTCAGCCCAAATCTCTCGGTATCCCTGCTCCTCCAAGAAAAACCCCCCAGCTAAGAGAACAGCCTTCCCGTGGCAACTTCTTTCGTCTCTCTTAAGTATCGGTCGTTATGGTTCCTTAGAGACAGAGGGGACAAAATTCCATGACAGAAACAAAAGGAAAAATCCTAAACCCCGACAGCTGGACACCTGTGAAGAGCAAAGACCCAGGAAGGAAATCAGAAGCAGAAAACATGCTACTAATTTTAAGGGTTTAGTTTAGGCCAGAAATGAACTTTTTGAGTGGAATCTCCTGATCTCACCTGCTTAAATGTTGTTTTGGCTGACGTAAACAGGCAGTTAATACAGCATATGAACTGAAAAGTGTAAGGTAGCAGTACATCACATACATCGCGGGTGTTTTAGGGCATTTGGGCCGTGCCAGCAAATTAAGCCAGGATTAAATAACCTACCAGAACTGTGTGGTGTGAATAGTGGGTCCTCAGCACTGCTTTACCCTAAAAATGGGGCCATTGATCCACTATAGTACTTGTGAACACAACCATTCTCAACTTCCCTGTTACAGTAAAAAACTACCAGCAGATGGGACTACAAAAACCCCCGAACATTCCCTGTTGTCCATGTTAGATACAGCATTGTTTAGCATTTTTTCATTTCTGGTGCACTGCTTTAGAGCTCAATGATTGAGGGAATTTAAAATAAATTCTGGACTTCAAACAAGTAAAAACAACACAAATTAAACTTTGTCATGTGTTCTTTATTTCTGGCAAAACTTCTGTTTATTTGCTGCTTTTGCTAACTAGCTTCACGAATGTTGCCTGCTAAACATCTCCCGCTCTCTGGGATTACGAAATACAGGGATTAATGCAATGCATATTTCTTTCTCGAAAGATTTCTGAGGATCTAGCTTTTTCAGTGGAAGATTCTAGTAGTCAAAGGACGAGAAATCAGAAAACACCTATTTTGGAGAGCCGGTTCCAGTCTGGTTTTTAGGTACTTTGAAAGATGAATTAGATATGATTTAATGCATCAAGAAACCTGCTTGGTGTATTAGACCTGCCTTGGGGCTGAGGATTTTCTATACTGGCAGAATGAGACCTGTCTTTCCATAAATTAGCATGTTACTTCACGTATTTCCTCCCAATAGCATTCCAGTTGTTCTCTAGGGCCAGCAGGGACTTGTGAAAGGTAGCAGGGACTCAGCTGAAAGTATACTTAGACCCCTAGAATTTATAAACTGCTTGAGGCTTCCAAAATAGCATTAAATTTCCATCAGTTTTAGGCATATATAATGGATATGCTGGAAACTAAAGCTATAGTATGTACATGCTCAGTAATATGCATGTCAAAACTCCACAGAAAGGTGTATTTTCATAATAAGAAAAAGAAAATATGTGATATCTGACTTTGCATTTCAGTATCCATATTGTTTCTTGCTGAGGTTTTCTGCTTCTGCTTAAAAGTGATGTTTTAGTAAGTCATGACACTGGAAGTCCTGTTTCAGCAAGATAACAACTACGATATGCTTAAACAACAGCATTATCTTACTTGAGCAGGTACTGTTTTGTATTAAACGGCACTGTAACTTAACTAAACAACTAATAATATTGCTAATTACAATATTAAAGGCATCTTGTGTGGAACAGTAAGTGTCAGAAAAATAGGTGAGTTTTGTGTGGGTGATTTTGCCGCATAAATGTAATGATCCATGTGTCCCTTCTTTTTCAGTTTTAAGCAAGATAGAGAGTTTGTGATAGGCATGCATGTTGAACCCTTAGTTTGGAAACTGATACTTCAAAGATAAGGTTTTCCTTGTAACTTCAGTCTGCTGACCCATCACATCAGGGTAGGTTTCAATTATATTGGTTTGCCAGCCTTCAAGATACAGATTAGAAGGTGGTAGTCTAGGTTTTTCTCAGGTTACAGCAGGACATGGGATGTGGTGGGCTGTCTCTTATCCACAGAGAAAAGTGCTTTTGGGTTATGTTGCCTTGAACTGATTTAAACAGAAATGAATGAAAAACTTTTTGGAGGGGTTTTAATTTGTTGAAACACACAAAAAAAAACCTGCTTTCTATCTCTGGTTCACAGAAGGTACTGGCTCCATTTCTACTGCAGTTACCGTCATAAGTAGTCTTTGAAACAGGAATCTTTCACCTATTATCAACACAGGAAGCTGCAGTGTCAGATTTTGGTTTCTGGAAAAATCCCTGTATTTCTCTGTAAAACTAACCACACGTTTCAAATCAATCTGGCTTAAATCTGATGGACATCGATCAAAAAATATTTTTAATAATGCTCATAGGGGTTCTGTATCCAGAGTCATGGATCCTTAGCAAAGAACCCCTGCATCCCAGAAAAAAACCCCAAACCTCCTTCTGCTCTATATGTACTGTACTGTGTGCCCACTGGAAGGATTTGGGTGGGCAAATCCTGGGATAAGGGCAAAATCCCAGTCACTACTGTTTATAATTGCCTGTATGATTGACATTGCAACCGTAATCCCTTTCATTAGATTAAAAGATGGAGTGAAATCCTCTCTCAATAAAATCAGTAAGGTGAAACTGTCTCCCTGAAATGAATAGATGGGGTTTATTATGAACAAAGCTTCATTACTGAGGCTTCTGATTTACGCTGGAGGAGCTCACTGTAGTTAGACTGTTTAAACACAAGATTAGAGCAATATTAATGTCTGTTACTATCTACTGGAACAAAATCCTAACTACCATTAGCTACCATAAGAATCTCTAATATAACAGTGTGATAAGGGAAGGATGAAAGCCTGAGCAGGTCCAATTCAAACTTGAAATATGTACTTCATTTTGACTCTCAATTACCATTTCCCTAACACTTTCAATTCTACCACTAAATCATTACCCTAATTCCACATCTGTGTGTTTTAAATATCCCGTAATATGTATGAAAAAATCTTATCCAATGAACTCTAATTCCAATAATATTCAACATAATATTCCCATGAAGATCTAGTGAATTGAATCAAACCTGGTTGTCCTTTAAGGAAAAAAAGAAGCCAAGAATTATTCTCAAGGCTTACATTAAAGACGGTAAAAATAAAGCCCATATGTCACAGTTCTAAAATTATATTTCTGATTTTTTTTATGTACACTTGATTCCTGTATATCAAATGAAAGTATTTCCTTTGGAAATGAGATCTCAACACTTTGTATTCTTCTGAATATGACATTTTTCCAACAGTCTACTCATGTCAATCTTCTGTGGACTTCAGCAGTTTGGGGTTTGTTCCATATCAAGTAGTTTGTAAAAATACAGAGCCATTGAAATCATAATAATTATAGTTCTGTTTCATTATACTATTGCTGTCTGAAGGTCTTGATTTCCATCTAGACTTGAAAGAAATTGGATAAAATAAATATTCACTAACACAGGAATGAATGCAATTGCCTACGGGGGGAATCAAACAACTGGATCTGATGCCATGTTCTCAGCCACTAATTTGATATCATTTCTCTTTCTCACAGTTCTCTGAGGGAAGTAAGATTGCATGTGACTTGGTGCTTTTTATGAGTGGCGATGGCATAACTGGGATATCAGTTCACAGAGATTGAACCAGAACCCGTGTGCACATGCACTAGCAAAGATATTGAGTTACAAGCAGTAAAATAATAATAGCTACTCAGAGTCCTTCCTGTATACAAAGCTCTAGTTAATTAGTCAATACCTAGTAAATAATTTAATTAAATATAGTTGTCAGCAGCAGTATTTATAGTCTTCAAAAATAAATAGTCCTTCAGTGCCACTTTCAGCATTTCTGCCTTTTTTTCCTTTTAAGAGTTGAGACAAATGAGATTTTTAACTGTGTCAGTAATATGTATTACAGTTCCACAGTTATTAAAACAGTTATATTTGCTGGTTATGTTACATTCCGTTAGGTTACGTTAGGTTACCTTACCTTATATGTAATGTTGCATTGTTATGTCATGTCATGTTATGTTATGTTATATTATGTTATGTTATGTTATGTTATATGTTATGTTATGTTATGTTATATGTTATGTTATGTTGGTATTTTCCTTTTTCCTGCCTAAATGTAATAAATAGATAATTTATTCAGGTCCCACACCAAACCATGGACATATTAATGGATGTATGTATTTATATATTGAAATTGCTGTCAGGATCAAAGATGATGATCTTGCAGTTTTGAAGTAGGTTAATGCTTATTAAAGCCATTGTCCTTGTATGTTTCTTCAACAACTACGGCACAGGCAGCAAGAGCACATAAGTGCTGCTCCACGGGTTGGTCTGTGCTGCCAAGGAGATTATTTTAGCTGTAGTAACTGCATAAACTATCTTTAGAATAGTCTTCAAGATACTTCACAAGATATGCAAGTTATCTTCTGGTGCATTAAAGACATTGAATTGGATTATAATCAAAACAATAAATCTTTATATTCTGAGACATGGAGTGAGTGCAGTTCTTAATAACCATATGATGCTTTTGCTTCATGTGTTCCATTTGAAATGGACATGGTAATGTCCATTATTAAATGTTAGAGTATTAAATATATAAACAATAAAACTCATTAACAAAGCAAACCACTGAGTTTTGGTTTTAGAAGCATGTGATGCCTCACATCCAGCTTCGTACAAAAGTGGAATTCAAGCTTGTGTCTACACAGTGATACCTATTTGTTGTCAAAACATGATACCGAGGGGTTTGTGTTGTGCCAAGCCAAAGGAGAGTGAAGAGGCTCAGGATCTGAATTCTGAGTCTTCTTATCCATGGCTGATGGGTTAATGGAACAAGATGAATAGTTCTAACAAAGCAAATAATAATTTTAGACCTGTCTTTATTCCTGAATGCATTCCCACCTGAGGTCAGAAGGAAATATCCATTCACGGAGAAAGCAGAAAATTCAAGAACTGCAGGATAGCCCCACAAACCCTTTAAAAACTCTTTAATTTATATATTGCTGTGGATTCATATAACTGAATTATGTATAGTGGAAAGAAGATAGATGGTCTTGGTACAGATCATTCCTTATTATCCAACGGGAATTAATCCAGTTCGCTTTCTTGATTATTAGCCATTTGAACAAACTACTTACCGTCTTAATTCTCAAGTAAAATCTCTTGTCCAGTAAAAGCTGGCTAAAGGAGAAACCTATCATTGGTGCTTGTTCTTTGAGTACTGTCTTAATTCATTCCAGGCAGAGCTGTGTTCAATGCTGCATTTGACCCTGTTAACAGCAATTTATGAGGCTTTTGAAAGGCAAGGACAGTGTCTTCAGATTGCCTTCAAAGCACAAAAATTCTCATTCATCAGGCCTGTGCTGCCTTTCTCTGCTTTTATGTATGGAAGAATTATGATCATCACCTTGGAATTTCTTGATAGCAGCTGAGGGAGATGCTGCTCTGATTTTCTTAGCGAAGATTATTATGAACAGCACAACTTGAAAAATACTTGCCAAACAAATTGCTTAATTATACAGAAGAATTCTGCAAAATGACTGTGCATCTTCCTAGCACCGAAGCACCTAGCAGCTGGGAAAATTCTACCAAAATTAAAAATTAACTAATATTAAACCAAAATAAGGAGACACACTGCTGTATTTTAAGAAGTAACAAAAAAATATCTCTCTCTACGGCAGCTGAGAGTTTTCATGTACACACGTATATGATTGCCGTCCTGTAAGAGCTGTATCCTAGAGTTTAGGCTGTTGGGGTAAGGAAGATCTCTACTATTTTACTGTTATTAATATGAGGGCTGAGAACAGACCATGCTTTGCTAATTTTAGCAGTCTAAAAAAGGCAAGGAGAAATAAAAATATTCCACTGCATCCATCCTCATTTTTGAACACATTCACTAAATTTGTGTCATAATTTTACTCTCCTAGTCTTGAGATATCTCACAGATGACTTTTCAGTAGTATGGAAACCTACTGGGCTTCCTGATTTTATTGCTGTGAATGCTGAACCCTCCAGTGAAGAAATGTATATTATCAGTTTGCAAAGGACAACCATTCGAAGAATTTGTTACAAAGCATAGCTGTGATCTGTGTGAAGGCCTAATTATAAATCCAAAGAGTTAACTGCTATTACGTGGAGTTTCCTATTTTATCTGTGGCCTTCCATTTCAGTTATTTTCCATTTATGCCAGAGATTATCTCAAAGCACTACATTAAGTTTCAGTGCTTCAAATCTATAGATTAATCACTTCATCAGCCTTCACTTCATTTTGGAGGATTGTTTTGAAATTAAGACAGATCTAATATTATTTTAACCTTGTTTTTGTTTGCATGCATAGGGAAACAGTTTGATAGCACTGATCTTCAAGTTTACAAAAGCACAAACTGTCCCAGATAACATTTGAAACATTTTTCTTGTATATCCACCATGTACAATCTTGCTTAATAAACACATGCATATAGGGCTTGGTTTTGGTTTTTAGCTGTCTCTGAGATAAGACAACATGTGAACTATCCCAATAGATGAGTTGCACAGCAGATAGATTTCAATTTACATGTAGCCACTGATGTGGGGTTGGTAGTTGGTGTAGTCAGACTACTTATAGTCAAAGAGCTGAGTTAGAGGGGAAACTGCTAGAAGTGTCTGGCTTATTTTCCATAAGTAGGAATTCTCATGGACACATTATGAAGTGTTTGACGTGCACACACACAATATGTTTGACTGTCATGGACTCTGATATTGCTGTGAGCCGGGAAACCTTAGCGTGGTGCCTTAGACAGATGAGAGCATGGGAGAGAACTAAGAGGCAAAATATCTTTGGGTTTGATGCTACCAAGGTGGGGAACCAGCAGAAAAGCGTGGAAAGGATGGCGACACCATCTGCCATTTTAGGTATTTGCCTGTCCTTTGTAATTCACATCTTCCAAGGTTTTTTTGCTCATCAGAGATTGTTAGATAAGTATAAAAATTATTTCCATGGACACTTTTTGTTATCTGCTTGCAGCAGAGAAGTAACAGCTCAGTCTTTCAGATGCAGGTTTTGGAGCTCTGACCTTTCCCAGCCTCTAACTGAGGCTGTGTTATCAGAGCAGGCTTTTAGAGAAGTTGTATTTCAAATCTCTCTGTGAGAAGTTGTGTTTCAAATATCTGTGTGATGCTGAGTGGCTCCCAGAGGAAAGGGAACCTTCACCTCATAAACCAGATATGTGTCAGTTTCATTTTCTGTTTATAGTGGTAGACATTTTTTTCACACAGCCACTGAAAATGACTTTGTTATGTAGTAAAACGCAATCCTGACACACAGGTTTGTTAACTGGCAGTATTTAAATTGTGATGAAGAAAATCAGGTAGTTGAAATTGGTGCAACTAAAAAGTAATCTGGAAAAATAATAATTCTGTTATAGCCACGTAGATGCAGAGAAGTATCAAAACTCTTAGCTAGGGGTGGGCTGGATGTGCACTGGGTTATGCTTCTCTGCATAACCCTCCTCATTCCAAATTGCAGCAACTGGAAGTATTGGGATGCTGAATTTAAAGTACAGCTCTAGCATTCCTGGGAATGTCTGGTATTCCTTACAGATATTACACTACCCAGCATTAAGAAGCCTGCTAATTTTGATTCAGTCTCGAAGAGGACAGAGTGATTAGGGTTCTTGCAATTTAATTATGCTTGTTGTTTGGTTTTTTCATGTTTTTTTTTTTTCTTGTGTGTGTGTTTTTGTGGTGGTTTGTTGTTGTTGTTTAGGTTTGGTTTTTTTTTTCATTGAAACATTTCTTGTCCACATCACTCATATTTGAAGTCTGTTTTAGGACCTCTGTGCATGATTAGAAATTTCCAGCTAGAACTCCAGTATCAGTTTATGCCTGATTTGTTTTTTATACACTAATGTAGTTTTATAGCCTAAATGTATATTTTGCCTTCAGGATACGTCTGTGCAGAAACTTGTGATGAATGGTTCTATTTACACACAGAACTGGTCTGTCTTCTGTCTTCTGGTACTAGGTGGAATTGGCCAAGCTACAGACTTCCCTTACAAGAGGATGGGAGTCTCCATTTACCTTATTATGTTATTATCCTTTATCTATACTTGTTTTGTTTTTCTGTTTTGTTTTGTAATGTATGAGATCAGAATTGGACATGGTGTTTCAGATGAGGTCTCAACAGTGTTTGTACTACAGTTCCCCTACTTCTTTACCCTGTGTACCTCTGGATTTGTAGTCCCTGCTGTGATTACCTGTTCTAATATATCCTGAGATTCCTTCTGCCTTTTTGACAAGTGTATCATATTAGTGAAACAGACAAGTTTATAAAAACAGAATAATGCCCATTCACAGTGCAATTATAAAAACAGAAGTATAGAAACTAAAACCTAATTTGTGCGTGTTCTACACGTGCAGTATCAGTTGATCCACAGCTGGGCTTGTGCATGTAAAAAACACTCTGGGGACCTGGATTTCCTCAGCAGCTCCTGAAGGGCTGGGGAGCTCATTAAGGCAGCAGAAAGGCTTGGTGACAGGACTCTGTTTCCCTCAGATCTCCACGCCAACATGCAGCAGCACTTCTTCTGAATACTCAATGTAGGAAAAGCTTCTAATTCTTATAGAACACCAAACTAAGAAATTTAAAACATACGAAAGATGGCTAAATGAACATTTTAACATCCTTTTGAATACTTACACAATGCAATATATGGTTCTCACTGCGAATTTTGGCAGTGGTGTGTTTGCAGACCTGGTGGCTTTCCACCAGACACAAAAAATAATTTGATGCCAGATGATATCAGTGATCCACTCTTCTATTGCCAGCTGTATCCAAGAAGCAGAGGCTTCCAAAAACAGGCAAACAAATTTTAATAGTTCCTAAAAGTATACAGTGTGCAATAAAAAAGTTTGGAAGAAAAAATTCCCTCCTGACTTTTGGCAATTTAATTTATGCTATATGAGAATGAGATTTAATCACTCTTATCTTAATTATCCTTAACTTGGTATGTGCAGTAACTGCATGTATTACTATCAGCTATAAAATTATTCAGCCACAAAATTTACCTAAACTGCCTGAAACACTATTTTCTACATGTCTATCTCAGCTAAAAATGCCTTTCTTTAATTTATTCTAAATTCATTGGACATAAATTTCATTGCATGAATTCCCTGTTTTGCTGATAAGTGTTATAGAAGTAATGATTAGTTTTTGGAAAAGGTTTTCATAGGCTATACCTATGGAAACAACTTATTTTTTAAATGCCTGTACTGCTTTCACTCACATTGTGTACACATGGAACACCTTTTCCTCACGTAAAACTGGAATTACCTTTGAGGTTTTGTAAAAGAGAGTCATAGACATTGCAAGTGCTTCTCTATGTCTGCTCCTGTGCCTATTTCAGCTGCCTTTTGAACTTCAAGCCTAAGGTTCTCCATCATGCAGCTTTTCTATCATGCCCATCTCCCAATTAAGGCTGTGTTTCCCAGTACAGTATTCAAAACCCCCAAACCCTGTACTAATTACATTTCATTTTCTAACCTTTTTCTGATCTTGTTTATGGTTTCAGCAAATGCATCAAAAGTGTGTTTTGTTCTTGTATTTGTGTTCTACTCTGTGATCCTTCCCACACGAAATTCAGATTTTGCCAGGCTCTTTTGACCAGCTAAAACCTCTTATTTGTGAATTTGTGATCTTTTCTATCCAAGAGAAACCTCACTTTTTTCTTTTTTCTTTCTTTCTTTTTTTTTTTTTTTTAATGAATACATCTAGTGGGTTATGAGGATCAAATTTGAATAGCTAACTGAGGAAAGAATGCCGAAAAACACCACAAAGATAAAAAGGGCAAATTAAATTACATCAGAGAGGAGCAGATGCCCAGACTATTTCTGGAAGGAATTGAGGAGTTTGCTTTATAAAAGAGTAAGCAAGGCAGATGTTATTATAGGGAAAATAGTTTTGGCCAGAGGTTTAGATTTTGGCATCAACTTCCTTGACAGAAAAAATTTTCTTCTTGGTGGAGGAAATGTAAATCCCTGACTGGCAGAAGGTGAAATACCAATAAGCTGTGACCTTAAATTCATCAAGGGGATTTTAAAGGTGATTTTTTTTATTTATTTATTTTTTTTTAGTAGATTCTGAAGGTTCAGATATCTAGGTTTATTCTACTTCCTTCATCACGATGTGGTGCTGCCTTGTAAGATAGGATCTGATTGAGGCTATGGAAGAGCTGGTTTGGGGACACTTTAAGAATCACACAGAAATTGACCTTGAGCCAATGACTTCATGCAACTTAGCAAAGCAAAGGAAGACAATGATTTATTGAACTAGAAGTGATTGTCCCAGAGCTGCTATTTCATGAGTTCCACTTGTCCACCACTAAGGGTCTATGAACAGCATTGCAGGTTTTTATATAAATATGTAAATCTGGGCAATTAATCCACGGGATGATGGCATCAGTCAATCTACCCATCTAACATTCCTTCAGTATTCCTGCTTTTGTGTACTTGTGGGTTTTTACCACTTGGAGCTTCCTGTTCCCAAAGACAGTGGCAAACAAATACTTGTGAAGGTAAGCAGGGAATTTAGTGTTCACTGAATGGTTTGGAAGCATTTTTGTAATTTAGTCATCATAAAAAGACCAGTGGACAGCTTTTAGCCTTTCTCTTAGTGATACATTTTGATAACATGATCAATAACTGCATATTAATGGCTTCACACTGTTGCTTTCCACTGTAAGTAGTTGCTGGCGGGGCCAGAAGGATTATTTCCTGTAAAAAAAAGGGGAGGAAAGATGATTACCAGGAAAGCTATTAGAATGTAAAACACTTCTAGAGAAACTAAAAACAAATCTCTCAAGTTCCCTACTTTTTTGCATTATAATGACTTGCAGCAGACATTCAAAAAAGCTGCTGACTGTCTGCTTTGCTCCCTCTAAGCTTTCCTTTAATGCTGAAGATTAAATAAATACATTGTTGCAAAGCATGAGAAAGAGATTTTAAAAAATTATTATTGTTAAGAAGAGGGAGTTGGATTAGAAAAAGTCATTCCTCTGAGAAGTAATACCTCCAAAATAATCTTCCAATGAAAACCAAAAAATACGGAACAACAGAAGAAAACCAAACAATACAAAACCAGAGAGAGCCTTAATTAGCAGAGCTAGCTGACATGCTGTTCTTTAAAAGTTAAAAATGTACATCGGTTGGAGATAAGGTATCAAATATCAGTAGGGAGAGCAGCAGGAAACTTTTTCCACTGGATGAAACGGATAAAAAGAAGAAAAACAAGTCTCAGTTGCAGGAACAGCTGACTAAGCTCCTGACATATTCGAAACGCAGCCAATTGTAACAACTACCAGGGAAAACAGTATCTTCTAAACAAAAATTCTCCTCAGTTAGAAACTTAAAATCTAAATAAAAATGTAACTATCAGAATAACGTTGAACCAATAGATACATAGATCACAAAGAAACAAAATGCTACAGCTGCAGTTGCTTGCACAAGATTTTCTCTGTATTCCGGGTGGATCCCAGCCTGCAAGGATTGCGGGCAGGGAGGCCCAGCTGACATAGAAATGCAAAATTCCAGTGAGTGAGAAAGAATCAGAGTCATGGCGCCACACCTCTGGTGCTTTGAGGCAGAGGGGAGAGGGGAAGCCAGAATGAATATTCTTTGCTTTTCACATGTTAAAATCTTGGTAGATTAAAAAACCCACAAACTTTACTTGTATGTCACATCTTCAAGTGTAATGACTGCAGAGCTGGCTCTTCTACACAATCCAAAATATTTTAAGGGAAGATGAGAAAGAAACAGAATCTAGGAAAGCTGGTAAAGATTATGTGTTTGCTTACACGGCAGTGAGACTTCCAGTTCTCTTTCAAGATGTTTTGATAAAACTTAAACTCTGAATTTCACTTGCACTGGGAACTCCTAGTAAGACACGATGTTCTTGTAGCAACTCTTGATACCTTTCTCCTTGATTACCCTCCTGATTGCTTAATGATGGTTGTCCAAGCTGCAGGAGCCAGGGAAGAAATTCTTCTCCCCTGCAGTCCTCTGTGCTTCCTGTGGCTGTCGAATTCTATAACCCTATGGAAGGGAAGATAGAGAATTGGGCAAAGTTTGGCCCTTTACCTTTGGTATAGTTGCTGTAATTTTATTATATTTGATTTATTTTCTATCATAATATTGTTTTACTTTTCCAAGAAGAATACATAGCTTTATCCTTAAACCTGAAATGTAATTTAACTAATGTTCCAAGATCTCCCTTACGAAAAATATAACTGAAGCTGACTAATTCAGTAATTTTCTGTGCTTAGCAACAGTTGCAAACAGACAAGTCTGTAAAAGATATTTACAGCCTATGATTAAATATCAGGCTGTTCTGAGCTGTTCTTCTCTTGTGCCCACAATACGTCTTTTACCAACCCCCGAGAATCAACGCCTTGGGAGTAAATAAAATCCCTAAGGTGAATAATGAAATAATCCTGAAAACAATAATAATAATCTGTAGGACTTTCAGATGATGACCTACAGATTGTAGGCTCCACCTGTTCAGTAATTCCCAATCATAGGATTTCAAAGTATCTTTGTATTTTAATGACCTAGTGAAATTCTAAAGTTGCTCCTTCTTAAGTCATTAATGGAGGGCAGGGAAAAAATCTGGTCACATTAACCTTAATTTTGTAGGAAATGGGCTATGAACAAGTTTGGAAGTAAGACCTACAGAAAAGGTGCACACAGGGGCACCAAAAGAGCATCCAGCTTGGAGTCTGCTGGACACACGGGCCTCAGCACACAAGCTGGAATGCTTATGAAAAGGATATTGTGGTGTTGCCCCAGAGTCCTCCTGGTCATCTGTCAATTTAACGTAAAGGAATTGGCCATAAGCACAAGAATATAGTGCAACTTCTGCATGATTTCTGGTTTTTTTTCAGTCTTTGACTTCTTGAAACTACCAAGACAGTTGCAGAGAACGGTGTTCTTGTGAGGAAGACACAAATTAGTAATTTCTTCTCTCATTAGCTCAGAATTGCAACAATTTCCTGGTCTTTCCCTTCTGTCTCTCATCTCCCCTCTTTGACACCCTTCTTTACATTTTACAGAATCACAAAATGGTTGGGGTTGGAAGGCACCTCTGGAGATCGTCTGGGTCAGCCTCTCTACTCACCTGGAGCAGGTTGCACAGGATCAAGTCCAGGTGAGTTTTGAATATCTCCAGATAAGGACAACCCATGGCCTCTCTGGGCAGCTTGTCCAGTGCCCTGTCACCCTCAAAGTAAAGTTTTCCCTTTTATTCAGATGGATCTTCCTGTGTTTGTTTGTGCCCATTGCCCGTTTTCCTGTCACAGACCACCAGCACTGCCCTTAAGAAGCATTGATAAGGTGCCCTCTCAGTCATCTCTTCTCCAGGCTAAACAGGCCCAGCTCTACCAGCCTTTCTTCATAACTCCAGACCCGTAATAGTCTCCACTGGACTGTCTCAAGCCTTTCTTGTCCTGATGAGCCCAGAACCGGTCACAGCACTCCAGAAGTGCCCTCACCAAGCCTGAGTAAAGGAGGAGGATAAAAGCCCCCTTGACCTGCCGGCAACGTTCTCCTCAATGCACCCCAGGACGCCACGGGCCTTCTTGGCCACAGGGACATAGTGCTGGCTCATGGACAGCCTTTTGTCCACCAGGACTCCCCAGTCCTTCTCTGCAGAGCTGCTTTCCAGCAGGTCACCCCCAGCCTGTGCTGGTGCTGGGACTCTTCCTCCCCAGGTGCAGGGCTTGTATTTCCCCTGTGGAACTTTGCTGGGCTCCTCTGTGCCCAGCTGTCCAACCTGTCCAGGTTTTACTGAATGACAGCTCAGCCTTCTGGTGGATCAGCCACTCCTCCCAGCTTTATATCACCAACAAACATGCTGATGGTCACCCAGGTCACTGATGAGTAAGTTGAAGAAGACTGACCCTTGGGGACACCACAGCTACAGGCTTCCAACTAAACTTTAATCACAACGCTGTGAGATCTGCCATTCAGGTAGTTCTCAATCCATAAGGTTTCTCTCTTCTTTCTCATTGATTCAGGTTGAATGTAAAGTGGCAATCATTTATATGTGATAACCATGCTCTCAGTCCCTCAGAATAATTCCATACATAATTTTTAATTGTTTTAATTTAATTCAGCCATCTCCTCCCTGCCCTCCTTCATACTGTAAAATCGATTAGAGATTTCACTAGAGAATACAGAATGACATTCTGATAGTACCTTAGACAGACGAAAAAGTATTCTAGGCTTCTTTTACAACTTGCATGACATTTAAATGCATATTTGATACTGTCTTTTTTGCAGACTGTTTTAAATTGCTGATGTTTATAATTTTCCCCTGTAGGAGGATGTTTGATTAGTCAATAAAATGTTAGAAAAGCATAAATTTCTAGAAGGTAAAAAATCCATTCAACTCATCCTCCTGTATTGCTGTAGGTGAATTTGTTCTTGAATGCAAGAGATCTTAAATCTGCTGAAGTAGACTCTTTTTGAGTACTTACACAATATGTGTACTTGTTGCCCTTGAGAAAAACACCGGGATATGGTAAATCATTGGACACATGTAGAGTTCAAGTTTAGTCAAGGATCAGTCAACTTGTAACTACTCTTCAAATACAGCTTTGTCTATTAAAATGAATACAGGCACTGGCCTTAATTATGGTTTTGTGTTGATTTGTTCAATCTCTATTTTGGTACAGGTATTTTTTGAGTAGTGTAACTAGTATGAAGGTTGTTTCTTCTTTCTTTTAACTCAGTGGCTATATCGTTTTATAAATAGCCCTAAACAAACATACAGCATGGAGAAAATGGAGAAACTGCAGAATTCTGTGCTAAGCTGCTTGTTTTGATTTAGCACTTGCTTAAGAGCAAGCATGTCTTTGGTCCTACTGACTTAGGCAGGTTTTATCAGGTTATCTCTTCCTGGTGTTGAGATTAATTAACAGGCCTGGTTAAGGGGTTTGTTTAGTTTGCTGAGGTTTCCAGCAGGAACTGTAACTGGGTAACTACGCACATACAGTGCATGGACTTGGAGCCAGGGACTGAACAGAGGAAAGGCTCCTGGGCACTCATCTGGAGAGGCCTTGGAGGTAACCAAGCCCATTGGCAGAGATGTCTAGACTTATGCTAGAAACTTCTGAGGTTTCCATGTGAAACCCTGAACAGCTGAGGGAGCTGGAAACCTCTTACCTGTTTCCCATGTAATCACATCTGCTACCACATTACATTATGAACCACACCACTTCCATGTTGGAAAAAGGACTTAGAAAGTCAGGAACGAGGTTATCATGTGGAATGTGTTAAATGAGTGTCTGTAATTGGGAGCCTACTAGAAAATTAAGCTGTAAAACTGCAATGAGCTTAAAGGCTTTTTACTCTGTCTCATATAGCTTTCAAAATATACTTGAAAAAGCTATAACCTATTATTGTGTCAAGCAACTTTCACAAGAGAGGAGTTTTTACCACTTCAACAACATACTAAGCAGCATCCATCTTCAAGAAATTCCTAAATTGTCAAGATTTTTATAAAACAGACTGCTTCAAGCTCATCTTCCCCGAGATTAAAACAAAATCTGTTTACACAATACAATAAACATGACAGAATAATCAACTTTGTGTGTCAAGAGTTGTTGCTAGGATGCTGTTGGATGCTGCTGGATGGATGGTAGGCCACCAGGCACTTCAAAAATCAACACAATAGATAAATACATAAGAGCTTACTTACAGTTTTATACCATGTGTATGGAGACGTAATTCATCTTGACACAGATAATACATGTGGGATAATGAACAGAAATTATACGCTTGAATGCACTGAAGAAATTCTATGATCAAAGGACAGGACTGGAAGAAAAAAAAAAAAGTCCAAGCCCACTGTCTGGTCTAATGGCAGATTAAACCTTCTGATGACTCAGTTTTTCCATTTGTGGGATCAGGACAATATAAAGCATTTTGAAACGCTACTATGCAAAATGTTATTAAAATTAATTATGGCTAGAAGGGGTCCTATTTCTAGTCACGTTTATGCAATGAGTCTTTCTGAAGCAATTACTGGCTTTGGAAAGCAGCCAGGTGAACTGCACCTGGGAAGTTAAAACTGGTTCTGATCCTGATGTTGCTCTTTATGCCTTTTCTTTTTTTTTAAAAAGAACTTATAAAGCATCCAGCACTGACATAAAGGCAAGGTGAAAAGTGTAGGAATAAATTAAATGGCACAACCTGATTCCTGATTAGCACAAAGGAAAAGAGAACGGCAGAACAAGGAAGATAAGCAGGTCAGAGAGGCTGCCTGGTAGAGCACAGGCCTGGAAGAGAAGCAAAACATCCTGTTTTCTTCAGTTCCTTGTTGTGAACATCTCTGACCAGCCTTAGAATGAGTTCAGTTTGGTGGTGTACCTGCAAACATATCAAGCATTAAGAGAATACCCATTTTTTGGGTTTGATTTGGACACAGCAAATATTTCTGGGAAACAAAAGGTAAAAAGGGAAGGAAACTGGGTGAGTAGCTAACTGTAACTTTTATTCATTAAAATAACAGGAATTAAGAAAAACAGGAATATTTATTTATTTATTTATAAAAACCCAGGAATTAAGAATTCCCAATGCACCATGAGGACAAGCCAAAAGGATGTGTCTTTATATCATGAGCAGAAAGATGAGAGTGCTACTGCCTAAGCGTTCAAGGTTCTTTCACCTACTTTGTAAATATTTAGTATACGGAAGTTCAGCTCTCATCGTTCCCAAACAATCTAAGAACCATGACTGCTCCAACTTCTCCCCTTTATGTTAAAAATACACTTACAAACAACTTATGGAAATCTAATCTGACTTGGGTAAGTTCACAAGGCTTCTCAGAGTTAATAACTGAAACTTTCTGGTAGATGTATTTATTATTCTCAGCATTACCAAGATTGCATCTCTGTTTAGGCCAGTTCTTGTTAAAATTAACATTTAGAAGCTGAAGCATTCAACCTTTGATATTTTATTTCAACAAAATATCACTTTGGCCTTAATCTATAAATAAATCTTAGTTTATCATCTACCAAACTGCCTAAGCAAAAGCAGAGGCCACCATGAATCACATGCTTGATCTGGTAGAGTGATATCATGCCTCTATGGTAATATTGACTTATAGGGCTAAACAGTGTATGAAGGAGAATGTGTTAGAAGACATCTATTTTTCAAAGCATTTAAATTTCAAAATATCCTTACTTTCAAAGAAGAAAAAGTGAAATGTGCTAATGGAGGAAATCAGTGAAATTTTATGGCATTTGAAATTTGATTCAGACCCCGATATACTTTCCCTTTTAACGCTTGATAGAAAAATCCTATCAGTGTAGAATAACATACTTACAGTAATAACACCAACCTATAAACATTAAATTTTAAATTAAAATACAGCAGAATGAAAATTCATTTATTGAGTTCTCACAGGCAGATTCCTACCTCTGAAGATTTAAAATACTTGGTCTGAATCAAAGTTTAGATGGAAAAGAATACTAAGATTAAAGATCCCCTGACCTGGTAACAGCTCTTCAGCGGAGAGTCCGACCATTACTCTCTTTGCATAATTCTTGTGTCTTCGTCTAACTCAATTCAGTTGTTTTTACAGAAGAATTTCTTGTTCAATGTTTCCTATGTGGAAAGATCACACAATGTGAAAGGAGGCAGGTACTCATAGGACTATTAGGGGGAGCATCAAAACATTCCTAAAAAAGATGGGATTTTTTTCTCCTGGTTGGTACAAGCTGTGGTATAGCCTGGGGT
>VZTF01006286.1:925533-1094451 GCA_013397755.1 Cnemophilus loriae | reverse complement strand
CCGGCTCGCCGGAGGTGCCCAAACTGGACATCACCGTCAGCGAGCGGGAAGGGCCCGGATATCGCCAGGGCGCCCTGCAGCTCCTGCGCCGGCTGCGTCCGCACTGGAGACCTGAGGAGGTGACGCTGCAGGTACGGCGGGGTCCGCGCCCCGGTTCGCGCGGGGGATGCGGCAGCCCGGGCGCGGGGAGGGAGGGGAAAAGCAGGCAAGGAAGGGGGGAGGGCGGGCGGCCATTGTGCGGGGGAGCTGCCGNGAGGGAAGGAAGAGGAGGTGTTCCTGAGTGTCACCCTCGCCGAGTCTCTGCTGGGTGGGGCGTGTTTGTAAACCGAGGGCAGAGCAGGGGACTGGCCGCCTGGGGAGAGCATATCGCCGCCGAGATCGCGGCTGCCGGTCTGGGGCGCTCCCACGGGCGGTGGAGCCCTTGTTGGGTGCTTCCTGTAATCAAAAATATAAAAAATATCTGCCTTGTATTCGCAGCCGTGCTGGGGTTTAGGCTGGCGGTATCGGTACACACCCGCCCCGCTAACGCCCTTGCTCGCTGCTCCTGGCAGAAGTACCGCTGCTCTCTCTGATGTTCTCTAGGTGAGCAGTCATTCGTATTTATGACGAGTCATCTGCTGGAGGACTGTGCTTCTAGAATATACTTAACATGGCCCCCTGGACTTAAAAAGTCTTTAGCCAATTTGCCTGGCTAAAATAGCAGTTCAGCTTGTGGTTAGTTGACCATTTTATTATATGCTCAACTTTGTTATTCAGCAGTTGTTATTACTTGGAGGGGTCTTATTTCAATGAAATTTCTCTTCAGAGAGCTGCTGAGCTAATTTGCGTAGGAAAGCTGAGCACATCGAGGTAGTGGCACACAATTTGACAGAAATTTTCTGACGTGTCTTGAAAGGAAAATGAAACTTGACACATGCCAGTCCAGTTAGCATGAAAATAAAGCTAATGTGCTTTTTCTAAATAATCTGTTTGAGGCAGCGGCCATCAGTTATGCACAGTCGAGGTGCGGTGAAAATAGCTTTACAACATGTAAAGCTAAAAAAGGTTGTTAGAGTTCATAGAATATCTTGAGTTGGAAGGGGTCCATAAGCATAATCCAACTGCGTGCTCCTTGCAGGGCTACATAAAGTTATACACGGTTTTATTTTTTTGGTTCTCCAATGAGTGCTGTTCTCAGCAGAATATTTTTCTTTCTTTCATTCAGGATTGTTGAAAAATGAAACCAAAACATTATCCTTTTAAGGAGGGATGACTCTATCATTTGGGTAAAGTTCTAGTAGGTTTAAGAAAAAAAAAGATATTGCTTCTTTCTGCCCCTCCCTTTGCAAGAAACAATTAACAATAAAAAACACCAGTACCATTGGTGTGGAACAGGTACTCTTTTGACTGGTCATGAGGAAGTGAAGTAGGAGATTACTGTCTGTGGTTAGAGGTTTCTGGCTAAAAAATGTCTTGAGTTTAGCTTTAACCAAGTTACTTTAAGAACACAACTTTTCAGCTTGGTGTTTTCCTTTTGAACAGTGGAAGAACATTCTATTCACAAAGCCCTTCAATGGCCTTTTAATTCTTTAGCCTATGTTTAAGCTGCTGTGAGTGTGTAACAAGCAGGAATGCCGTCTTTGAAACAGGGTCAAGCAGCAGTGATGGCAATACAACCAGTTACAGATTTGTGTTGTACATGCATCAGATACAGAAAGGTGTTGAAATGAAAGGTGGCTCTTTTTGTGAAGATGGTGGAGTGAACAGGAGGATGCCCTGGAGTCCCCCCTTTAAATGGGCATGTGTTTAGGAGGGAGACGAGGATGGGACTCCTGTATTGCATGGAAAATATGCCTGACTAATCTGAAACAGCCAAGTGGACAAAGAACAGTGATAGGTTTAATAAACTACTTCTTCCTCCGGTGAACTCTGTTGTTAGCTACCTTTGCTCTTAGTAATTCTTGGATCAGAACAATTAGTAAGAAGCTGAAGAGTCCAGAGTTTGATTTGAAAAAGTTAATTAACTTCTCTAGCAAAAATCTACTGTTGTGTGTTAATTTGTTTAGTCAGCTAAACAATTTTGAAACTGTAGTTAGAAGATGTTAATGCTTAATTCTCATTTTCCCTAAGATTTATAAGTACCTAAAATCAGGAATATATTTTAACGTTTAAATTTTTTTACACCATAGCATAAAACACAAACGTAGGACAGAAGATGAAGATAATTAAAATCTTCAGTGCTTAAATTATTCTTTTATTGTGTTATTTATCAGGAAGTCTATAACATCAGAAACATTGCCCATTATTTTTTGAAATGGAAGTAGCTATACCGTAATGTAGCTCCTTTATATCAAGTTATATGTGAATTTTATCCCTACAGGGCAGTACAAATGTTCGAGTTATTCTGCATTGCTAGGGAGAAACAGAATTTTTCTGTCTAAAGACTCATCTTCATGTAGTTACATTGTGCAGTTGTCAGCTGAAAATGTCCTAGGAGCTGTCTAGAATTGGGCGCTTGATTTTCTAACTCCTGAATTTTTGAGGTTTGCTTTCTCTGCTTTTTGTGGTAGTCACTTTTGATTCTGGAATGGCTGTTTTTTAGTAATAGAAATGTTGAATAGTTCAGGTTGGAAGGAATCTTTGGAGGCCGCTCTCCCAACCTTCTGCTGAAAAACTCACTGCTTGCTAGATTCAGAAATTGGCTGTAGTGAACATGAGAAACAGGTTTTTAAAATTTCATTAAAAAAATGCTCTTCTAACTCAAAACAGGGCTTCTGAGTTTTGTAAGCAGCTTGAATTTTGACAGTAGGCGTTCCAGTTTTTATATTCTGCATGATTCCTAATGAAATATAAAAACTTAACTGTTTTAACTCTTTACTCTTTTAAAGAGGTTGTATTACCCTTCCTAATGTAAAAATACACTCACAGACTGGATTTTATTGCCCGCCTTATGAATTCCTTATTTTTTCTCTTTTATAGAGATTCAAGGAAGACCAATGTTTGCTTATAGTATGGGAAAATTAGTTACCACTTCAGTAGTGCTGATTTGGGATTCTGTCTACCTCTTGTCAGTCTGATGGAAAAGAAGTATTCATTAGGATAATACACAATTTCTTCTCTGCAGTGTAATATTATAGTGCAGGAAAAACCATCAGTATTTCTTACCATTCTGAAGTAATACTTAATATTAAGACTAAAGGCTGCATGTTCTTATTGGTGAAAAGGCTTAATACTAATAGTGTTAACTTATACCATTATATGGGTAGACCAGAATGATATATATGGGAAAAAATTAAGTGAAGAATCATTCAAAGATCTGAAATAAAAAAAATGTTAGGTTGGCAAACAGTGTTCCTGTCCTGCATGAAACCTGAGGAAAGGTGGAAAGAATCCATTTTGCCAAGGAGATCAAATTTTTCATAAAGACACCCCATAACCCCCCCCCGCAAATCCTGCAGGCAAGTATCATCTCCAAATAAGTTGGATTAGTTTGCTTTTTTAATTCTGTGGAATAATTTGGCCTTGCTTGTTTTCTGGTACTGTGGTGGCTCCCCCTGCCACCCCGAGATTTACATGCCTTTGCACTTATCAACACTTTGCATGATTTTACTACTGCAACACTTTATAATTTGCAAAGATTTGTTCCTGCAGCTATGAAATGTGAACACGGGACAGACCCATGCTTATAAAAAATTGTACTTTCGCCAGTGTACTTTTACCACCCACCTATTTTTATGTTTACCAGATTAGCTTTTGTCCTTGTTTCTTTGCTTTTTCGTCCTGACTTGCACTCAATAGCTTTTCTTCAGGCAGTATTTTCTTGCTGCTGATCTAATTTATTTGCTTGTGTTGATCTTGATATTCTTTTTATAGTAAACTATAATTTGGTTCACACTTCTGAACTTGGAATATTTTGTGGTTTATTTCAACAGACTGAGCGTGGGCTAAAAAGCATTGAAATAATTGAATATGTTAGTCTCTGGGAAACAAAGTAAACTAACTTTATTATGTATCTCAGTGCTGTTACATTTTTCAAGTGAGATGTTAGTTGTTCAGGTCGTTTTGGCACATCACCCACTGCAGCAATTGGGAAAGCTGTTGCCACGTAAAGAGGAAGGACTGAATTCACGGAGAAGTGCTGGTACCTCCAAAAGGAGAAGTGATGAGTAAGGAAAGGAACAAGAAAAGTTAGATTTGCAGAATGGACTGCATTACTGATCTGTTGTGGAAAAACTGTAATTTGAGGTGTGCCTTGAACGCAATGTCACTGTAAGTGGGAAATGCCAGCAGTATTGGATGTCCTTGGAGGCTGGGTTGGTTTCTCCAGTCTTTTTAAGCTTCTGATGAAGCTTGATAATCTCAACCCCCTGTTTTAAAAGCTTTTTGTGGTGTCTGTGTGGGGCAGAAACTGTAGTGGCATTTTATGTAAGTGATATGCCACATGTGCCTGATGTAATCCAGCTGTGCGTGATAGAGGTGTATTTATTGATGGCTGGGGCTCTCATTACAGAGAATCAATATTTTGTTTAGGCACAGCATGGATGAGTCCATGTAAAGGCATACAACTTATGCTACAGGCTTGTAATGTTGGAAAGGAAGAATCCAAGACAGTTTAGTTCCTGTCCCTCTGCCCCTCCCCCATGCCCCTCAGTCATTTAATGTCAAAATCTTCCAGGGGGAGGAACAGCAGAATAATTCTTTGAGTTAGAATAAAGTCTTAGGCTCCTTTCCTATTACCTTTTTTTGTATTATTATTAATTTAAAATCTGCAGCTGTTTTAATCAGTATCACAAAATTTGTGAAGCCAGTTCATCACTTTAAAAGTGTTAACTAGTTACCTGATGTTGACTGTTTTCAGGTAGAAGAATATTCTTCAGAAACAAGGTGAAAAATAAGTAACTTTTTTTTTTTTTTCTGGCATTAAAAAAAAAGCTTTCACATCTTGTCACGCATTTTTATCAGAACCAGCCCTCAGCCAAAAAATGCCCAAAACAAAACCCACACACACCTTGAAGCTGAAGAGTTGATGGTTTGGTAGCCCAAAAAAACCATGTGAAAGTGATACCAGCACTATCTATGCTGGTATCTAAGTATTGCTTTCTCCATGCTTCTGTCATGCAGAGCACCCCAAGAGTTCAGCAGAAACTGCTAGTTCAGTCTCTGGCCAAACTTAGCAGTGAATAGTGCTGCAAACTTGCTTGCTTCCTGCTTGTCTTGGTATTTTTAACACCAAATGATCTTGCTCCTGATCATCTGACCATCTAAATCATGTAGACAGTGACTTTCACCTGCTGAGTGTAATGAACTAGAGGATGTGGCTCCAGAGCCTGGAGACCTTTGGATGAGGTTTCTTGTAAGCCCTGCTGAGCATATGAGAATTTACCCAAGGCATTTTCCAGTAGTTGTACTTTGTCCTTCTTTTATGAATAGCTGCAGAAAGAGCGCTACAATAGCTACAGAGAGAGAAATAACTAGCCTTGTTTCAAGAAATAAAGTTCTTGATCTGTATACCTGTGGATGTGTCTGCATAGACTATACTTTTGCAGAAAAAAGATTAACTTAGATTTACAATACAAACTTGAGGTTTTGTGATCATTAAAGAAGCATGTTATTGAAGTCTGTTCCTTTCTGGAGATCTCAAAGTCAGTCTGGGGTTCATCAGCAGAATCTGGGGAATTCCTACTTATTTATGCTGCAACTTCACGTCACTGTTCTGTTTTTATGGCACTACAGTACTGTTTCCTGTGTTCTCTGCCTATGGATGTAATAACTCCATCTAGAAGGGAAAAATCAGCTCTTCTGAGTCATAAGTACTTTCTACTTTGCCCCATGACACTTTTATTTCTGTCTATTCGTTCTTGTTACGTGTGACTGCAATTTTGTTCTCATTCTTCTCATTCTTTTGAACACTTGGAATAATGGGATTAGATAGAAGCTTTTCATGAAACACCTGCTTATTAGATGGGAACGTATGCATCACATGCCCTTTCCAGGAAACTGGTAACCTAATAACAGTGCTTTTAGGGTAAACTGTCTCAAAGATGCTTCATGTCTTGGTTGAATTTGATATTCCTGGGCTCCCTTGGCCTGTCTTGTTTGTACCATGTGCTGCTCTCCGAGGCTTGAGTAACTTAAGTTTATTTGTGGCTTTCTCAACTTTAGTCTGCATTTCAGTAAACAGTTTCTTTTTTTCTAGAAAGCCTTGGATTCAAGCTAGATCTGATTGTGGGCAGTATAAATATAATTTCCAGAAATGTTTCTGAATTTCGTTTTACCTTTGTATCACCTCATCTGAAAGTGTGTATTAAACTGTGATAAGAATTTATAACAGTAATTAACTTTTTGTGGATTACAGGAGTGTCAGCATCTTGCTGCTGGAGGTTTTTTCTGTGTTGGATTGTGTTCTTAACCTCTGTTGTGTCTGTATTTTTTTTAAAATTTATTCCCAGAATTTTCTACTTTCATTGCATTCTGTAGATTCCTCCATCTTCTTGCACGTGGCCTTGATAGTTTACTGATTATCTTATCCACATCATCAGAGTGTTCTCTGCTTTTGATACTCAACTGATGCTTTTGCCATAAAACTCCTGTTTTGCTCTGCTTCATTTCAGGTTATGTTTTGGGCAAGGCCTTCTAAGCTGATTCTTTAAATGCTAGAGTAAAGGCGTTCTGAATAAAAGAATAAAGTGACTATTATATTCTTTTACTGGTGGTAGTAAACACTAGATGTTTTCTTATGATGGAATATGGAAATAGTCTACTTTGAATAACGTTATTAGAAAAGTAAGTGAACCCTTCTGCCTTTTTAAGAAGCAAGAGCTAAAATGCTCCTGGGTGTAAATAATTATCTGTAGCAGCATGTTACAAATAGATGCTAATAAGTAGAGTTCCTAAATTAACAGTTGAGGGACTCCAATTTCCTTGTTGCAGATTTTATTTTATTAGTGCTAATGAGTCTTGTTTTAAGGGGATAATAGACCTGTGGCAGAGAGTGTACTGTGCCCAGCAGTTTCTATTCAACAGTATAACAACTCAAATTCATACTGTTTCTTTGCATCAGCACTATTAACATCTGCTTTTTCTTTTTTTGTTGTTTTTTTGTTTTTGTTTTCCTAGTATCGCCATTTCTGATAACCTTAGAGCTGTGTCTTTCATACTACATTTTTTTTCTTTAAACTACATGTTTTTTCTTTAAACTACGTTTTGGAGGTTTTCACCTTAAGTATGGCAGACGAGATTCTTTTTAACTTGAACAGCTCAACACGAGTAATTTCTGCAAAGTGCTCTTCATACTTTTTTAACGAATTAATTCTGGGTTTATGTTAAAAGGTATAAGAATCAGTACTTTTATGCTGATTTGCCATCTTCAAGTGCTTGTGTCCTGTTCTTGGCTCCCCAGTAGAAGGAAGACACATGCTCATTGGAAAAAATCCAGCAAAGGTTCATGAAGATTACAGAGGGACCCAGAGAATCTTTCATGTGAAGAGAGGCTGGGTCTATTTGGTCTGGAAAAAAGGATGCAGGGATCTTAGATGTATAAATACCTGGTAGAGGGTAATTGAAGAGACATCCAGACTCCTCTCAGTGCCCAGTGACAGACAAGGCAATGGGCACAAAATGAAATGTGTGAAGTTTCATCTCAACTAAAGAAAACACTTTTTTACTATGGGGGTGGTCAAACACAGGGACATGCTGCCAGATAGGTTATAAAGTCTCCAAAATTCCTGGAGATTTCCCTGGGCACAGTCCTGGGCAACTGGCTCTAGTTGGCCCTGCTTGAGCAGGGAGGTTTAACTAGATGATCACAGGAGGTCCCTTCCTCATCTGAACAGTTCTGTGACCCTACGCTTATTACTGGGAGGGTTATGAGTGGATACATTTATAGTATAAGGGTGTAATTTGTGATTTACAAGCATTTTGAAGTGCATTCAAGTACTGCCCATTCAAATAAGTGAAACAGTGCTGAAGCTCAGTATCTATGGTGCTAAACGCAACAGTTTTCTTAGTTGCGGTGCTTAACATTGGAAGCATGCTGCTGGGAAGACTGTTTAAGATCCTTCCTTATTCATCTTGAGTATTAAAATAATAGCTAATAATAAGATGTGCCCATAAATTCTTCATAAATTTTGAGTCAGTCAAAGAGGCTTTGTAAGCAGTTTATTTGAATTTATGGTTACCCTGTCCAGATGAAAATAATATAATTTGCTATACCTACTTCTGCAAGACTGAGTGTTTGTAACTGTTCAAGAAAATAGAGTTCCTTTGTATCTTCTGCATCTTTCCTCAGGAGCTTGAGCTGTTTCTTCTAATTTGTGATGACAACTAAAACTTCCCTACTTTTTTTCTGCATTTATTGATGAATCTGTTGACCTCATCGAATTAGGCGTGTTGGGGAAAGCAAGGCATATGAGCTGAAACACATCTACTGTAACAGTCTCCTCTTTTCCTAGACAGGGAGACTTCACCCAACTTCAGAATTTTTTTTTTCTTTAGTAATTAAAAAAATTTTCTCCTAATTCTCAATTTCTCTAGACCCCTGAGATTTGGAAATAATTTGTCACATATGTTTGAGTGATACTACTTTTCAAAATAAAGGCTATATCTTGAAGGGTGTGGGGGAATAGAAGTCAAACTTTCGGAATTGTGTTTTACTGTTTTAAAAAAAACAAACAAAAATAACCCCTAAACACTTCCCAGCCCCCAGTCCATAACAAAACCCCACCCAAACTGTCCAAGGTTCTAAAGAATTATGATGCCTGTATATATGTTGTCTGTTGTTGGCGTGTGTTTTTTAGCAAAAGTAACTTGTTTCATTAAATATTATGGCTCAGAATAAGATCTGACACACAACAGATCACTGTATTTGTCAGTATTTTTGTTCTGGGCCTGACTTAGGGCTTGAGGCAGAAGTCAGTTCAGAGGGTACATGACTAGACATGAGTAAATAAGGAATTCAAACTGTTATCATTGAACACTTAGTATTCTGATCCTGATAAATAGGTTTCTTTTCTTTTTCAGCTGACTTTCTGACCTCATTGCTATTAAGAATTAAAAAATGTTTATGTTATCCAACTTGAAGCTACTTTTTGCTGCTTCGTTGTTTTACTGGGAGGATGTTTTGTGGGAGGGTTTATTCTTTTCGAATTAAGAATTAGGGTTTTGAGGGCACAGAGTGGAAGAAGAGACATGACTGTAAATACTAAAAAAAAAAGTATATTCAAGTATTTTCTTCATTATATTTCTCTGTCTTAAAGATTAATTTTCTTAATGCTCAGTCTAGTAATCATTTCTGTTTTGAGAACTAAAGGATAACCCAGCATTCTCTTCCTGCTTGTTGAAGATGTAGAGTTGAGTTGGTTATGCATTATTTTTGCTTTTCAGCTATTCACCGATGGAATCACCAATAAATTAATTGGCTGCTACGTGGGTGACGTAACAGATGATGTCGTTCTAGTTCGGATCTATGGGAACAAGACTGAGCTCCTGGTGGATCGGGATGAAGAGGTGAAGAGTTTTCGTGTGTTGCAGGCCCATGGCTGTGCACCTCAGCTCTACTGTACCTTTAACAATGGCCTGTGCTATGAGTTCATGCAGGGAGAAGCCCTGGATCCAGAACATGTGTGCAATCCAGATATTTTCAGGTAAGCCTTTAAATTTTTTTTTTTTAAAATCTTATTGTTTCATTGTGCATTTATGAAGTTCTGCCTAGCCTAAAGGGCTTTGAGCAGAGTTTGAGAAGGCAGAAAATAAGTATTTCTATAAGCCTGTGCTAAGCTGATGTTCACACTGTCTTAGTTATGGTTTTTCAGTGCTGAACAAATGATCCTTGCTGCCTCCACAGAAGACTGTACTCATTAAAGGTCTGTTTATTGTATTTAACACTTCCACGTCACCATTACAGAGGTCATTGAATATGGAGTTGGACTTGGTTAAAGTACTTCCAACTGCTTCCAAGACATTCCTTTTGTGAAGAGATACCAGAAAGTTCCATTGAGAAATGATTTTTTTAAACTGTTAGCAGTGAACAGGAAGTGCTGATGTCTTAAGATTTTAGTTTTTCATGTATGCGCTGAAATGTATTTGCCTAAAAATAGCAGCTAATTTAAATTAATACTTCGAAAGATAAGCAAGAGTAGACTGTAAATGCTGGTGAAGTTTGTGTGCTGTAACTGATCTCCAGTCCTTTCCCCTTCCCTTCCCACAGGTAATGATCCTAATGACCTTTTGAGTCTTGAAAGGTGCTACCCTATGGTTGTGCTACTCTTGTTTAAATCCTCTTTGAATTCCTGAGCTGCATTTTTTTAGAATTTTTCAGTTAAATATAACATTATTTAATTCTAATTTTTTTTTAGACTCATTGCTAGACAGCTTGCTAAAATCCATACTATTCATGCACACAATGGATGGATCCCTAAATCCAATTTGTGGCTGAAAATGGGGAAATACTTCTCTCTCATACCCACAGAATTTGCAGTTGAGGAAGTAAATAAAAGGTGGGTATTTCATCATGTTCTTTCCAGACTTCACATTCCTTCTGCTGGAATTTGTGTTTGTACAATATCATCAGACTTCATACTGCTCAGGAAGCAGACTCCAGCTTAAAAATATTCTTCATGTGACTTTGAAATCATGGATGCCCTTCTTGCTGCATTGTAATTAAAGAATGCTCTAGCAAAGTGGTTTTTCTTTTACAACATCAAATTCTTAAGAAAACATGAATAGGTAACTGAAAATGCAGAGGATAAAATGGCTATTTAATTGTATACTGTGACTAGACTAAAAATTAATGTTAATGTCCTCAGTATAGATACATATAGTACCTAATACTGTTGTGTATTCTTCTTGAAAGAAGTAATGTTATGTGAACAAAAAGCGAATGAAATTCACGCAATAATTCTTTTAATCTTTGCAGCTTTAAAATGTGCAGGAGTGTATTCATGTTCTGTTCCTGATTTTTGGACCACTGTTGTGTTTACAGTACAGATGATCTTCAGAAATTTGTTTTCTGGGGAGGACAGAGAAAAATGATTTTCATAATTTGACCGCTATTGTGCCTTGGGAAAGAATGCCCTGATTTAGGAGAGGGTCTGTTGAACTATTTGCAGGAAGAATGTAGAGAAAAATACTTCATTACAAATGCTTGATATGGAACACAAAGTACTAAATGTTAACTCTATTTCCTTACATCTGAAAAGGTTTTTAAATGACATTCCGAGTCCTCAAGTTCTTCAGGAAGAGATGGCCTGGATGAAGGAAAGACTGTCGAATTTAGGATCACCAGTGGTGCTCTGTCACAATGACCTGTTGTGTAAGAATATTATTTACAACAAGAAAAGAGGTAGGTGTTGAACTAAACAGTGAGTAGTAAGTGGCTTTATCTGTCCTGTAATGATATGTGCTGCATCAGTGGTCTTGTTTTACTCACTTGTTGAGGTGAACTCGGTTTGAGCTTTTAAGACCCAGTGTAATAGTAGTGATACCCATGCAAATACTAAGTTGCTTAATTAGCTAATTCTCCTCTGCATGCTACTGTACAGAGGAAGAAAATCAGTGTTCCTTGCTTTTCTTTAATGAACTCATGAATTTGTTAATCCCCAGCTTGCCTGTATGCCTGGGCTTCAAAGTATGTAACTGAATGTTAATTCTGTTCTGGTTGTATAAAGCTTTTAGGAAGAAAAGGAAATCATGCAAGTATAGAAATTAGCATGAAAATTGTCTCCTGTAATGTGTTATATTCTGGTTTGTGATTGTGGGGAATACCCTTTCATAATGAAGTATCTTAGTGATATTAACTACTACATTCAGTAGCTCAATTTGTTTTCTGCATGAGGTGCATAGACATCTTAAAAGATTTCTGTTGTAAATACACGATTTGTTTAAACAGTTGTAGGCAGCACACATCTTGGCAAAAATTAATTACTTTTTTGTTTCTATTACAATACATTTAACTTGTAGTTCATGTTATTAAGATCTGTTAAAGCTTCCGTATAAACCCACAGCTTACTGATTTTATTGGTTTGGGGTTCGGTTACTAAGTGAATCAATCAGGTATTAAAACAAACAAGGCAAACTTGACATTAAAATGGCCATTGTGCAGTAAAAATACTCAATTTTCTTCCCATTTCAGATACCTGAGCTCAGCTAAATGTGACTAATCAGATTACAAGGTTTTCTTTTGAAATAAGAATGATGCATTCCTTCTAGTAGCTGCATATTTTTGTGCCAGTTGGATAGGATTGTTGGTATGTAAGCCCAGAATGAGTGAAGCAAATAACTGAATGGAGCCGAAGCCATCATTTATTGGTCTTTGACCTGTTAAAGTAATATGCCTTAACTACTAAAGAAAAAAAAAACCAACAAAACCAAGCTGGAGCTGGTTCTAGTACCAAAACTGGCTGTATGTGATAACGCATTTCTGCATCGTAAGTGAATTCTGCATCATTTCTGCATCACCATGTGAATTGAGCAAATAAACTCTTTTGGTGATTTGTATACAAGTTTCCCTCCGAGTAATACCACCTTTGAAGGGAATTGCTAGTACTTTTAGTTATATATATCTACATGTGTATATGGACCCTAACAATGCTATTGACATAAATTTTAAATTCTATGAATTCAATACCAAGCTTGAGTGGTTTTACCGAGTTTCAACGATGGACTATAGTTCTGCTTAAAAAGAGAAAGTGAGGAAAGCATGAAAGGTGTACATAAGACCAGACTTGTGGTCTTACACACTTGGAGTTGTGATACTGTAGTACCAAAAATAAATCTCTTTTCACCATGTGGGTTTTTTTAGTGCTGAAATTACCTTGAGTTTTAGCATTCCAGAGCAGACCCACTGAGGTAAAAGTAATTTTTATAGTCACTTTTCATAGTAGAACCATGCAACAAAAAGACAAAAATCTGAGCAATTCCTTGAAGAGCTTCACTGTCATGGTCAATAGGCCTGAAGCTCTTAACTGAAAAACAAATCCTGTGTGCTTTTCTTTTTGTAAAAAGAATGGAGGAAAAGACAATGCCAGTAGTGCATCACTTGTGAGCAATCCTACAATAACAAGTGTGTGAGTGTTTAGAGTTTGGGGACAGGGTGGGGAGGAGGGAGGTGTGTAAAGTACTTAGGCTTCAAGCAAGCTGTAAAGAGCTGGGGAAAACCCTTGGAAATATGAAGTAAATATATTATTAAACTTATGTTTGAATATTGTACGTGTACCGTGTTGTAAAACTTGTGCAACCTGGGTACAGCAGGGACCATTTTCATAGTAACCAAACCTCAATGCCATCTGTAGAAAGGATGATTGTCATTTGAAAACTGTTTTTTATAGCACACTTTTTACAGAGCTTGAACAGGAAGCTCAGCTTTAACTGTAAAGAAACATGTATAACTAGAATTGTGTTTAGCAGTGCAAAAGCTTTTCTTGGTATAAAAATAATTTTGCAAGAGAACAAAATAGAATCTTTTTAGAGATGAGCTTCACTAGGAATGGCATCAAATTGTCTGAAGGTAGTTAACAGCTTTGGTGAACTCAATACTCTGACTAAATTCACTCTTCCATCTAGAAAGGCTTCTGTGTATCCAAAAGACCTTGGTGACCCTAAACTGAAAACAAGAGAGAATAGATTTTCTAGATTAACTACCTTATTTTTTCTTTACTCCTCAGTAAAATTTGTGCAAAACTGGTAGTATTGTCTGGCTTTTCAGAAGCTGGCACAAAAACCCCCTAATTTATTTGTTTTAGTAATATTGTATTTATAATTTTGTTTTCGAATGCTTAATTTGCACATTTACTAGTCGGAGGGGATGTGTGGGTATATGTTTAAGCTACAGACTATCAGGACTTATTAGGACTTGTGTCCAATGCAGTATGAATATTTATGTCTTGTTCCTGAGCTTTGCCTTAGCCTTTGCTTTAAATTCACATTAATTTTCAGACTTGAAAGAAAAATCATAGTCATGCCACATATACTGCTTTTAAGAAAAATCAGTCTCCTGTCCTTAACTTTTATTTATGAGACTGGAAGGGCATGTTGAGTGTTAACTTCATTTAATGGAGTTTCACTCATCTGATTTGAATTTGTTCCTGCTGTGGCTGAGAGAGCTCTGCCTCTTGCTGTTTTGTTAATGTCCATTCTCAGTCACTCAGGATATGAAAATCTGCAAGTGTTACTTTACATAACTTATAATTATCACTGTCATCTGCCCTTTGAAGGATATAGTTCGGCACTTCACATTGCTTTTTATTGCAGTTTTGACATCAAGAATACTCAAAATATGCTTGAAGCTTGGTACTGCTTATTTATAGACCTTGTGTTTGGATGCTCCTAAATTTGTTTGGTTTTTGGTTTGTTTTTTTGGGTTTGTTTTTTTTTTTTTTTCAGCGTGACCCGGGAATTTCCAAAGATAGCCAATGTTTTAAGAGTATTCAAATACTTGCTATTCAGCAAGATCAAGTATCAGAATTCTTTTTCTATCTGTGCTCTTTTTGAATATATGAAAACCAGTTGGCAGGGAGTTGTGTGTAGGTAGATGGATAGTTTTGTTCTGTTTATTCCCTCTGCCTACCCAATGTTTTCTATGATCTTTGGTAGGAGTCTGTGGGTGCTCAGTGCTTCTGAAGACTGAGGTATGTTTAAGGCTTCTGGTTTTGATCTAAAAACCTGTTTTGTTTTGCAGAGCTCTTTTGGGTATTTATAGCTAAAATTATCCTTTGGGTGAGTGATATGTTTGTGAATTTTCAAGTATGTTCCTAGCACAGATCCTTGTCTTTGAAGCTGTTTTCGAGGGGCTCAGTGGCTTACCTGATGAGCAGGAACTCAGCATATGTCATTCAGCTGTGTAACTATAGCCAGGACTTGGAGAGGGGAAGTGCTTTCCCTATTAAACCATTAAAAGGGAAAAGCAGCTAGAAAGAGAGGTGTCCTCACCCTCCTACCTGTCAGAACCCTGAGGAGATCTAGCAGATGCTTTGTTGATTACTACTTGATCTATTCAAAAGTGGGTTTCTGGGAAATGGAACACAACATAAATTCCGTTCTGTATCTTTGTGGTTTTTGTGGGGTACGTTGCATGTTGTCTGCCCTAGGAAATGCCTGGAAAAAAGAAATGTGTTTCAACTTGAAATATTCCACACTCTTGACGTGTCTATTCCTGTCAATAGAGATGGCAGAGCTTTTTTTAAAATTGTTTCTTATTTCAATAAAGCACAAATACACTAAGACCAGCGTCTCTTGTTGGTCTGCCTGCTCCCAGGGATATTGATGGGATGTGCGATTTGTGGATACCTCTTAGAAACCTTGAAACAACAGCTACCTGCTAAACCAGTAACGTAAGCCGTGGCTTTCTCATATGAACTGCAGTAAATCTTAAATGTTACTTCTATTACAATGATTATTTAAACAATTACTGCAAACTTTCTTCTCCTTTTTCTAAAGCAGGGTAGATGTATGTATGTGTACATATAAGTACATATATGTTGCACATTTTTGAAGGAGCAAACTTCAAAGTTTTTGCTTTCTTTTGGTTCCACAGAAAGAACTGTGCCTCTTTATTTTGAGCCTTCATGCAAAAATAAACTTAAAGGTTGAGTTTCACAGTAGTGAGTCTGAAATGGATCAGTATAAACGCAAGGCTTTTTCACTTTGAACTTTTGTCTTATCAAATGGGAGTTTGCCCAGTTTTCTCCATCTGCTACCCAAGGGCTGGATATGCTGTTGTTCTTGCTTTGTGAGGACAGCACCTAGTAACAGCCCTCCCCATACCTTGTTAGCTGCAATTTCTGCTTGTATGTGATATTCTTTATATCTGGAAGTACAATTTTTAGATGTTAGCTGTAATTAAAAATTCATCATGGCACATAGGGATGTTCTGGGTGAAATCTGCGCGGAAAAAATTAAAGTATTTTTGTCCATATTTTACTAGCAGACTTTTACCTGCTGTGTTTGGATTTTATGTGAGGAAGGAAGAAAAAAACTTTTCTTAATACAAGCGATATTAAATGTTTGGGGAGCAGAAGGGGTTCAGGAGATCAGTTGTGTAGCAGAATGTTAGCCAGGGTTGGGGTTTTAACTGGCTTGTAACTTTAGAGGTGTCTGTTTTGAAAAGCAGCACTGGAGAACCAGTGGGAGGAGCAAGCCTATGCATCTGCCAGTCAGGCAGTGGCAGAAGTTCATCTGTGACGGTAAGGTCTTGCCTGCAGTTGCTGTAAGATTTGCCGCTTCAAAGCTCTAGAGAACTTCAGTTTTTCCACTGCCCACAGAATTTCCTGGAAGGAGCTTGCCACTTTGCAGGGCTGTTGGTTTGTTAGAACCTAGAAGACTTAACATCATAACCTTGGTAAGCAAGCCTCTCTTTCAGTGGAAGTAATGGTGAACTCAGACATGGAGGATTTGTGACTGTGATTATATTTGTGTTGTAGAGTTTTATTTCCATTTTAAGTACTTAGGCAAAAAGATTTTTCCATCTGGAAAACATAATTGTGTTAGTAGTTCAAGTATGGCAAAGATGAACTGCATAGAAAAGAACACTTCTAACAAACTTCTTCTGTGCTGACTTGGTCAGGACATTGGTGAAACTATTTTATTTGAGATGTAGAATATTCCTAAATCTTAAGGAGGCAGCGTAGTAGGTACTTAAAATCCTTGGTCTAGGAAATACATATATAATGTACTTAATTTTAACATTGTTCTTGATTTTCTTTTTAGCCTAGTGTTTTAAGTAATGTTAAAAGATTTTTCATTATAATAGAATGAATGTTTTTGTTATTTAAATATGCAGGTAGTAATAGAAAAAAACGAGTGGGAGAAGGATGCAATGGTGAAAATTACTCATTTCAGTATAGCAGTGAGAAATGTAAGGTTTTACTTTTTAATGTTCTAGTGCAAACAGATCTTATGTTAACCCATTGCTTCCTTTTCTGATGTTTTTAGTAATTTTGCTGGTTTCCCGTAAAATACAACAGCTCTAGTTTTACCTAATCCATCTCGTTTACATTTTGGCTGTTTTATGTGCTGTAGACCTTCTTGAGCAGCTTCAATGCATTTTCCCCAGCTTTACTGCAGGTAAACATAATTTGGAAACATTTGGGGCTGTGTTTTGCTGCTTTTATCAGCCCTTGTTTACACAATGCTACATAGTTTGATAGCTTTGGGGATCTTATGATTGTCTGATGGTTTCTTGAGACTAGTTGAATCCAGCTTAAAAAAGCAACAATTAAGAATAATCTTGCTTTGTAAGAGTGGTTGAGGAAGCAGGAAGTATCAGCATGTTGCAATGTGTTAGTCCACTGTGGCTGCACGTATATGTGGGAATAAACAGGACCGTTATTTTTTAAGTCAGAGAGAAATTGATCTGCTATTTCTACATAAAGTTTAAATAAAGAATACACTACTGTACTTTTCTTTTGAGAGTAAGGGAGGCCCTCATGTGGTAGAAGTTGAAATTGAAATTCTCCTACTCAGGCTTGAAGCAGGGAGAATTGTAAGCTCTATATTTAAGAGCTTCCCTGAATGAATATTTACCCTTAAATATCTCATGTCGTAGAAATCACAGCCTTACCCTGGAACGTCTGAGTGCACACAACTGGGTACAAGAGGGGTGTGTTGTTTGTTTTCTCCAAAAAACTTCAGAGGACACCGAAGGATTAGGGCTATGACTTGATTTGATCTGGACTCTGATGTTGCTGCTGTTGTCTCTCATGTAGGTGATGTGAAGTTCATAGACTATGAGTACTCTGGGTACAACTATCTGGCTTATGACATTGGAAATCACTTCAATGAATTTGCAGGTGAGAATTGGGTTTGTGAGGTAAGAGTTAACTGGTTTTTATTAAAAACCCGCACAAACTAATTCTTGCGCGTTCTCTTTTTCTTCGTCTGTATATCTAGTTACATGCTTACAGCTGTCAGCTCATGATATCAGAATGTGTTGATGTCTCATTTTGCAGGCCAGTTATGGCCTTCCTTTGCAAGTGATCTAACCCAGAAATGGAAACAACATGTCCTAAGTTCTGATAGAATTAGATAAGTACAGAACACACAGCTTTTATGCCACCCTTCTGTGAAGTGACACAGCAGAGACAGCCCACTGTAGTGAAATACTATGGATGTCACACTAGAGGTGTATATATTGACAATATTCTGTGTGATTCCACAGGGCCAAAAGGCGGGATTATATGTTTTTTGGTGGTTTTGAATGTGTGCGCTAAGTACTTGGCCTGTCTTAAAATGAGAAGTAAAGGCTAAGACTATGTCATAGGAAAAAGGTGGGATTTTAGGAATGAGGCGTTTTTAGATCAATTTATTAACTAGTTCAAATTTTTTACAGTGAATGGCCATTCCACTTACTCCATAAGGGAGAAATGACCTTAAATGTGTGCTGTATTATTTCAGAGCATGGGCCAGCAGGGAAAACCTACATAATGTACATAATTAGTGCAGATGGAAAGCACACTGCGTTGAAATGAAGAGCCTTAATCTACCAGTTGCTTCACAAACAATGTTAAGTTTAGATAACTTAAAAAAAAAAATCAGAGTGTGTACTTGGTAATTTAAGTTGTATAATTGGTAATTTAAACATTTGGAAAGCAAGTTAAATTCTTTTACAAAATTATGTTTGAAAGCTTTTGATTTTTCATCTTACAGTTCTGAAATCTAACTACATCAGTAAGAAGAATAAATGCACAGATACATTTTTTCGCCTATGAAGAACAATTTTGGTTCACTTTTATTCTCTATCTAGCCAGTAAAAATCTGAATTATTTTTTTAAGCTAAATTTAGGTGGATCTAACACATGAAAGAGTTTAGGTGCTAGGGGATTGCAATGTTCATAATATAAGAATTAATGAGAATTCCCAAATTCACTGGGAGTGATAATGGAAGTGAACTGTGATCTAGGTTTGGGACTCCTGGCAAACTCCCTGTAGTCAGTGACTAAGCACCTCCAGTATAGGAAGAAAAATAGGATAAAAATGGGTTACGGGCTCCTAATTCTATCAATGCCCTGTGGAGGACAGAGGCAGATTCATGATAAGTTTTCTTCAAACATGAGCTTAGTGATAACTGGATATGCATCTGGATTCAGCTTGGGATATTGTGGCATACAAGTCTCTTTTCCTACAAAATATGTAATATTTGATCTATTTGTGAGGGTTTTTGTTTTGTAATGCAATTACTTTTTCTTAAGCTTTTTCTCAAAGCCCAGGGTGTTGAATCCCAACATACAAGTAGACTCTTTCTGGCTGAAAACATAAATTTGTAATGTGGAACACTCTGATTTGTATGTGGGAAATTCTTGGCAACATGTAATTTATAAGGTCAGGCCAAAGTAAAAATGTGGATATTTGTCCACATCAATCTGTGCCTGTGTATTGGGGTGGGAAGGGATACAGTAATGGACTACTAATGGTAGTACTAAAGGGTTTCTTATGGTCTTTTTATGCAACATAAGGTTCTAATAGTATTCTTTTCTTTTTCCTAGGAGTAAATGAGGTAGACTACAGCCTTTATCCTAACAGAAAATTACAGGAGCAATGGCTGAGATCTTACCTTGAGGCCTACAAAGAATATAAAGGATTTGGCACAGAAGTCAGTGAAAAAGAAGTTGAAGTTCTGTATGTCCAAGTCAATCAGTTTGCACTGGTAAGTAACAAACACTTGATTAGAATATGTTAAATGATGCAGAGAAACCTGATACTCTTTGAACAAATGTAGTTGCTGTTTTCTTGAATTTGAGTGTTGTGGCATGTAAAGAAAACTTCCATAAGAAATAAAACTTTGCTCTTCTATGGAAACTTGCTTCTCTGTTGCATATTAAAGTTCTCTGTAGAATATTCCTAGTGAAAGAGGCACTGCACATTGAGAAAACGAGGAGATGAGCTTTGAGTGAGGATTTCTGTTGGACGTTTATTGGTCTGGCGAGTTTAAGTTGGCCACAGCTTATGGTGGGTCTTTGGTGAACTTTTGCTTGTAATGGTAAGAAGAAAGAAGAGCAAGGTAGTGCTTCATGAAGACTTATAAGCTTTAAAAGTCTCTTTTAAAATAAGATGATAACATTCTGTTAAACTAGAATATTTTGATTTTATTTATTTTTTCTTTTGCAGATGAATAGGTAATTCTAGAGTCTCTTGCTGATCTTGTTTTGCCTAGATGATGTGACGGGAAACGTTACAGCAAAAGTGCTTGTATTTTTTTTCTCCTGAAGAATAGCATTCACAGCTATTTGTACAAGGAATAAGGCTAAAGTAGCCACTTGGGCCTTATTTGAGTCCTCTTTCCTACTAATTCAAGCACACCTCTGTTACTGTAATACCCTCAGTTTTCTGGCAAAAGCTACTGGTTGCGGTGAGGAAGTATAGTTAACAGGAAGATGATTATTGAACAAGCTTTAAAAATAACACCTTGTGTGCTGCTATTCTTTAAAAATGTTAGTTGTTACTGTTAAATTCAGCTGTCCCATTCATTGAAGAAAGTTAGAGCTGCAATTAAGCAGGCCGGTGGTCTGTTTGACAAAACAGTGCTATATATTTTCAGTTTTAAACAATGGTCGTAGTAATGTTTAAGAGGATAGAGTTGTGTTTAGAGAACAGGTCAGGCCTTGCCTATAGACCACCCATGATGCACAAACACCTTGTGACTCTTGTGTCAGTTCCTGTGGGAAGCTTTGTAAAGGGAAAACTTGACATAAAGTTAATGGATGTTGATGTAAAATGATGAACTGCAACTCTTTGGCAAAATTATCTGAACTAGAAGTACAAGATTCACGTGGACATAGATTAGTTGCTAGGTGTGTCCATCGATGTCTACTAAATTCCTGGTCAAGTGTTACATGCAAGCTTCAGGAAGCCATTTAGGTAATTAATATGAGCAGTCATTTACTGAAGTTCAAAGTCTATCACTTGTAACCTGGGTGTCCAGAAACGTCTTCCACAAAGACACTGTCAAGCTTATGGCCATTACATGTTCATTTTGAAGTATATTAACGATCGTATCATTAATATAATTCATACTTTCAATCTGAAAGTGAACAGAGGCTCCAGAGGCCTACTACTCTGGACTCCTAATGGAAGTAAGTTTGGAACAGATGAGAAATTTATGTAAATGCTGATGAGTTAGAGGTTTTCTTAAAGCATCATATATCTCTTTGTCCAAGTCAGCAGTGAAAGTGAGTGTAATTATAGAGGTCTAAGGGTGTAATCAAAGATTCAAAAGGAATTTCCTTTTGTTTGCACTAGAGTTCAAGACATGTAGAATAATACACATTTAATTAGCAGCAGTAGAGGTGGTAGTTACATTTCTATGCATTTTTTTACCATGGTGTATATAGTCATACAATGGTCTACTTTATAGGTGACATAGTTTATAAATGCAATATTGTTTCTCTTGAAAATGACACATGGGGAGTTAGAGTCCAGTGGATGTCCTCCTCTGCTTGCCAGTAATTTATTCTATAATACTGCTTATAAATCTCTTTAGTAAAGAGAGATCAAATAACTTTACAAAAAGATTGGGTTGAATGTTTTCTTATAGATAATGTTTTGTCTCTGCGAGAATATATTTATGTGTTAGATTTAAGATAAGGTTAATTTTTTGCTGCTAAATTTTTTTCTTTCAGGCTTCCCACTTCTTTTGGGGATTGTGGGCTCTAATTCAAGCCAAATATTCCACCATTGACTTTGATTTTCTAGGGTAAGTGTACTTGCTATGTACAATCATGGAATACTAGAGGGTGGAAGGGACTTGTGGGGCCATTTAGTCCAACACCCCAGCTATTAGAAACTGAGATCTGAGCAACACACCAGACCTCTGTGACCATACAATAAAATTCTTAATTTTTAAGGGAAAACAAGGCAGTAAAAGCTGTCTGGCAGTGTTTTTTGTTGCTGAAAGTTCTCTAAATTATGTGCCCATGGGCCAAAACATGTGGTTTAAAAGGCAAGGAATATAATGTTTTTGGGCATTAAGTGTTTTTGTTGGGGAGACAAAGGCATAAAAGCTAAGTTGGTCAGTGAGGTGTGCTGTCTGTCAGATGCAAGACCTACATTTCCAACAGTGATAATCAAAGATATAGTACAAAAGAGCTTGATTACTTATTGCATGGAGTGTTGATCCTGGAAGTTGCTTTTCTTGTTTTAAAGAGTCTTTGTACCACCAATGAATGTTAAGTTCTATTTCAGGTAGATACCTGTGTCTTCGGCCTTTTTAAAATGGTCTTTCATGTCAACAAGCAGAGGAATTAATTTCTCAACTGGGAACTGAGTGAGGTGATAAAATTAATCATTTTACCTGGTAAAAGGTCCCACTTTAGGATTTTTTGCACTGACTAAGCCAGTTTACTGGGCTTAATTATGTCATTCTTGTTAATAAGACCGATGTGGATTCCTAGTTCTCAGGCCGCAGTACCTGGCAGTCACCACTAGATGGAGTGAAATCACCAGTGATAAACCCCAAAAACTTGTCAGTTGACACATTTGTTTTAATCATCAAGATCAAATTTCTGTGGCATTGTAGTTGTTGGACAGTTCATTAAGAACAATTAAACACTAAACCACTACCTTTGATAATCCTGGAGCAGCATCTCTTTTACAAGCTGGGAGTGGGGGTTGGTGGAGAAGAAGTACTATAATGTCATTGCTGTGTTCTTAATTTCTTCCTTTGGCAGCTGCTAAGAGTCAATTTTGGAAACAGGGTGCTGGGGTCAGTGGAATTTTGACTAGCCCTACTTAGCATGGCTGTTGTCATGTGAAGAGTTAGCTGTTCCTAACTTGGAATGTCTCTCTCCTTTTGACCAGGTATGCAATTGTTCGGTTTAACCAGTATTTCAAAATGAAACTGGAGGTCATGACGTTAACTCTTCCTGAGTAATGAAGAGGAGGACTCTTACCAAATGGATAGTCAACCCCTGAATCTTTTCTGAGAACAGATACTGGAAAAAAAGCTAAACATTTGTTGAAGTGCTGTAATGCTCACTTGGTGGTTCTTGCTTTATAAATAATGCCTCTAGACAGTCCTTCAATGTTAAACTTATTATGAAGAACATATGTACTGTTATTGATATAAAACGGATTAGAAACTTGCTAAATCTATAAAAAGTTGTAGAAATGGCAATTTAATCCTTCTTTGTAATTTAACATATGTCGTGTGTGAATTATTTATTATAAGTTTAACATGATTCCATTGCTGCTTTCATCAGTTTTTGTTAAAGTTGGGTGCAGACAGTGAAGTTGTTCCAAAGGATTCATTTAACAACTTATTTTATTGAAGTTGTATTAACTTATGCTAAAGAAGACACGTCAGAAACAATTCTTCTTTTAGAGGCCTACGAGCAAAAGGAGTGACAATAGACCTGTGAGATCTCTAGTGTGGTATAGCTAGGGAGAAGGGTTAGGATAATATTTTTTTTTTTTTTAAGGTAGCTTTCCATATGATGGTACTTTTCTTTTGCACAAGAATCAAGCAGCTTGCTGAAATGATAAATAACATTTTGATATTTTTTCGTCTTGATTGAGCTGTAGAAATGTTCAAGTTCTGTGACCAGAAGATTCTCCGAGGATATTGTACCAATCAGTGGTGTTAAGTGGACAGCCTGCCATCCCTAACTTCCGTGGGAAAGCTGCTTGTTTATTAAGTGTGCTCCTGAAATCAAAAGACCACTATTCCAAATCTCTCTTCCTTTTTGAAGCTTGATTCTAGATTTGAACACTATTCTGGTGTCTGTGTCTGTTGTGCTCCAGTGGCAGAATGGACTGTTGGATTGGAGATAGGAGAGCAGAGATCCTGTTACACTGGGGAGCAAGACACAGGTTTACAGTTCCTGTATCGATGACAACTTTCTGCTTTGTCATCTTCTAACCTTGGACTCTTAAGTCTTATATACCTGGTCCTGTAGTTGTGCAGATTCTGGTATGTCTGGTGGTTCTTTTTTTTTTCTGTCAGCAAATTGCTTTTCAAAGCCTCCAGTTTGAAGGACAGTATAGAAAAGTGTATGACTTGAGCAATGAGGCTTTGATCATCACACACACTTTATTTCTTAAAGCTATTATACCAAGAATGGTCTGGATTACAAAATGTTAACTGAAAAGAAAATGTTTACTTAATTGAACAATGTGTAAGTTTGTGTGGAAAAGAGGCTTTAACTCTGAAAAGAAGGGTGGGATTGGGGAGCAGGAGATGGGAAGGAACCAACAGCAGAAAACTCAAGCCAAACAATGCAGTTTGGGGCTAGGCAGGCATGAACTTGTCTCTGATGATACTCTGAAAAACTTTGCACTTTGGTCACATAAGTGCCCACATGTACAAAGTCTGTGTGTGTGCATGAACACATGCAAAAACAATCTTACCTGAGGAGTAAATATTGTGGGGAGTCTGTTGTACAGACTCCAGCAAAGATATTTATTCAAAATTGCTTTATGGCACATGGCAGTGTGTGTATGTGTGTATAGTATGTACACACGTACATACATATGTGCTTTACAAAAGCTTGGAGTGATTCAGGACAAAAAAAAATTCATGTGAATGAAAAATCTTCACCATTAAAGACCATTTCTAATGGCATTCTGTTATTTTACAAAAGCATGGTTTAGGATTTGTTTTTCCTCCTGTTTATATTAATCTCTGAATATTTCAGTTTTATTTTTATTCAGTCAAAACCTTAATCTTTATACAAATGGGAGAACTGGGAATTTTTTGTAACTTGAAATGAGGTAACCATTTTCATTAGCTGGAGGCTACTATACTGGACAAACTCTCTTAGATTTGAAACAACTAGCTAAAATAGACATTTATAATTTACTTTGTAGCAGTTATCAAGGATGTTACTAGAGCTCATGAGGCACTGAAGACCTTAATCTTCTGTACTTTCTCCCTATGGACTTCATTGACACTAGATGAATAATACCCTGCTGTCTTGTATTTCCTTTAAGTTCAGCAAGATGTGCTTGGAACTAAGATTGCTAAAGATTTTTGAACTCTTTGTTACTATTTTCTTCCAAGCAGTGGCTTTATTTCTGACAGTGTTGCTTTGTATTTGTGACATATTTTGAAAGAAGGCTGTGAAGTTCATTTGGTCTTGGGAAATCCAATACTTGACACTTCCTAAGTTTCCCAATGGCTGGCAAAACACATTCCCTTTTCAGGTACCATACTACTTAGGTTTGGAGTTACTGTAATTTTTGTCAGTAGTATTTTTGTTTGTATAGCTCAAGTAGCAATAACTGCAGGAGTGGAAGTTTGCTTCCACAGAACCAAAGCTTTTCCTGAGTGCAGCTCAATCTCATCCTTGTGGAGTGAGTCATGTAGAAGCACTTTGAAGCAGGTAGCAAATAGTCCAAGCTTTTCCTGAGCCACTTTGAAGGAGCACAAGGACTGTCACAGGTTACAGTGGTTGACTTTGTGGTACTGGTCAAGGATTTAAGTTTGCATGTTGGAATTCATTTCAGACACTTCAACACTGCTCTGCATCAGCTTTCTCTCAAGAGAAGTACAGGTTAAATCCATTTGTGATCAGCTCTGAGGAAATACTGTAAAACATCTCCCAAAATGAAATGCCAGTTACCTTGAGCCTCGTTCCACATCCATTTGAGCCAGTAGCACTCAGCCTCGTTTCCTGAGGAATATCTACAGATGCATTAAGTTGGAAGTAGTAGTTTGCATTGCAGATAAGGTAGCTTGAAACTGTGAATACAGGACAATCTGAATGTAAGTTAGGTACTAGAGAACATGTACTTGTTTCATTTAATTTATCTTGGTCTCTGTAATAGCAACAAGATATTTGAAGGAGGACAAAAAAATGACTGAGCTCTAGAAACATCCTGTAGTAGTTTTGACTGTGACTTGCCAAGAAGATACTCTGTTGCCTTTGTTAAGCTAAGGGCATGGATGCCAAAATTAATAATTCTTGCTGTAGTTAAAGCTGTATTGTAAATATAAAGAGGATTATTAATCTGGGCATTCTTGCAGAAATAGCATCAAGTCAATAGACCGTAGTGGCCTGGTTGCTTTTGTAAAGCAGAATAGAGTGATTTTTTTTCCTTTTCATTTCTGCAGTCAGATCTGGCTAATCCAGGCCTAATTTCTTAGGTCACCCAAGCACTAAGGATTTCTGAATGGCCGCTAGTCTCCTGTCACATAATTTTAGATACCTTCATTGACACTTGTTGATTTGCTTTTTAAAAGGACGTACCAAATTTGCATTAACCAGGTCTGACTGTACATGTACATACAACAGTGTAAATAACCATTTGTAAATTAGTGTGAATTGTACTCTATCTTGCATTTATGGACTTGTGTATTGCATTGTATTCTCTCCTATTTTGTAGAAATTTTGATGTAAAGAAGAAATCTAACTCTGTGTGCAGACTTCTTTTGTTAAATTGACTTATAACTGAGCATAATACTTTCATGTTAAGATATGCATTTATAGCCTTAGACATCCAATGTCTTTTTTCTCCCATTAGCTTTTTTGAAATCTTGATCTTGGGAATGATTCTGGGAATAAAGAGATTTATACAGTACTTAGATTAAGAGAAAATCAGTTCTAATTATAGGGCAGACCATGTGTCAGAGGTATATGCAGTACCGGTGGGATAGGGAAAGCTGTTGAAATTGTTTATTTAAACTTCCAAAAATTTCCTATACATTCTTGAATGCTGTTGACTTCTAAACTAAGGGTGTTGGATTGAAGCACTCCTGAAGTGTGTGCTCCCATGGGGACACTGATTGAGGTAGCTGTGATAGGAGTCCCTCAACTTAAATGCTTTTGGTGGATAGAGCCTTCTAATGGGATTAGTTGCTAACTTGTAAATGCTGAATGCCCAAATCACTCAAATAGTTCTGTCAATTAATTTACCTCAACACTGGAACTATTGGTACCCCTGTACAGTATTTAAAATTTATAGCTGGGATATTTTCCGTGTGTGCGATTCCCTCCCCCTCCTCCTTGTGCCCACAACTCAGCTTCTTTTAGTGTAAACATGAATATAAAATCTTCCTTTCCGTACTTGGCTATCACTATTTCCTTTTGGACTAAAATTATGTTCTGCTTTGTCAGTACATGACGTCTCATCAGATTTTTTTTTTTTTTGTGTAAAAAGTCCCTTTCTGAAGAGGCGTTTAACCTTGGAAACACAGACATAATGAAGGATAGTTTTTTCCCTGACTGTATTTCATCACTGTTGCCTTTCACTCTCTATTATGAACTCCATAGTGTCCTTCAAGCTGTTAGTTTATTCTCACTAGTGTGTTTAATACCTTGGCTGGAAAATTCTGGTTTGCAAATCTTGTTCTCCATCTGACAAATTGATCTTGATGCCGCTTGTACAACTTCTCAGCCTTACCTGTGGTAACACTTTAAGTTACAAAGGTCCTGGGAAGTGAGTTTATCCAAGAAGTACTAGTCAAGAGGAGGGATGGGCTTGGTAAATGTAAGTAAAAGGAAATCATTCACTTGGAAGCTCAAGTTTTTGCTGTAGCAAGGTATTGAATATGCTTGTTTACTCTCATGGTTTAAGGACAAGAGCAAATGATAAAGGGTAAAGTTTGTTTCAGAATAAAGTTCAGATTTTTTTAAAGCCTTTGGTAGGTTATGAAAGCTTACAAATACTTTTTTGTTACTCATACCAAAAGAAGTCTTAAAACTGGGTAACTTCTTGATTAAATAAAACTTTGTTCTTAACCGCAGTGGCACTATAATCTCTTGTTTGGGGCAGTCCTTCTTGTAGTTAGCAGAGGAGGTTGACCATGTCTTATGTGTCTGTGTTTTAGGTGGCTGTGTATTACTTTTTTTCATGTTTTGTGTTATTTGTTGTGTTCTAAGATTGCTAAACTGCTACAGTTGTCAACTATCTACTGTCATCTTCCATACCAAGGAGGTTGCAATCATAGTAGTGGAGCAGAAAGCATTTTTGCAGACCTTAAGGGAAATGCAAGGCTGATGTGGAGCAGTCTTGCAGATGATTTTTCCTCTCTTTATGACTGTGAGTGGCAAACTGATTGTTTTCAATAGTTGTGAAAGATAGGAAAAGCCAAGACCTTTTATCTTGTGCAAGGTAGATGTTCTGTTAGCCAAACACAGGATTTTTAGGAAAGGGGCTCTCAAAAGTGAGAAATCACACCATTCAAGATGGAATGTGTTGGATTAAACCAGGCTTTGTGGCTTAGAGACCTCCAGTGGGAAGGAAAATGTGTGAAGTGTTTGCACAGGCTGGTTGCAAGGAGGTGCTCCATCCTAGTGAAGTGCTGAGACACTGGAAAAGGCATTACTTGATTTTTTTTATTTTTTATTTTTAAGTGACTTTTACAGTTGGTCTGATCTGTAGAGACTGTGTAATTAGGAAACCAGTCAATCTGGGGAGAGAGGGAAGAGACTGTTCCAAAAATCATTTATAAAAGAGAAAGCACCTTTGTAGCTGATTAGGTTGCAATACATTGTGTTTTGGGCTTTTCTGTGTATTTAATAGTGTGGATGGTGCTCTGCACCAAATTCTTTAATAAAGGATTGTGTTACTCTTGGGAAATGTCAGAAAACTGACTGGGATGGCCCTGAAGACCACTGGGATCTTAGATGGCCAGACTTCACCAGATGACCAAATCTTTGGTTCAAGGTTTCATACTCTGTTTCTGCAGCCTTCTAAAGTTGTCAAGCTGCTATCACACTTTCCCTGTGGTGTGGAATTTAGTTCATGGACTTCCCAAATACCTTTGATTTGATGTTTATAGAGAGATGACACAGAGGGAAACTTCATGGAAATGAAAAGGAAACAAAACCAAATTATTTGAAATCTAGCAAGCAAACTTTGACACTAAATGCTGAAATAACTTCAGGTCCTGCACCAGCCTATTTTTGTGGGATTGCAACTGTTTTTCCTCTGTTAAGTGGTTTTGGGTTTTTTCCCACGTAGAGACCCATGGAAAATGCAAGAGACCTTGGAAGTGAAATGTGAAAAATATCATATAAAATGGATAAAATACAGCGTGAACTGGAGAAAAAGTATATGTTTCTAAGTTTTTGGTAGTAGTAATCCTTACATGTTATCAGAAAATGAGTGTCCAGTCTTCAGTGTGTGAAAGTTTTTTTTTTTTTGTAGCAAGTTTCCATTTACCATTTTGTAGCACAGTATGGTAGTTAATGCTGCTGCTTTGTACACAAGTGCTTTGAATAGTCTCAGCATGGAGAATGTATCCAATCTTTCTAATGTGTGACTTCAAGTTACAGCCATTGGTTCTAAGTGTCTTCATCCAAAACCCTTTGAATGCTTGCAGACACAGGGCCACAGCATATTAGGAATATATTCCATTTTGTGTCATTTTCTTTGTTACTGCAGATTTTTCAGTGTTCTTTTAAACATGAGTCCACTTGCGTCCTGTGAATAAACTAAGCTCAATTTATAAAAGCCTTGTCATCTTCTAGCACTGTCATCGCCCAAAAGAGTCCCCATGCCCCTTGTATGTTGTGGTGTTTAGGTGCATCTTTTATTCATTGGAGTGAATTGTATTTCTTTTGAGCTAAATGTGATTGAAATTATTCTAAGGCCTTCTACCACTGGTTAAATGAAGTAATGTACCTTTCAAAGAGATTTATATTGTGTAAATAGTTTCAAACTGCAACAATAAAGTTGGTTTCTAACGGTGCTGTTAGCATATATTGTGATGATTTTGCTTTCCCCAGGTTTGAAAACTCTTGACACAGAATAATTAAGAGTTCTCAAAGGATTTTGACTCGTGTCCAAATGCATACCTCTCTATGGGATTGGCAATGCAACTAAAAATAAATATTTTGAGCCAGAATTTGGCTTGCACAAAATTAACTGTTAATACTTGTGGATATTAAATGGGCTTGGTCATTGTCTGCTGAAATTCAACGTGGGCAACAGGAATTAGATGGAACATGGCTGTCAGTAGGGATCACTGCCATTGAGGAAAAGGAGGAAAGCATGCAAAGTTAGGGCTGTGCTGAAGTTTAATTTATGCCCCGTAAGGGCTGTTTTAACTCTGGGGGACCATTTTATAGGCTGATCCATGATGCTGAAAATAAGCTCTGCATCCAGTGCCAGTGGCACGGGGTTGGATACTTGCTTGTGGATCAGCTGGAAAGTGTTCAAGGCCGGATTGGATTGGGCTCTGACCAAACTGGGGTAGTAGAAGGTGGCAGGGAGTTGGAACTGGATGATCTTTTAAGATTCCTTCCAACCCGAACCATTCTATGATTTCAATTTAATAGAAAATACTGAGACTATGTCTGGGTTTCTGGGGTTACTATCCCCACTGACTTCCTGCTTAGAGCCAAGAGATGGTGTTTCTCTGGCAACCCCCACTCAAATCCTCGAAGTTGCACGGGGAGGGCTAAGCTGTGGCTAATCATTGTTCACTTGTTGTAGTTGCAGTGGAAGGAGATCTGTGCTGATGAATTAATCCAAGGTAACCTGGAATCTTTCTTTTCTTCCCTAAGTAAAAATCCTTCATTCACAGCTTGGCCAGAAAATTCAGAGTAAGCTCTGACTGAAGTAGAACTTGTCCATGGGAAGTAATGAAGATGTTTTTTGAGGCCACCCCAGAAAATATGGTCCTGAATAAATTATTAATTCTTCTTTAGATAAAGAGAAAAGTACAGACATAACATGGGAGGGAAAAGAATGGCATGTGTAGTGGACTCCAATGCCTATCATATTTAAATGTCAGCTATATCAAGTGTGCACTCCTAGGAATCTTCCTGAGTGATTTCAAAATAGCACATTTAACCTTAATAACAATACAAAGCTGATTTGGGTTATTTAGGATATATATAGGATTATAGGTTAATATATTTAACATGCATACATTGTTAAAATATACAATAATTATATCTAGATATGTTTTCTTCCCATTCCTTGTTAATATTCCCTACAGCCAATCTGCAGTTTACCCTCATCCTGGTCTCTTGCTGTGCTGTTTAGAATAAAGTTGCTCATCTGGTTTTTAGATTTTTAGGAGTGTGAAAGGATCAATATATAAAATTGTTGAAGTAATAGTATTTGCCTGAGAGGCCAAAGATGGTGTCTACTTGAAACTACTTTCTGGCTGACCAGATGTTCTGCCAATTTATGAGGGTAATTTAAAGAACACAGACACCAATGGAAAGAATTATCTTATTTTACTAGGAATATAAAGACAACACAAAAGTAAAACGATACATCCAATAAAACTATGAATTTGGCTTTAGCAACAAGCAAAAGTAAGCAAGGTAATGCACCTAATCATTACTATACAAGAGAAAAGATAGTGATTGAGACAGATACATCACCAATCGCCTAAATACTTTACCATCCTCCCGAGACCACAGTCGCTGGGGAGCCCCGTTTCACAATGAGGACTTGGGAGAACCCTTCCCAGCAGCTGGGACAATCTTAGACAGTGCGTCCACCCATAGGTGAGGTCTCCAAATTCACCCTGAAAGTGGGTACAGGTTTATAGGCCCAAATCAGCAAGCCTAAGTGACTTGATTATATTTTTAGCACAGAAACTCCTGGATCTGATGACACATTTCCTGACCAGCAGAGGCCAGGGCTTGGCCAGAGCCCAGGCCTCGGCTGGGAGGGTTTCCCATAAAATATCCTGCAAACAAGTCTCTATTCATGTCAGTTGGGAAAGTTTCTTAAAATGCTACATTTCTTGCAGATAACTACACAAGGTTATTCAGACCTAGCATAAGCGTCTTTGTCATCTATTTTTAGCTAAATAATACTGATGGTGTTGGTCACACAGTACCCAGGATTCATCTTGTAAGTTGACTCTGGCTGAGGCCTGCTGCTCAGGCCTCAGCACATCATCAGGGCAAGTTAGAAGCATGGATTTTACTTTTCACCCTTCTTTACTGTGGATACTTTTTTCCCTGTGCTCTAGGAAATAAAGCAGGGTGACAGACTCCAGCACTTACCCGCAGGTGGCAATGGAGCTGCAGGCTGTGTCTCATTGTTGGAGAAGCTTTTTCAAAACGGCTTCTTTCTGTGGTGCAGCATGTCATACATTGAGTTAAACAGGAAAAACGATATTCTTTTATCTCTCAATGAGTTGCAGCCAAGATGTGTAATTGCCTTGCTCTTAATGTTGCATAACTGTTAGCAAGACTCAAGCCAAGCATTAATGAATTTCATCAGAACTTCATTTTTTAATGAGCATCATTAATCATTAGTCATGCATCCTACAACCTACACTTCTCTAAAGTGGGGCTTTGCCAATCCTGTTGCACTATAAAAACGGCAGCATGTCCTCCCCAGATTTTATCAGTGAAACAAGAAGAAAAGACTGTGGAGAGAGGGAGACACAAAAAACTTTTATTTGACCTTTTAAATACTTAAGACACTCTCTGAAAGTTGGGCTGAAGCTTCAGCTTGTGATCAGCTGCTGCTCCACTTTTCTCTGGGCTGAGGTGACAATGTGAGAACTCCAAAGTTGCTCTAAGTTGCACTGTTGATCCAGCCTCTGCACGAGGCTCCCTTGCCTCTTGTTACAAAATTCAGTGAAGCTTTGAAGGTAAAACTTGAAAACAGGTTTGGAAAAATGATGTCTAGAGGTCTACTGGTTGGTCTTCACTCCTTTGGATTGTGCAACAGGTTATGTTCAAAAGCTACAGAAGTGGTTTCCTGGCTGTCCCAGCACACTTGTCCAGATTTAGCAATTCTGGTAAAGAGCAAGTGGCAGTGTTTTATCTGCACCAAACTGTCTTGCAGCTCCTTCAAGATTCTTCTGTGTAAAGCAGACCTAGCTTAATTCATCCACCTCTGCAAGTTGTCATGTAGGTGCTAGGCTGGTAGAGCTATACAGGAAACAAAAGCTTTTCCTTGGGGTGTGTCCCATGGACGCACAATGACTTGCAACTCCTCCCAGGCAGCCAGTGACAGGACAAGAGCAAATGGCCTCAAGCTGCACTAGGACAGGTTCAGGTTGGACATCAGGAAGAATTTCTTCTGCAAAAGGGTTGTCAAGCACTGGCATGGGCTGCCAGAGGAAGTAGTGGAGTCATCATCCCTGGAAGTGCTCAGAAGCGACTCTACGTGGCACTTATGGTTTAGTTGAGAAGGTGATGCTGGGTTGAAAGTTGAACTCAATGATCTTGGAGGTCTTTTCCCACTTTAATGGTTCTGTGATTCGAAGTCTGACCCAAAAGGTGCAGTCTCTCACTGCAGTTGCTGACTAGAGGCAAGATTTCAGAAACAGATTAAACCAAAGAAAATGAATCAAACTGTGTCTAATAATTCTGCACAAGGAAAAACTATTTTCTGTATCTGATACACTAGACCAAGGAAATGTTTTGCTCTGATCTTGACCTATATGAATACTAATGTTTGTGGTTAAAACAGAGAAGATGCCTGAGGTAGCGTTGTATAAGGGGAAGAGTAAAATCATAGAATTATAGAATCATTAAGGTTGGAAAAGACCTCCAAGATCACTGAGTCCAAACTTTAACCAAACACCAACTTGTCAACTAAACCAGAGTGCTGGGTGCCACGTCCAGTCATTTCTTAATATACTACTACTAGTACTACTACTCCTCCTCTTCCTCCTCCTCCTCATCATCATCGTATCAAGGGATATTCACATATTGAAATATAGGATCTTCTTTTGCAGGGATCAGAAAGAAGAATATGTCTCCCTGATGGGAAGAGGAGCTAGCACGGTGGAGGAGAAAGACAAGGAAAGAATTATGAGACAGGTAATGGAAAAAAGGGATTAATGAAAAGGTGCACTGACATGGGAGACAGTGAAGGACTTAAAAACAGGGACATGAAATAGAAGGGAACACCCAAGATGAGAGGGAGAAGATATTGAATAGAGTGGCATGATTAAATCAGAGGTTTGCTGCAAATAATCAATTTGCCTTTGAGAAAAAAATGGGAGCTATAATTCTGTATAGCAACTATAACACAAAACAGAAATACAGTGTAAACCTATCTATAAATATAGTCTGAAAATACCAGAAGATGGTACAAAATTTTCTATCATTGTATCAGATATTAGACTTAGTTGTTGACAATGTTCTAGTGAAAACATCAGTCTTAACCAGTATCCATCATGTGTACATTAAATGGAGTAAAAGAAACCAGCTGGCTGGCAAATATAATTTCCTTGCAATGGGAAATGATCTGAAATTGCAATATGTTATCCCACTGTGACTTTGTTCTGCAAAGAAACACATGGCATACAATAAATTCAATAAAATAATTCAATATTTTATTTAAATATATAATATTAAGTCATGGACGGAAGATAAAATCTCTGACTTGCACTTCCTAACGGTTGGCTGTATTTTTTTTAAATAGAGCAGTAGAAGGACAAGCATTATCTATGTTACAAATGAGCTGATATGCTTCTTACTTTGTGTATAAGTATACACACAGGCAGAAAATCTTCCGCCCAAGGACCTTACAGTGGATATAAAGGTAGAAGATCAGATTCCCATTTTACATGTAGAGAAGAAGTAATAGAAATATAAATTGCAAACCTAGTTCTGCACAATGAGTTTTGTAGCATGAGCAGGAATTAAACACTGATATTATATTGATCCAGTTTTAATTTCTTTCCTGATGAAATGGTGCTTGCTGAGAGTGAAATGTTTCTACGTAAATGTTCTGTTTGCTGAAAATATGCTGAGGTCTTGGGCAATGGAGGAGGCACCAAGGAAGCTTTGAACCAGGAAGGAAAGCAGGTATCACTCTTGCATCTGTGTGAGTCTCCCTGCCACCAGGGCAGTGATTCTAGGTCAACTCTCTTTTTCTACTCCTAAAATGAAGGTTAAAAGCTCAGTCTCATTAGATTTAGTACCAAAATTTTGAGTTTGAAATAATTTTGTGAAATCATGGCCAGGACAGTGTTTTTAATCCAAACATCCACTTTCAACAACTGTTGACAGTGTTGATAATAAATTGCTGATTTTTGGCATAATTTGATTCAGTTAAAAAATCTTGTCTATCTTCAGATTACTCACCATGGGCAAATAATTGATGTGTAGACTCCCATATATTATAAATGTAGTGGATATTTAAAAAACACTTATTCTGTTCTATAACTCAGGTTAGATAATTTTTCCCCTTCTTCTCCTGGGCTGAACCAAAATAATTTGTGCTTTCAGTAAAGTTTTGATTTAAAGACATCCTGAAATGATGAGTTCACCATGTTGATAAGTACCATGTTTCTATGGTCAGTCAGACTCACCAGTAAAAGAAGGTGCTTCATTTTTCCTCTGAACTTGCCTGCTTTAAACTCCTTTTCTGAGCTCTGTCCATAAAAAAAACCCAATAACCTTTAATCCTCATTTTCCCTCATCACTTTTCAGTCTTTGATGGGCAAGATAAAGAGCAGTAACTTGACTTATCCTTTCCTTAGTGTATTTTTCCACTCTCACAGTTTAATGTTGTTGATATCAGAGCAGGACACCACCTTCCTCCATTGGTCTCCTCTCAGTATCTTGCTTGTTTCTCCCCTGCTTTCATTTACTACTCAGTTATTTATCCATTAAAACCCCTTGATCCTGTCCTGACTAGGCAGAGTTGTTTGTGGGGGTAATGTCTGGATTTTCCTCATTTCAAACAGCTGATATTTGAGTCACAGGTCTCCCAAAGTGATCCCCATCACACTGTGATGGTCCTGATCACTCTGGTAAACTCCTTAGTGCCTAGAAATTTTTCAGAAGTGTTTTTATATTTATTTCAGGATCACAGATCAGAATATTAAATAGCACTGGCCCATGAACTAACCCCTTTCATCATATAGTTGACTCACAGTAATAATTTGCCACTGACAACTATTTTTTGAGCTCTGTGAGTCAGCCAGTTTTTAATTAGAGCTCAGCAAAACAATTCTTCTGTAAAAAAGAATTCTGTTTGTCGAAATCCAACTGTTTTGCAAGAACGTGTCAATTTTGACAAATATTTTTACCGAGGAAAAGTCAAAACATTTCATTTTTACTTTCTTGATTTATTTTAATAATATCAAAACATTTTGTTTAGATAGAAGATAAAATTGTTTTGACTTTATCATGTTTTCATTTCATTTTCTTTCTATACTAAATTATCTTTAACATGTTTCATATTAAATATACCAGCTAACATATCGTATTTAACGTAAGAGAAGCTCAAATGAGATGGATAAACATTATCCAAATGAATTATTGGAAATATGTTTACTGTTGTAAATTAAACTGAAAGCAAATTTTAATCCATTACTGATTTTTGAAGACACAGAATTTTGCTCTGATCTGGAAGCAGCCCTGAATTTTCCTAACATTGCTCCACCTACTAAAGTGAACTCATTTTGTCACTTTATAATTAGAATAATATATATTTTAAAGCTGTTTTTTTTTGTTTTTTTTTTTAAGGTTTAGTAATTCAGGTTGTGTTCTTACAGTTCTTCATCTTGAAGGGTCGTGGTTTAAGAGGTGGAAGCTGTAGTCTCACACATTACAGACACTACACAGCCTACTACACACCATGTGTTGCAAAATTAGGGCCATTCCAATGAAACACAGCAGTAAAACTGTGGACTTCTCTCCCATATTTCCTGGCAAACACATGAATAATGTGCAGCAAAGGCTCGAGCTGTGCCACTCACTGCTTCCCACCAATAGGAGCCTACCAGCCAAAGGTTTTTTGGAGGCTCCCAGTCTTCATGCAGTCCTGGGCAGGAGCAGCCTGACACCCAAAAGTCAAATTTTGAGAGCACTTCATTTTCAGCCAGGGCATTTCTTGACCCAGCTTATGGTGTGGCCATGGGACCCAGAAAACTGGAAGGCCATGATGGGAGGCTGGGATCCAAAATGAGACCAAGGCTGGGCTTTTGGACAGCAGTCTCTGGCTGGGTTGGGCTGTAAGTGTTGGTGGTAGCTATCGTGCTGCTTCCTGGCCACCAAAATATGAAACACTGCAGTGTGATAAAGTCAGGTATCCTCTGATGGGTAGCTGGGCTATAAGAGAATGACTTGTCCAACAATGATTTTTCCAAGTTGTCCATGGCTGGAATGGAAGAGGAAAAAAAAAAGAGATAATAAATTGAATGGCTGAGGAATGGAGTTCAAAATAGGCTTGTAAATGGAAGGGATAACAGTAAAGAAAGATGGAGGAACCAAGAAAAATAGATGGAAAAAAAGTCATACATGAAGCAAAAGAGAAAGTTCCAGTATTTTCTTTGCAGGTAAATAATTAATTTGAGACTTATCCTCAAAGAGAAATCTTCAGTGTACCTGATTATCAGGTATGTTTTTGTGGGCACAGGTACAGCTTTGGGCTTCTGGGAAGGTCCTTGTGTGACAAGGCCCATGATAAAATTGTGTGTCATGTTCCCTTTCCGTCCATCTGTCAGCTCTTCTAAGGTGGATCTCCACCCTGGGCATAACAAAATGGACCTGATCTGAATAAAACTGGTAGAAATGTTCCAATGAGTTTGAACATCTTTCATTTTTACAGGCTTCAACAATAGACAGTGATTTCTGAGTGGGACATGAATAGTGACATTGTGAGCCAAAGGCATCCCTGGCAGAAATTCCTGCTGAGATTCACCTCAGTTGCTCAGGTCAGGAAGAGTGATCTCATTTTCCATGAAAGTCTCATGGGAAGGAGTGGAGATACTAATTTATCAAAGATGACAATATTCCTGGGAACTACTGAGGCTTATTTTGTAAAATATCAAAGTATTCCAAGCACAGCCTCTGTTGGCACAGTAAACAGCAATCGCCAGAATGAGGCTGATTCTGAGTCCATATTCCCAGGTGTAGCTATGGCTGCTCCAGTGCACACCCATCACATGCAGGACACAAAAATGCTGAAGTGCCATTGACATCCGAAAGTACCCCAGCTCTCTTCATCTCTGTGCGTGCGACAAAAGAACAAGCGAAAGACTTTCAAATTGAGAGAGATGCTAAAAGCTGCAGGCTTCTCTTGACCTGGAAGTTAAATCGTGTTTATCATTTTGCAGTTCATACGTGGTTAAAGAGAGGCACAAAAGGATGGTGACTTGCCAAAGCCCAGTCCATGAAGTATTACAAATCAAAAGACATTCTGGCACACTGAGAAGCCTGTGTCAAAGCTCCAGATGATGTTAGGCAGCCTGGCTCGCTTGACATCCCCTCTCAGCCCTCCCTCTTCTTTGGATGTCTTCCCTCCCCTTATTGCTAACAGAGCATAATAATTTTTATAATAGAGGGCCAGGTCTTCAGCTTGTGTTCAGCCACCAAAAATCCCTGGAGACTGGCAGGTTCAGATCAGCTGAAGCGCCAATACCTGACACTTCAGGCCCAGTGCAGCAGCTGGAGACCAGTGTTGCTGCTTGGGAATCTGAGCAGAAGAGATGAGCAGAAGCAAAAGCTGGGGATTTGCACTGTTCTCCCCTCCCATGAGTGGCTCTTCTTAAAAGCCGTCACAGTATCCTTACCCAAACAACACATTGGATTCTTGTCAGCCAATTTAAAAATAGATTTCCAGGCACAATCCTGTCTTTTACTGCAGTTTCTGGCTACCATATAGGTTCTTCATTTCAGCTTCTGTGTTCCCCTGTCTTTTCTCTTTCGTTCCCCTCCTCCTGTTCCTGCTGCAGCCTGGCTGAGCTTCTGCCCATGACAAAGGAATAATTCCATTGCTAACTCCTCATAGGACTGAGACATCCCAATCTGAACGAGGAGTAGTTGGTGCTCAAGGATCCCCTGTCACTTCTTCTACTGCTACACAACACTGCAAGGAATGGCTGGAAAAAATCAGATTAAGCCCCTCATGGAATAGCCTTCTTTCCACATAAGACCCTGTTGCTGTGGAAAAGCACAGTGAGGGGAGGAGAGGCAATCTAGAACTTGCCTCTGGAGTAAGTGGCATTTTAAATGACCAAATGGAGTTAAGAGTTGACAGAAGATTTTACTCTCGCAGAGGAGCTGAAGGCATCTGCTCGCTAATAAATGCGTGAAGGAAACAATTGCTTATATCAAGCTGTGGTGGAAGAGAGCCTGCTTTAATACTAGTAACTTATAAATAAGATCCAAGTGAAGCCTTTTCGTTATTGATCCAGGCTGGGGAATGAGCAGATGGAGTAGCCCTGGGAGAAGGAGCTGAGGCTGCTTGAGGTTGAGAGGTGGCCATGCCCCGGCTGTGTGCACTGGGACACTGAACCCCCCCACTGAGCCCCCCCTGGGCTGAGCCCCCAGCATGGGCAGCAAGGGAGGGGGGGATTCTGCCCCTCCGCCCCGCTCTGCTGAGAGCCCCTCCTGCAGAGATGCCTCCAGCCCAGGGGTCCCAGCACAGGAAGGATGTGGAGCTGTTGGAGTGAGTCCAGACGAGGGACACCAAGGTGATCAGAGGGATGGAGCAGTTCTGCTGTGAGGAAAGGCTGGGAGAATTGTGATTGTTCAGCCTGGAGAAGAGAAGGCTTTGGGGTGACTTCACTGTGGCCTTCCAGTACCTGAAGGGAGCTGACAAGAAAGGTGAAGAGAAACTATTTACAAGGGCCTGGAGTGACAGGGCAGGAGGGAATGGCCTCAAACTGATAGAGAGTAGATTTGGATTGGATATTAGGGAGAAATTCTTCCCTGTGAGGGTGGTGAGGCCCTGGCACAGGTTGCCAAAGAAACTGTGGATGCTCCATCCCTGGAAATGTTCAAGGCCAGGTTGGATGGAGCTCTGAGTAACCCGTATAGTGGAAGAGGTCCCTGCCCATGGCAGAGGGTTGGAACAGGACAATCTTTAAGGTCCTTTCCAACACAAACTATTCTGTGATTCCCAGCAACAGGCAGGTGCCTAAACCTGATGGGGTAGGGGCAGCCAGCAGACCTGTAACCCAACTCAAAGGTGGGCATAATATGAAGAGTAAGAAATTATGACAGAGGTAATAAAAAAATGGTCATGAAACTCCTACCCCACCTTGAGTGTAGGAAAACAACAGCTTGGTCAAAGTGGAAAATTTGATGAAATGGACATTCCTAGGTCTGTTTTCAATTCCATATCATCCACCAAGACTTAAACTGTTACTGTTTTGGGTTTCTCAATGAAAAATATTTTCTTAAGCAAGTGTTTGGTTTGTTTTTTCTTTAAAAAGAAACATTTTATTTCCAAAGTACAGTTAAACTTTAAAACTTTTTAATAGTAGCCACCAAGTATCCAGTCTGGTGAAATATTTGGCTAAAAAATTGCACATGCTATTTTCGGCTTCACTGTTTCAGCTTGTACATGTCCAAACCTTTATGGTTTGAGATTTTAGACAAAAGAATATTTAAGAAAAAAAATTTTGAGCAAGATTGCCTTCCGTATCAACATTTTTCATAAAAAGTAACAAACTTTTACCTCAGCTATGGAACTGCTCTCCCTGTGTAGCAGTAACATTATACCCAAAAATATAGTCTTGTTATTGTATAGTGGTGATGTTACTAGCAGTGACTAATCTCTCTAGAACTCAAAGTCCTCTCTCCATCTGCAAAGATGAGATGTTACCTCTTAAGGAGAAATAATCTTAACCCAGGCTGCTTTTGGGATACAAATGCTTACAGTGTTCCTAAACTCTTTTTTTGGGCTTAGATACTTAGATCTAAAGTACCATTTTAATTCATTAAGTGATTCCTTAATTAAATTAACAACTCCCCCTTTTCCTAATCAATAGATCGTCTGTCTCTTATTCTGAGTTGTATTCCAAGTGACAAAAAATTATTGCGTTTTCTCTCACTAACACTGCAGAGCAACAGTAGCAATGACTGACCTAGATACTCTTTTGCTTCAGGAAGAGAATTTTACAAAACTTTTTTTATATCCCCCATGCAAATTCAATAAATCACATTTTTAATGGAGAATCTAACTTTTTTTGAAGGACCTTTAATGCCAGTGGTAAATGAGGAAGATGCTTTCCTTACAGCACTCAGACAGTAAAGAATAGTGATAGAACAGGAAAAGTGATTAGATTTTGATTCAGATGCTTACAGATTTTGAGATACGGGCCTAGATTTTTGTTTAAGAGAGCATATTCAGTGCCGGTAGCAGAATACATGAGCTTAGTGAAAAACTGTGCAGTTTATAAATGCACAGTACCATTTCCCTGGCTCCTCTAGCTAAAGAGGACACAAGCTCTGCTTTTCAAACTACATTTTGTAGACATAGATAAAAAGATGCCTTACAAGATTTCCTGCTTACTTTGTGTCCCAGAGCAATACCTAACAAATTTAAAGAAAGCAAAGAGTGAAAGAGAATTAGGTAAACATTCAACATAAACAAAACAAGCCACTCATGTAACAAGAGATACTGAAGAAATATAAGAAGAGAAGTGCAAGCAGGAAGACCACATCAACACCTGGAAGCATTAAACATATGAAACTCTTTTATTACTCAGTTTCTGCTTTATCCTCACTGTAACATGACCAGGTATATGCAATTTTCTTCTTTAATTCAGGAGAAGCTTATCAGGAGAATGCTGTTCTATAGCAAGGCTTTTACAGGTGACCACAACACCATTCCATTCATTACTACATCAGAGAGGACCCAACAGGCAGCATGTGGAGAACACAGGTATCTATCAGTTGTATTTTTAGAAACAGTGCTTCTGCTGCCTTTAAGTCTGTTGAATCTGTCCAAGGAGAGCAAAAAAATGTGTGAAACAGTAATATAGAATTAATTCTAAATAGAAAGTCTTCCAGATGCTCCCTAACATTCTCTGCATGGTGTAAGAGCAGAACTGATATTTTCAGATGGACACAGAAGAGAGGAGTTACAAATCCTGGAATCACAGAATCATGGAATGGTTTGGGTTGGAAGAGACCTTTAAGGTCATCTCATTCCAACCATCTTCCATGGACAGGGACACCTTCCACTAGACTAGGTTGCTCAGAGCCCCATCCAGTCTGTCCTTGAACACTTCCAAGGATGGGACATCCACAACTTCTGTGGGTAACCTCTTTCAGTACTTCCCTGCACTCTGAGTAAAGAATTTCCTCTAAACATCTAATCTAAATCTCTCCTCTTTTTGTTTAAAACTATTCCCCATGTCCTATCACTATCTGCCCTTTTGAAAAGTTTCTCCGAGGACATTTTCAGTTCAATCTGAGATGTTGATTACACCTCCATATAAGACCCTGCAATTGTGAAATGTTGTCGTGGTTTAACATAGCTTGGTTTCTAGTCACGGAGAAATCCACCAGCCAAAGTGATTTTTTTCCCTGCAGGGAAAAAATCAGCTTCCTTCAAAGTGATGTAAGGAACATTACAGATTCCTTTGGACCCAACAGAACCAATTAGCTGGCTAGTTCTGAATTTTGACACTCTTTTAAGCCACTTAAGAAAGCTGAACATGCCTCTGTGAATCATATTTAAGAACAAAGAAACCCCAGTAGAACTCTCTCTTGCTTCTGGCGTCTGGAAAGGTAACTGGGGCCCGCGTGGCCCACCCAGGCTGGGCTGGGCCTGGTCTGTGGGCTGGGCTGGGCTGTGGTGCAGCGTGGAGCGGCTGAAGCCTGCAGCTGCCGGACAGGGAGAGGGGAAGCTATTGGCCTGTGGTGTGCCGCTGCTGAGATCTTGGTCGCTCTCGCCTTCCCCCTCTCCACCCCTCCCCAGCGCAGCCGCTGAAAAATGCTCCACCGTGAACAGCTCCAAGACCAACAGCAGAGCCTGGGCGAGATTAACTCTTTCAGCGCACAGATGAAACCTACAGACACCAATTCTTTCCTGAGCCAGAGAAAAGGAAAGGGTAAGGACACATGAGGAAAACAACATGGAGACACCAAGGTCAAAGAAAGAGGACCCAAGCCCAGACGAAAGGAGAATGAGGAGATGTCCCAGCCTTGGGGCTGAAATTCTCATGTCAGGCCATGGTGAAGATATGACTGATCCATCAGACTGTTTTGCTGTAATTCATGAAATGCATGGGGGGATGGAGTGTTCAAACCTCAGCGATGAGCAAAGGCACCCATGCTGAAGCAAGCAGATGTTGAAGTAGCTGTGATCTAACGAGAAGTTTGAACAGAGAGAGATGAGAGAGATGAGAAACCTTGCCCCAGAGACAGAAGAAGAAAACGTCTGTTCCCAGAGATAGAAGATGATCCCAGAGATAGAAGATGATCGCAGAGATAGATGAAAAGAACCTTTGCTTCTATACTAGAAGAGCTCATCCTTAAAATTGTACCCCATTAGCCAAAGATGAGCCCTCGAAAACAGTTGTGGGGAAAGCTGTAAGTCGAGGGGAGGGACTTTCACATTGCAAACAGATTTCCTTTCCTGGGTGGACTGACTTGCTATGACATTAAAGATATGAGAGAACTGTTTCTTGTGGAGAAGTCTCCATGGCATGACAGGAGAAACTCCTCTTCCTAAGTGAACTGAAGAAAGATTATTTTAGAGGTGATAAACTGACTGAAAATCCCAGGTTTTGTCTCTTTACATTGTCAGTGGGAAAGGAAAGAGGAGCTGAGGTGAGGAGAAGTGTTCTAAAGGTTTATTCCGATTCTTATTATTTTTCTTTTAATTCTGTTAATAAAGATTTCTTTATATTCTTTGAAGTTTTGAGCCTGTTTGCCTTTCTCCTGATCCTTATCTCACAGAGGAAAATGAGTAAATAATTTTAGTGGGTGCACTGGCATTTGGCCAGAGCTCAACCCACCACATTTAATTGGTGCTGTGACTCAGATTCGAACCAAAACCACTACAAATGTGGATATGTATGGAGAGCTGGGTGGCCACAGCAGTTTGTGTCAGACAGGATGCACTTGCATACCCTAGCTGCTGTGCACAAGAACCGGGAGTTTTCAGCTTGGGCTCACTGTGCTGTCTTCTCAGTGAATGGATTTCACACCCTTCAATGACAAGACTGATTGCGTCTGCCTGAGGTAGATTTGAAAACCTGGTTTCATCTGTAGTTTCCTTGATTCATGTCTCCAACTTTCTCAAACTTGCACCATTTGGGCTGGAATTTTCCATGCCAGCTTTGCATCCAAAGGTGATTATGTAAAGATCACAATCACCAAAGAAAAGAGGAGGGTTTTACGTTTCCTTGTTTGTTTTTGGGAGACTAGATTACTTTTACTTTTTTCATGGATAGCTCTGCTCTCTAGAGAGGAACACTGCATTTTTCCTCCTCTCCATGCAGACTTCTCTAGATTTAGCTTATTCGCAGTTGCTCACTGCTAAAGCTTGTTCAATGAGATGACGAGTTCAATGTGCTGTAGGAGAAAATAGGACTAAAACCTGAGGCAGACTGGCTGCCACCCCCAACCATCTGCAACATTTAGACAGGAACCTTCCTTTCTACTTAATTTAGGATGTGACTCTGATCAAGCTTTTCAAACTAATATTTTATTCCACTCTATAATATAATCTATAAAATCTAATAGTTGTTTATGTCCTGCACGGGCTTGAACAGCAGGAAGGAGGGATTTGCTGAGCTAATACCCCACTGTATTCACTTCCTCATGTGAGTTATTCACATTTCTCACCTATCATCCACATATCTGGAAGTCTCCAGGGCAGGCCGAGTTTATGTATGTACAGCAAACTCCACAGCAATGTCCCTTCCCAATTTGTGCTTTGCAGCTGTTGTGGTTGAAAGTCATAGGCAAACACAACCAGACTCTGTTGTCTCTCCGTAGAAGCTTGTGCAAAGTGTTAACTAAATGCTGTTGTCACATAGGTTGTTTTTGGTAAGTCCATTTTGTCTGTGAGTTTCAGTGTCACAACACTTACGATAGATTTGCTCACAACACAGACATCAAATGTGTAGCCCCTCTTTAAAGTCCTTTAGATATATATGGCAAAAATCTATATATTCAAACTGTCAAATTCAAAATTAAATACTGAAATCTGATTGTTAAAATTTATTGCAAATTTTCTGAAGAAAACATTTGCTGATTCAAAATACTACCTTAGAAAATTTAAAAGGTATTCATATTGCAAAATAGATTGAAAAAATCAAAGTATGGTTTTAGCTGATTTGATCCATGCAGAAATAATGCATAACATTACAAAGAACATTTAATTTTTCACCCTGCAATTAAATACTAAAATACATTTCTCTTTAAGAACATTGCTTTAGTGAGACATTTCTCTCCTGTCCTATGAGCAAGGCTCCCTGAAGGACCACATCTCTGACAACACAACGGATACTTTCCTGTGACCAAGTGCAACTCGGTGTTATTCTGTCAATCTCTCCAATTCCTTTGCTCTGACAGTCACATTCCTGGTAGTCTTTACTGCTGAATTACTTCCGTGGGCTTGATTGACTTGATTTTTCCTGTATTTTCCCTTGTGTTGCTTCAGAACATGAATCAGGTTTTTTAACAGGGATTTTAATTTTGTTTTATTGAAAATCATCTCTTTTTCTCACCGAAATTTCTTGTTTGCTCTTTCCTGTAACAGTGTGAGCAACCTTCCTCATGGAATAGAAAAGTCTTGGTATAACTGAGATATAAAAGGCACAGGACATACCCTAAACATGGAGAGACGTGTTGCAGATGGGAGATAGGAAGTTTACCCAACAGATCCTGAAGGGTACAGCCAGCCATACAGCTGGGTCTTAGGACACTCCAGTGACAGCAGGCTGGGCAGCTAATTTGGGAACATTGGGATAGCAGTAGTGTGTCAGACCAGACAACATTTTCTGCCTCCTATCAACACGAAAAAAGGAGTAGAGGAAGGGGTCTAATGTGTCATGAAAGTTTCCCCTTCCCGTTACTCAGGGACTTTCTGAGCTGGAGACTTGTGGCTTTGTGTTCCACAGCCTATAATAGATTTTCCTCCAAGAATTTGTCAAATTACATTTTCAACCATATTATACTTTTGGCTTCCAGAGTTATCTGTATTTGAGCTTAATTATGTGCCACATGGAAGAGTACTTCCTCCACTCATTCCAGGTCTGTTGCAAGATAATTAATTTCATGTCCTTAGGTCTTAGATACTGAGAAGGAGCCACGAATCCCCCCTCCTGCCCTTCGCTGCAGCCACCAGCACATGGAAGATCAAGTTCCCTCTTCTCCAAGCTGGAGAGTCCCAGGGCCTCTGTTCCCCACACAAATGTTGCTCTGAACTGTGATCCAGCTGTCGCCGTATTATTTCTATATATGCTGTGTAATTTTTGAGAGTAACAACAGGGCCTTGAAGCAGACACGAGCGCAGCGATTCTCCTTTCTATTCTCTCTGCTCTTCCTTCCCCCATGGTTCTCTGTGTCTTATTTGCCTTTTCAACCCTCCTGAAGCATGAGCTCGATGTTCCAATGGCAGTAAGCACAAACTCTTTCCTGAATGATAGCTAGGGACTCCATGCCTGAGTGGAGTTCTTTGCTTTTCTTGGTGTTTATGTGCTTTTCCTGGCTACCTTATCACCTCCTCACCCAATAACTTTCTCCTACAGATGGACCTTTGGATTTCTGAGATGCTGCCTATGCCAAATAGTTGTGCTGCTGGCTTGTGTCACAGTTCCAGCGTGGGAGCTGCATTTGAGATGTTTGGGAGCTCGACTTGGCTACTGCTGCCCTATGAGAGGTTTCTGCTCTGTTTTCACTCTCAATTTTGAAATGTGTCTCAAATGTTTCATAGAGCCCCTCGGTACCAAATGAGTTCTCCTCGACGCTGCCTCCCTCTCAGCTCCCCTCCTGATCTCCTGAGAAGACTCACAGCTTTATGTATTGTTCCCTTTGAAATGCATGGCTATTTATTTTTTATGTGGTTAGGCTGGAGCTGTTTCCTTTTCAAAGGCACAAATAAGCAAGCTGACTTACCCTTGATTGGCTGGTTAAGCTTAGCCAAGATTCAAAATTCAGTCTTGAACAGAACTGAATGTGACATTTTCTTTTCCAGCTGCTTCCCTGAGTTTAAAATGCCACGTGCTTGTGAAGGAGAGTCCCAAAACGGAGCTGCTTATTCTAACCCTGGACAAGACCCTTTACCAACACAGGAAAAAACTGCATTATTTATAAAAACCCCCATTCCATCCTTTGGGGTATACAGGGTGTGTGCCCTCAGGGCTGCTTGGGCAGAGGGAGCAAAAGTGCTTCTGCCATGTGTGAAATATTGTGTTTGAACTCTCCATTTCTGTTAGCCCAAATAAAAAATCACTGGCACTGTAAAGTCACAGTAGCAAATACTCCTGTTATCTTAGCCCATGGAATGATGGCTCAAAGGAAGGCACTGGGGAACTGCTGGGGCAGGACTCAGTGGTGAAGATGTCTCTTCCAGGGTGTTTGTTGTTACTACGGCCATCACATCTCATTGGGACGTACAGATAGGACAATGACTATTTTGTGCTGTGGTCTCCTTCCAGAACAAGAAAAAACCAACACCCATGGAGTTGTTTTTATTTTGGTCAACAAAAACTTAGACATAATGGTATTTTTGCTGAAGGCACAGTGTACAAGTTCCTGAGCATCTTATAGTTTTTTAAACCATGTGCATAATCATACTCCCTGAAAAACAAAATATTGGTAACAATTAATTCACTGCAGCTGGCAATGTTAAAAATCCTACTCTATGTATTAAGTTTATGGTGTGTCGCTGCTATTGATGGTTTCCCACATTCCAAAACAATATAACAGTCTGTCTTCATGTTAAGCACAATAACAGTGTGAGGTTGCCATAACTAGGAGGGATTGTTAAACAGATCTTGTTATTATATATAATTACCTTACTGTCTAAGCAAGCAGCCACACAGAGCAGCTTAATTTTTGTTATATTTAATTCAAATCTGACAGTATTACAAACTGGCAGAACACTGCAACAAAAGGACTTGGTATTCATAAAGTAATTTGTTGCTAATTTTGTCCAGTGCCTTAAAAGTTTGCTGGAACTAGGGGACCACAAAAGAATATACTGCTCTAAGCCGGGATTTTTATCACTTTCTAAATGATGCAGTGAATGCCAGGAAAAAGCTGTGTGATAGTGTCTGAATGGGTATTGATGGCTGCTGTAGCAATAAATTACGCATTGGCACCAAAATAGAGACAAAGAGCAAATCATCGGTGACTTCTTCTATTTTACTCTTTCAGGGAGAAAAGCTGATATCAAGACTTGCAAAACCGGAGTTAGATTTGTTAAAAACAATTAGCTGAAGGAAACCTGCAGTAGACAAGCCCAGTTGTGTGCCTATGTTCTCTCACCCATTGCTGCAGCAGCACTAGAAGCAAGGGGCTCTAAAAAAGCACAAGAACAATTTTGTTCAGATTCAGGCTGTTCTTTTTACAAACCTGACAAGCTCTGAAGCATGGCTGGAAAACTGCTGGAGGGAGAAAAAAACAAACAAACCACAAAAACCAGCCCAAAAACTACATGGGAAGAGGATGTTGTTCCTTGTGCCCACTTTTGTACACACAACCCACTTTTGTACATCCAGCTCTGCTGCCTATATTAAAAAGCTGGTGTTCCTCATCTATGCATGGGGACAAGCTCTTCCAGCTGCTTATGCAGGCAGGAGAAATAGCTCCTTCTGATCTCTGCTGTCCAAACCAGACCGAGTGCAATGCACAATGCATATAACATTGTATCTGATGCTTTGGCTGGTAGTAGGGAAGAGAACTGGGAGCCTCCATGAATACTGCATAAGTATTTCACCATTGCAGGTTAATACACTTGGAGTCTGAGAAATGTGACTGATTTTTTTATTTGCCCTGTGCTTTAGGCACCCACAGACACCTAACACATGACAACCAATTTTTACTGGTGCATGCACCAGTGTTTGTGGGACAGATTCCCAGGCTGGCCAAGTTCAGCTCTGTGATACACCAACAGCTCAGAAAGTGCAGACAGTAGGTGGATCTAGATTTATCTTTAACCAGAGAGGGTCCAGGGACTTATAAACAACATCAGCTGAGGGGTGGACTGGACTAAGGAGCAGTCTGGAAATTCCTGACACTCTGTGCCCCTTGGCTGGCAGGGCTGAGCTGAGTTCCTGCTAAAACTGCAGAGGTTGTGCTCCAAAAATATGGAGACTGTAGGATTAGAATGGAGATGAGCTCACTGATGGGATATGGACGCCACCCTCCTTTCTCCATGGTGGGCGATAGCTGCCACATGCATGACTGCAAGTTCCCTGCCTCCTAACACGAGCTGAACATGAGCAGTGACCTCACAGGCTTATTAATTCTTCTTACTTAATTTGTGTTTTTTCACTTGAGTTTTTCATTTAGCCATCCAAAATTTTAATTCTCTCAGTATTTCTTAATCTACCATTGGGTCCTATTATCAGCAAAAAGAGGGGAGCTAAGAATAGTTTTACTTACACTAGAGTAGAGATCAGTCTTTGGCAGCAAAGATGTTTGTGGATTTACTAATAAAAAATTAAAAAAAAAAAGCAGCAACCAATCAGATCTCACCTAAAATGAGAGTTCTTCCTCAACATCCCCTGTCTATCCAGCTTTGTTTCCTGGCAGACCTTCGAGGGGACATCACACCTCTCTATGAGAGTGTTTAGATGGCACACAGGGAAGGGAAGAGCCAAAAAATATCCAACAGTCGCTTTACACTGGACTGGTTCTCAGAAGCAGCCCAGAGTGATGCATCTGAAGGAGTCCAAGCAAAAACACTGATGCAATGCCTGCACTGTGGTAGCAGCAGGTTGGGAGATGGAAATGATTATGCTCAAGCAGCAGCTGAGCTGCTGCCCATGCTTTGTGCAATAGGACCTTTTGGAGAACCCTGGAATACATCCAGCAGGAACGCATGGTAATAATGCATGGAGAGAAAGAGAAACACGTTTGTGGCACAGCTGTGACCAGGGAATTTAGAAATTGCTTGCTTCTATGGGCTCACCTGTTTTAATTTGAGCCAGTTAACCAATGTTCTCAAAACAGGAACTAAGGGGATGTGTCAATAAAAGTGAATGAGCACCTACAGCTTGGGCAGGTCAATAAAACTTTCATGAATAAATCACTAGAGCTGCTTCAGTAGCTCAGAAGTGACATGCTTCACTTTTGGTGGCTACACAGTTAATTGATAACCCAGGAACACGTGAACAAAGTGTGTTAATAAAGAAATACTTAGCCTTGCTTAGTGAAGTCAGCACAGGTCAGAGCACAGTACCTAGTCTGTCCTTTCACACCTCTCCCTGGGTTGTGAGGAAACCAGGGCATCCACACCTCGAATCCTGTCTTTAGTTTTGGGTCTCTCACTGCAAGGAAGACATTGATGTGCTGGAGCGTGTCCAGAGAAGGGTAACAGAGATGGGGACAGATCTGGAGCACAAGTTTTATGAGGAGAATTTGAGGGAGCTGGGGGTGTCTACTCTGGAGAAAAGGAGCCTCAGATGGCTCTCTACAACTCCCTGAAAAGAGGCTATAAAAAGAAGGGGGTGGGAGGGGAAATCAGTCTCTTCTGCCAAGTAACAGGTGATAGGATGAGAGGTAATGGCCTCAAATTGCACCCAGGGGAGTTTTAGACTGGACGTTAGGAAAAATTTCTACACTGAAATTTTGGTAAATCATTGAAACCAGCTGCCCAAAGTTTTCAAAAGACATTTGGATGTGGCATTTAGGATTGTGGTGTAGTGGTGAATAAGAGTGGTGCTGGATCAAAGGTTGGTCGATGGCCTTATAGGTCTTTCCAACCTAAGTGATTCTATGATTTGTGAGATCAGCATGCTTGCCTGAGAAACAAGGTGTGCAGTCATAGGGAATGTCTTTTACTGGTTTTGCATTTTTAAATAACTTTTTACACTGTATACTTTCTTGTTCAAGCACTGAAAGGAGGCAGAGTTGTAAGGCAAAGGGTGACCACACCACATCCTGCCTACAGCCATGAAGGGGCACTGCAGGGATGGGAAATGGAGCTCTTAGGAATGATGGATGTTTCTCCTTTCCTGGTTTACTAGTGAGTTCGTCATTGCAGGAATCTGTAACCAGCAAGTTGATTCAGTAAGTAAAACAAAAATGAGTCAAAGCTGTTGAATGGCAGTGCCACCACCTTGGCTCCAACTCGAGGAAGCCTTGACTCTAAAAAAACCCACAACACTTTCCAGAAGAGAGAACAAAAAAAAAAAAGTAACACAGATGAGAAGTTAAATGCCCCCACACCGCAGACACATATTTTTGAGGCTCAGGGACACATAAGCAGCAGGACCAGGGCACTGCATCTCCTGAGGGGGCTTTAGGTACCCATGTAAGAGGGGCTGGAGGTGTAAGTTGAAGCAGGTGAGGGCAGGTGGAGGCCTCAGAGGGGAGCGGTGAGGAAGGAGAGGTTTCAATTAAGTTATAACTTGGTCTCCCAGACACCACCCCCTAAATTAGCTCTGAGGATTTCTACCTGGACACTCCCTCTAGAAAGCCCCTGTGCATGGCTGCTCGGGCTGGTTGTTGGTATGTGTGAAGGCCAGCCTGTTGTCCTGCTCCCAGGAGTGGCCATGTGTGAGACTGGCCCAGCCTGGTCCAGGTGAAGGGAAGGAGCAGCAGCGGGAGGCACACGTGCCTCCATCAGCAGCTGGCATTGCAGTATCATTAGGCAGAAGAGGTTAAAAATAGGATTTTGCAATCTAGTGAGCAGAAACATCAACCAGATGGCGGAGGAAGGAAAGAGGCGCTATTCCTACTGTCTAGGTAAGGATATTTGTTAAATTGTTCAGGATCAGAAAGATGGAGAGGAAGAAGGTGCCATGCAGCCCTGTGCCAACAGGGTATGGGAGAGGCCCACAAGCCTGGGCTCTCTCAGGCAGCTGGTCTCGGTCTGTCCATTATGTTGTGGCTCATAGGGGGCTACCCTGGTCCTACCAGGTGTTGTGAGAAGCTGCAAGCAACTTCTACCTGCTGGGGTAGGTGTTGTGTCTGCTGTGGGCAGTGGCTGAGTGAAGCTTCACTGAGGGAGGAAAATGGCATCCTTCGTGCCTGTGTGTGCTCTGCTCAGGTGTGAAGCTTTCACGTGAGGCACGTGAACTTCTTAGCAAAGTGCTGATAGGTCTGATGTTGCTCAGGTCAGGTGTCTCCTGTCGTGTACTGGAATGTCTTGGGGAAAGGCTTGACTGGGGAGCCTTGTCACCAGGTCGCATCCCACTGGCTTGGATGAGCCTGTGTCCAATGGAACATGTGTGACAGAAAGCTCAGGCAGGTCTTTGTGTTGCCACATTTATAGTGACTTATCATGTGGTAAGGGAGGAAACCTGCACCTGCTGCTATGGAACAGGCCAGGTCTCCTGTGCCACCATCCCTTCTCCCTCCCTCTGCCCCATTGCTTGGTCCTGAGGCCCCCCGCTCACCTGCTGTGCTTCTTGCAAGCAGCAAATACATCCAATAAGTTAGTGCAGGGTGAGGGTCACTTTCTTACCCAGTCTCATTTATGCTTTAAATTAAAATTCTTAGGTGAAAATTTGGACCTAGTGTTTACCTGAAATAAATCCTGGTTACAAGGGAATGCTTTATCTGCTTGTAAGAGGTAAAAAAGGAAACTATCACGTGTTAACTCCATTATAACATGTTGTATCTCTGCATCATTCAGATGCCACTTTCTCAACCTCCTTCCCAGGGTGAAATTACGTAGTTGTGACTGGAACTGCTGAGATGGTGGGACACGAGGTGGTTCTGGGACTCAGTAGTTATGCAAAAGGGTCACAGTGCAGTAAATTATCTGATATTTTGAATTTACTTCTTACAACTTTCTTTCTCTTAACTTATAATGGATTCACTCTGTAAAAGTAAAGCTGTATAGTTGTGTGTGAAAAGGTGCTCTGATGAAATGAGTGTTGCCTAATGGAACCAATTCAAAAATATCTGATACTAATTTTCCAGCTACTATGACAAAAAACTGTGGAAGGAGGAGGGATCCTCTTGCAGATGGGCAAGCCCTATGACTCCCTCAGTTATCCCCCACTTAAAAGCTATCAATTTAGAGCTGTCCTGTGTACTGCCCCGTGAATTGAACAAGCCTTTTCAGTCTTTAATTAAGGGTGACAAACTCTTTGAACATCGTAGCATTCATCAGTTCATGTGTGGAAAGCCTGGTATAACAAAAGAATTTAATCAAACTACAAGCCTAATAAAGACTACTTTGCCTGAACTAAATGATGTTATTGCTGCTGCAGCTCATAGTTTTACATTTAAAAAAGCGGGTCAGAGTGTTCATTCATCTTGATTAGCAATGCCAACCTAATTACTTCTGGAGGAAACAGTAATTAGCTGGAGTCTCACCTCATTAATCATGACATTCTTCTAGCAGACTATTTTTATCTCATAAATGGCTTGGATTGGAACAAGGTGTATATTTGAATTCTAGTTAATTGTACACAGCTTGCTGCATAACATTTCACATTTTTATAATTTAACTGCTTCCTTCCTGTAAACCTCTCACCATTTTTGTAGGCTGCTCTTGTTAAATAAGAGGTGAATGGCTCACATAAGATAAGTCAGCTTTAATTACGGATGGAAGGAGATGATGGTATATTCCAGCAGCAGGGAAATGGAGTCCCTGCCTGCACAGGAGACTAAAGGGATCTTTTCTCAGGCAGAAATCAGGGCACAACTTCTATTGCACTGACACTTAAGAGAAGTCTGGGCCAAGATTTTCAGTGGGGAAAAATGATTAAATACATCCTTGTTATTAAAGCCAAGTTCCTGGCGATGTCTCCATGTAGCCACCTCGATGTCAGTGCACCTGAGTTGCCAGTTGGTTCTGACAGTATTGATTATTACATGGTTTAAAAATGTGTGTTGTTAGAAACTTAGTTTTGCATTAATTAAAACCAGTGAGGAAGCAAGTACTTTTTTTTTTGTGTGTGGGGAGGTTGTTTTTTGAAAAGTTGCTGTAAACAACTTCTTAATTTTACAAATAATGATTGCCTTATTTATCTGAACTTTAAGAACTGGGAAAGAGAGAGAGCCTGGAAGCTACAATTCCAGATTCAGTTTACCAATAAAACGATTAGAGCCTAATTTTCTAGGGAGTACGATTATGAGTGCATTAGTCTGGGAACACCAGATTTTTTAGAGGTAGTAAAATAAATGGATCTTTGTATATATGCTTATAAAACATGTGCCAAATGTGTCGCTATTACTGGTCTACTGTGAAGAAAGTTCTCCTGCATGAGGCCATGTCCTGGGGTGACTTTATGATACTGTATCCCCTATCGTCTACTTTATGCCCAGACATGGGTCCTGTAGCTTTAAGCTTGAAGCAAGGGGAACCAAGGGAATTCCCTGGCGTGCAGTTTGTGTGCAGTGCTCACAGACTCTCCCAGGTTCTCTCTCAGCTTTGTTGTCTAGCATGGACAGAGGGAGGACATCTTTGCTTTTTAGCTAGGTTTTTGTTAGCTGAGGCAAGAAGTTTTCTCTGGACTGTGGCTTCTTTTTCTTCTCCTGGAACTGTTCAGCTTTTCTCCGGTCCGAAACAGCAGAGCATCGCCGGGTCCCTCCCAGCACCCGGCCGAGGCCCAGAGGCCAGCTCTGGATCTTGGAGGGAGCCGAGCCACACCTACAGAAAGGACTCTGAATCTACCAGCTCTTCTCCACAACGAGAGGTTTTATTATTTAACATTATTCATTTTCTTTTTTGTGCCTGCGAGCACCCTGCTTGTTAAATAAACAGGTTTTTTTCACTGTTCTCCAAGATATTCCTTTCGAACCGGTGGGGGGGAAGGGAGTGCCGAATCCTACCTTCTTCAGAGAGAATGTCCTTTTTGGACGATCCCTCCTAAATTTGTCTCAAACCTGGACAATATACATGTTTTTCAAGGTTGAAATAAAGGGTTTTTTTTACTTACCTACAATCTATCTTTTTAAACAAGCTGTATGTTAACCTGAAACAATGAGAGAAGATTCACAAAGTAACACAGGAAAAATGAAAGTTACTCTTTCATTTTTAACTAACAAATATTGTCAGTTTTATACTTGGCATTAGTTGTATGCAATGTTTTACATTTCCAAAGCACACAAATGTTAGCATCAGCTTTTTATTTGCTCTTAGTAAGTAGAGAAATTAGCTGTATTTTAGAAGTTGATCTATGTTCTATGAGTAGCTTTCCTCTTCCATAGTCAGGTAAGTTTAATTACTGCAAATGGAAACTAGTAGCTATTTTTGAGTGCTTACTGCAAGAATATTTAGTTATAACTGCCCCACTGGTTGATTTGTAACCCAGCAGCCATTGGGGCACTTTTGGATCTTGCAAACAAGAGAGCAAATATTCTCGTCAGTTTTTGAGAAATTATTATTTTCATTTTAATAATTAAAGAAAGTACTCTGCATTTTTATGCAATTGTGTTTTAAAAAGTTCTTTCCTCTCCTTCAATTATAAAAAGAAAATGGAAAACACATGAGGAGAAAATCAAGTGTCCCTAAAATTGAACAAACACCTCTCCCTCCATCCCTTGACCTTGAAAAAAACATTTTTTCATGGGGAAGAATTTGATGTAAGAGACAATTTTCATTCTAAAAAGATGTCAAATTACAATCAGGTCCACACAGTGATAAAGCAAAAAGCTACTTAACTTCTCTTGCGGAAGCAGCCCTGCTTTTTTGTAGATGTGAAGTAGCTGCAGAAAAAGGGCATATTTGACACATGCATATGCTACATGTAAATGACTTTTTGATATTCAAGTGATTAATTTAAAAGTCTCTTTCAATAACTGGTATTGTTTCTAATAGTTAACTTTATTATTAGGATCCAATATGTTTAAGGTAGATATCTTTGATCATAGGTCCCAGTTACAGTGTTATGCTAGAGGCAGTGCTTGTCAGATGTTAGAAACGTAGGAGTTCTCCTAATGAGTATGTACTTATAAATTAATAAAACCTTAATAAATATCTAATGAAAATTGTAGGCTTGTTTGCCTGCATATTACTTGTGTAGATATCACTTATGTCTCATAATTTCAGTCATGGATCACTTCTAGAGGATTCCTCAAATCCAGAGAAAATTACTTTTCCACTTCTAGTAGGCTAGAAAGAGCTCATACTAAGTTTTTGATATGTAAGTAGTGCTTCTGACATGAATTTATAAAAAAATGAATTAAGCTACTCTTGCAGTTCTGATAGAGGCTGGCATTACTTTCCCAGCTTTGAGGAGGAATTGAAAACTAAGTTAGTTAAGGACAACTCTCTCAAAAAAAAGGTTGTTAATGTGTGTAGGACTCAGAATAACAAACCCTGTCTCTTGCTACAGATCAAAACATCAGTATATCTTAAGCTTGAGCTTTGTGACTTCATGAGCCAAGTGCAGAGCCAAGAGCAGAAGACCAAAGTTCTTGTTATCAAGGCTGTTTTTCCAGCCGTGACATACAGACTAAATCTTTACTCTTGCCCTCTCCACAGCAGAAATTTAATCAAAGACCCTTTAGTCAAAGGGTCAGGCTGATGTGATATCCCAATGGAACACAATTTCTCATCCTGAAATCCACAATAAAGGGAACTGAGCCACCTTTGTACCATTTCATTGATGAGTGCTGTAGAGAAGTGAGGAATGATGGCCAGATGTTTGGCTTCCCAGCCCTTGGGACTCGGGTAGTCTGTGGCACAGGGCAAATGCCCTTTTGTTTTCTGGAGCCTGCAAAGTTAAATTTCTGTGCATTTGTGCGGACTGTGGGAAGGTGCCAAACTGGAGGAGTGGGATAGATCAGGCTGCTGCTCTGGTGGATTTGACACCTCTTATTTCCCTCTGCCTGCTGCTGCAGAATTGTAAGAAGCACTTGAGCAGGTCTCCAAATTCTTATTTCAGTTTCTTGTAATTTATGTCCAGATTATCTTCTGTGAGGCCTCCAGTAGAAAACACTTCCACCATCCCAGCAATACACCAGTCACAGGATGCAAGTGCTATTTTTTGGGTATGTTGCATCAGACATTATAAGCTTTGTGTCTATCCAGTCCTGTTACCACATTTAAAACATGTGATCATGGTCTCAGATATTGCCAGGGTTTCATCCTGTGTTTGCCTTGAAAGGCTTTTAAGAATGTCCAGGGCAAAAATTTTAAAGATTAAAATTCAATTACATACGACATAAAATTATTTAAAATTGCTACTACTTGGTAACCCAAGCTCAACCCACTACACCAAAAGACAAAAAACAAACACAGTTTCTGGACATTGAGAGAGACAGAATGAGTCTGCACTTTTAAATAAGAGTAAGGGACTTCAGTGGCATAACTTCTATCACTGTCTATACCTTTTGATAGCTCTGTCTTCCAGATAATCCTAAAATTTATTACATTGCCATCGAGATATTCCTGCAGGTCTTTACTCTCACCCACTGCCATAGCTGAACAGAAAACCAACAGAAATGAGAGCAAACATTTGAGCAATTATATATATATTTTTAATAGCTATATTTTTTGTTTTTTCTAATAGCATAAGGTGGACACAAATGGTACTGTGGGCAACCGGTTTGTGGGAAAAATAAAAGAATAAACCACAATGGAGAGGCATGGTGACTGTGCATTGCAAACATGGATGCCCTCCAGGGGTAACCATGCATTGGCATGAGGATAATCAGACTTTCAGTATAAGGCCACCTTCTGGAAAAGGCAAATTGTGTGGTATTTCTGCTTGCTGAAGACTAACTCGTGTCTCCTAATTTTATATTGGTTTGAAGTTATCTAACACACGTCAGAAAAGACATGTAGTAAAACAGATATTTAAAAGTTTCTAACACATTTAAAAATAAAATCTAAGGCACAACCTTATAAGTGCAAGACTAAATCCTGCCCTAACCAGTAAAAATAGATTAAAAGCATGGGAAACTATTCGAAGCACAGTGTTGGCTGTACTAGACAATTTTAGTTAGGTATGTGTCTCAGTCTTGTCCGGGATTAGGATAGTCCAGAAGGCTGCAGTCAGTATGCCTGCATACTGACATAACCTAAAAATGGTTATGGCAGGGGGGATAAAGTATTAAAAAAATTATAGAAAGCTAATGTTTATAAATAAAATGGGACAGTAAACCTGTACCTGCAATCTAGAAGTATGATAAAGATAAGCATTGGAAACTGGTCACTGATGAAAAAATAGAAGAGACTGTCAATGATAGCATCCAGTCCTGTTGTATGCAGTGGGAATTCTGCCACTTTCGTATTTTGGCCAGGATTTTTTTCATATGGAATGGGCCCCCAGCTGGCACATGCTGTTGCAGTTCCGTAGTTTTCCATGGAATTATGATGTGTTTTTAACAATGTAGAAGGGACTCAGCTTGAGGCTTTGCACCTTGTGCCGTCCTTCATATCAATGTGATGAAGTTGGATCATTCAAACTTTACAGGACAAAAAAACCCATTCAATCCCCTTGTTGCTGTAACCACTTTTAACAGCAATGGAAAAAATACCAGGCTAAGCTTAAAATGCTTGTTAATCTTATTTTTCTCTTTAAATTTTGTTTGACTGCTTACGTATGAGATTAAAATCTCCTAATTTGCGAAGGATTTGCAGGTGATCTCTGATCCATGTTGTTGTAACATCCTTGTCTGTGAGTAGACCATCACAGTGTACACACTTAGGAAACAGATGTGGTGTCATTCCCTTGGTCTTTACACCATCCCAGAGAAGAGATGCAGATGTGTCCAAAGAGTTTGTAAGGGCAGAAAAACTCATCGATACTGAGTTTAGATTTATTCTGCTGAGACAACAGCCAGAAGTAACTGAATTTTAACATTATGGCTTCCAGAATATATAGCAGCTTGAAGAGAGAAATTTTTCAATTCAGATTTGTGAAGTCCCAAAGAACTATTACCATCCCTTTCTGGCCATGTACCACTGTTCTGAGGACTAATGGGATTTTTTCATATCAGGAAGAATATGTGGAGGGCATGTTGTTATACCACAAACTGCCAGGGGAATTCCTGGTGACCTTTTCTCTTTCTAGTAATATGTCGTGGCTCAGGCTTTTTCTCTGTGAAGTCATGAATATTTTCAGTTTTTCCAGGAAAGGCAAAGAGATAGGGCTTTTGCTGCTCTTGTTCTGTCTTATATGCAAAATATTTCTATATGTCTTCTCTTGTTCTGACTTAGGAGCACCTCAGAGTCTCTGCCATACATTTGAATTTTGTCTTGATTTGGTTATTCTATTCATTTGTAGACAGTGTACTGTAATTATTCTTTGCCCTGGGGGTTTGTTTGTACTGAGTCACTGAAGCCGAATAGCCCTTCCTTATGTGTATTTTCTTTGCAGACATAATTTGCTCACTTAAATTATTAGTCTGTTTATGCTACTTATATTTGATCTTGATTATAAAAAAGTGCTCATTGTGGCCCCGAGTTGTAGATAATGCCTGGCATTGATTAACCAGCTTAATTTAAAGAGTAATTTTAGACTGATCTGTTAAAGAGGTGTAAGAGGTGGTGTAGGTTGAAGTGCTCTAAATGAACAACTTTTTCCTGGGATTTAGCACGCTAAAGGATGTGCGAAAGTTGGGCAGCCTCAAGCTATTTGATTTAGTTGTTGCCAGCTTGGCTGCTGTTGACTGTGCCCATGTTTTCACCATAGGAGCACTTGGTGAGGAATGAGTGGGACAGAAGATCTGAAGGAAAACATACTTTAATCAAGACACTGGGCAGCCCTAAAGGGCCTTGTTGTTCGAACTGTTTTGCAAATTTTGGTGTGACACCATGGTTTCATGCGCAACAACTTTGCTTTCATCTGCTGTAGAGAGGCCTGGGTGCACAGGGCTGTGTGGTCCTGCCCTCTCCCCTTGCTGCCTCTGAGGCTCATGAGAGCTTGCTACACTGCAAAAAAACTTCTTTTGGCTGAGTTAGTTTTGTGTCAGATTAGTGATTCACACTCCTTGAAGGGGTCAGACAACCTATTGAGGGGAGATTGGACAACGTCTGGGAGTGGGTGAGAGAGGCCAATTACACTTTTGGATGGAACCTTATCCTCCCACATTGGCAGCAGTGTGAGCTCCTACATCAGCTCAATGTCGCTTTATCCCAAGTTAGGGCTGGGCCAGGCCAGCAGGTGCTCACCTGGCCAAGGCTGACAATGCTTTGCTGCTTCAGACTCTGGCACTGTGAAAGGATGTTCAGGTAAAGGAGGATCAGGCTCAGATTACTGAAGTCCAGCATAAGAGTTTAGATTCACCTCAGATGACTCTACTGAGTTCCAGAAACAAATGTAAACCTGTCTCTTCTGTACAGTGATGTTGCTTCAGACAGCCTGGCCTCTTGGCAGGACTGGCGCAGCAGGAAACAAGAGGAGCAAAAATGAGGATGAATCTTGTCATGTATGGATTTGTGCATCCTGGTACACATCTGATATTACAAAATATTCATGTGCAAGGCACACACATTTTTCAAGTTTCAATTTGAGTTTGGATAGCATTCAATAATCTCATTTTATTCCCATTTAAAATCCAGCTTAATTAAAATGTACAGAGTATTCCCACAATGAGTATTGTTTCTAAACTGCGTGTCTCTTTCAAATTCCCAGTATAAACAATCCTGTAAATAGGTAATTAAAGCCATCTGCTTCTTGGTAGCCTAGTTACCTTTGCAGCATCATTTACATTTTTCTCCCCTTTAACTCAGGGAATTAAATTGCCACAAATTCTTACTTTAGTGAATAAACTACTACAAAATAATGCTTACGGCACATAATTCTTCAAGAAAAGACATATTCTATTGAATTTCTCTTCCAAATAAACTGTTCTTCACAGCCACAAAAAATTGTGCAATCAGATGATGGACATATCCATAAACTGTTACCCAGCACAAGATACTTGAAATAATGTGGTTACTGTCTGTGATCTTGTATTCCTTCTTTTCTATGAAAATGATGCTTTTTATCAAGTCCTCAAAAGTAGGTACTGATGTCTGTGAACCTATTCCATGCTAAAGATCTGGCTCTTGTTTTAGGCCAGTTTCACAGAAGAGTAAACTGAAAGTCAAATTTAGGATCATTCATGGAAGTGAATAAAAACAGAGTTCTGCCTTGTGGTCACCTCTTTTAAGTGAGAGAAAAAGAACCTCTCTTGTAGCAGTCTCACTGACAATGTTATGACTGTAGAGTGAAGATTTAAATGCACTGAGGTAGCTGCAAAGGCCAAGATTGTAGTGCCCAAGGTACTTGCTGGGACTTGCAACTTCTGATGGAGTTGCAAATTATTTTTCCCCAATAGCAGAGGAGGAAAAATGTCTTCTGAGTCTTCTCCAAGTTATTCCAAGCTCTTGGAAACTTCTGCACATTATTTCTGTGAGAGAAGAAACACTCTTCACCTCTACTTTCTCCGTCTTAAAGATGGCAAGTTCACTGCTGATTGCTCACACTTGTAAGTTCTGAATTGACATTGTAAAATCTGGGGCAAAATACTGCAATGTTCCACCTGACTGGTATATTTTAAAAGCAGAATCTGCTTAAGAGGGAGTAGGAGGCCTCTTGTCATCCCAAGTAATGCAAAACCCTGGTACATAGTTCTCATTGTATTGGTGGCACTTTCTGAAAGAACCCTTCACAACTTTCAAGCACAAAGTAAGGTATTTGAGCTCTTTAGCCCCTTAAATTCTTTTGACCATCAAAGCAAGCAACACTGTTGCAAAATTTCCTATTAAGAGGGTTTACTCCAGACGTGGGAAAGAAAAAACCAAACCAAAAAACCCACAGGAAAGTAGCCAGGTTCTGTCTGTGACCGTGGGTTTTCTTTAAAACTCGAGTTGAAGCTTGCTGATGAAGGGAGCTGGTTGTGCATAGATATAGCAAAAAACTTATTGCCACTTTGGGTTTATTCAGTAACTACTTAAGGCACCTAAAATAATGTGTGAACACCTTCAGGAAAAGAACTTAGTACTGCTGGTTATAGTAATTTTCTGAGGACGATGACACGACCAGGCAGGCTAGATATGTACAGTCTTAGCCTCAAGTTACTAAAACATCCTCTTAAATGAACAGAAATTGGAAAAGTAAGCATAATTATGGGATTGCTTATTTAATCGGTTTATATAGTTGCATCATTGGGAGTTGAGACATGTAGAATACTACTGCATAACTGAGCCATTAATCCAGCACTGTACAATAATAACCTACATTTGTCTTTTTCGGTTATGACCAATTGAAGTTTGAATTATATTTTGTTTGCTCTGCAGGTAATACAAAAGTGGCTTTTGGATTTGCATTTTAAGAGCTTGTTCATAATTTCTGAATCTGGTGGTGTTGCTGTTCCACACACAGTTTTCTGGAAGAATATTAGGTCTTGCAGGTACATGGCATTTGGTTTAAAGAAAACTGATCTTCAGTTCCAGTGGTTGTGGTTTAGCTTAGAAATAGATGTGAAGGAAAAAGCCCACCAAGCCAACAAAAAGAAAATGCTTTTGACCTTGAACCATAACAGAGAGAGTGACTTGTAGAGGGTGGAGTGTCTCCCAGGAGAACAGGCACATTGTGCCTATGCACATGCAAAGATCGCTGGCAGGGTGGGGAGAGAGTGAGAGAGGAAAATGCGGGCATAGCAGAGCTGGCTCTGAGGAGGAGCCTCCTCTGTGAAGGAATGCTGCTATGGACCATTAGCAGTCATTGAAGCACAAGCAGGGGAAAACAATCCTGTTTTTTTTTCCCCTACCTTCAATTTTTGGATCCATATCCTAGAAATAAAACCTGCATGAAAAGATAAAAGTTCTTCTTACTGTTAGTACAGATAAAGTATTTGCGCTGAGGGAGTCAAGGGTGGTCTCCCAATGAAAGCCACCCGTTCCTTCCAGTATCTGAAGGGGGCCAACAAGGAAGCCATAGAGGGATTCTTCATCAGAAACTGTAGTGACAGGACAAGGAGTAATGGCTTCAAACTGAAAGAGGAAACATTAAGGTTAGATATACAGAAGCAATCCTTTACTGTAAGAGTGGTGAGGTACTGGCACAGGTTGCCCTGAGAAGTTGTGGATGCCCCATCCCTGGAAGTGTTCAAGGCCGGGTTGGATGGGTCTCTGAGCAACTTGGTCTAGTGGAAGATGTCTCTGCCCATGGCAGAGGGTTGGAAGTGGATGATATTTAAGATCCCTTCCAACCCAAGCCATTCTGCAATTCTATGATTTTTGCCAGAGAAGTGGACAAGGATCAACGGAGGACAGATGCTGGATGTGTATTCCAGGAAATACTGTTCCTGATGAATAGGGAGGAATTCATGTGCATTTATACATACATTTATGTATTTTAATTTTTGTCAGGGCTGCTAGCAACTTCTTGTCATATTTGGAGCTCAGATATCACTGGAAATGCAACCAGGGGTTTGGTTACCTTAGGGATATTGGGAGAAATTATACCATTTTGGTTTTTGCCTTTTTTTCTTTAGTATGTTCTCTGTATTCGTCGCACATATATTTGTAGCTTTGTAGGCTATTGAATTAGTGGCTAATTTCCCCAGTAATTTTTCCTGGCCTTTCCTTAAGCAGAAAGGCAAAACAAATTCCAGAACTCCAAGCCCTGGGAGGTACAAGGCCCCTATGCTATCTTGGTTCTTCCTGATTGCTGAGGTTGAGCACAACTCTTCGAGATACATTCTCACGGACAAACAACAGCTAATACCATGGGGGAGACTCCAGAGAAGGGTCTTGACCCATGGGTGAATTCCATCACCACTTGTCCTCCTAACTGGTGCTTTTCTGTCAATTACACTAATTTGCTAAACGTATAAAAACTGTATTCACCCCATGTGGGTGAACTTTTGTGGACATCTTTCCATAACTGCCTCTGAAAGCCTTCAATAAAGATCCACTTTTGTATTACCTCCCATACTAAAATTATCTTGAGTTTCACTTCTAGGTTGGAAAAAGCAGCAGAAGAAATTAGCTATTAAAACACCTTGAAAAGTTCCTTTATGCATCCTATCTCTGTTTCCTCCCCAAGAACATTGCTCAGATGGCTATTCAGACTTTCAACTGCTATAAATTAGCATAGCTGCATGCTTTCCAGTGAAGCTACTTTTAATTTGCATCTGCAGAAGATCTGACTTCCTTGATTCAATAATGCTACAAACATCCTTTGTATGACACCTATTTAAAGATTCTCTTGTTTTTATAGCCTAGCCAAAGAATTTGTTTTCTTAATGATATCCACAAAAATACATGAGCCAAATTCTTTGTTACCTCGCTGCAAATCACAGTCCTTGCATTGATGTCAGGAATTTTATCTGTTGTCCAGCTGTGTAGCTGAAAAGAATTTGATCCTGTTTTTCTGTAGAGTTTCCAGGGTGTGCTTCTGCAAATATTTTTGCTTTCTATCCTGTGAGCATTTCCACATCAGTTTAGTAACCCTGACTACAGTGGAGCTGTGTCTGTTTGCACTCACTTGCGCCAAATTTGTGCAAAGATTCTTGATATTGTTTTATAAACATAAATTATTAGGTTTTTTTAACTAGAAATGGGATAAATTAAGATATTTTAAGTGGGAGCTCTGGCTTCTTTGAAGGAATTGTGTGATTAACCTTGCTGGTATAAATTGTATTGTTTTCTGTATGTAAGAGAAAGAGACATTTTTTCCAACAGTTCGTATTCAACATAATTTTCCACCAAGGATCTGTAGCAGTTTGCCAGAGTTGTCACATGCCTTGATGTCTTTGAATTTCTTCCTTGGAAGCTGCTGAAATCCTTCATGCAACTGCTCCATTTGGGCGTAATCCAGGAAGAGCTTTCTCCAGCTGCTTTGGTTTATTATGTATTGGCTCCCAGAATCCGAGATCACAAGTCAAGCAAAAAGGCTAAATGTAGATTCATACAGAACAGCCGGCTCTCTACGAGCCTGTGCTCCAGGAAGCCCCTCTGACCTGTTCTCAGTGCTAATGTTCCTCAAGTTACTCCCAAGACTGCTGGGATTTTGGCTGTTGATGATAACAGGCCAACAAATGTCATGCTGCATTTATGGGACAAAGGAAAAGCAAGCAGTAAAAAACCCTTCTTTTCCTCTATATTTGTTGTATGGGGAGAGGAGCTCATCCCACATATCCTCCCTCACAAGCTAGAAATGAAGTGCTAAAACTAAAATCTTGGCACTTAGGAAAAGAGGAAGGAGGGAGGCTGAGGTCCAACACAGTGAGATAAAAATCTTTGATGCTACAAGACTACCCTTACTATGGCTTTTGGCCATGTTTGTATGCTTTGGATATTTTTCTCTTGTGCAAATTCGGGGCATTCAAGCTTACCAATGTGTTCTTATGGGAGATAAGCTCCTTCCTTCAATTTGATAAGAAAAACAGTGTCTTATTCCTAAGGAAGAACTGTCAGATAAAGAAATATGATTGAGGTAAATGAGGTTTATGTAGGTTAGAGTGGGCTCCCTGTTGCTGTAGCTGTGGTAGAGTGGCAAAATATCTCCAGCATCCTACTGCCAATGTAGCAGGTGTTTACTGCCAGCTACAGTATCTTCCACCCTTCGTGCTTCGGGTATTGCCATTCAGATCTGTCTCAGCTTTGCAGCTGGATATTGAGGTTAGTCTGGATATTCTCCCTCCCTCTCTCCATTTTCTCTCTGTCCTTCACCCTTCCCCTTCTTTGCAGTGCTGTGCAATCGGCTGGGTAAAAAACGAATAGTTGTGAGGATGGCATTTGTTCTTCATTGCATCAGAAACCCAAGTCTGAGGAAGTGCAGAGAAATGCAAAAGCTCAGGGTGGGATGGCAGTGTTTCCAGAAGGGAAACACACCAGGAAAGGCTCCACAAGCGCATGTGTTGGTGGCTTTCAGAGCAGCAGCCCATGAAGGGCCCACCACACCTACCTGCAGTCTCACGCGATACTCAGCTGGGCAGGTGATGTCTGGGAACAAATCCTAATGACCTGCAGAGGTGGAGATGCTAATCACTGTCAGCTCCAGAAAGCTACAAAAAGGCACAAACGCTGCTAACAATTTGTCGCCCACCGAAGAAAAAACCTGGAGGCATGAGGAGGTCTTAGTGTCCCTTGTCCTCCCTGGTATCAAAATGGAATTGACTTAATTGCTGGACACAAGCATTGCTTGGCCCAGTGGCTGGATGGATTTCTTGGCACTAATCACACTGGTGTTTCTGCATGTGAGAAAGTGAAAACTGTTTTATTTCAGTTTTTCTAAAAAAAAAAATTCTGTCCACGCTGTGTACCGTTGTGCACCGATAAAGTGGTGCAAAAGCATTTCCTCCAAGATATGGACATTCAGGAATGGAAGATGTCGACATTCAGGAATGAAAGATGTCATGATTACAGAGTTGCAGGATTCCATCCTAGTCCAGCTAAGTGTTTAGGCATTCGTTTCGCAGAAATGAATAATCACTATTAATTAAGAAGATTCTTAAGTGCTTTCCTGAAATGTCTTGCAGGATCAAATACACTTTCTTCCCAGAGCTCCGTTTTTTTTTTCTGTTTTATTCTATCATTTATGATTTAAGAGCAGTGCTTGAAAAATAGCTGCTGTGAAGACTTAAAGATCTCTATAATTCACATGTTCTAAACTCAGCAGTCCTAGGATATTTATGTTCTTTTACAAAGCAGGGGGAGGAAAGGACATTCAAAATCTTTAAGGTGCTATTTAAAAAAAAAGACTTCAAAGGAAGAGGGAAAGTTTCATCCTTTCATAGCTCAAGAAAAGTATGCCAGAGTTATGCAGATAATCAAGCATCTTCTCCACACTCTAAGAGTGCAGACTGTGATTTGCCTCCTTCAGTTACATCTAGACACTTTATAACTTGAAAAGCTTCAGTTGTGTTTTTAGATACATCACGGGAAAACTTAGGAGAGTTAACCGTAATCAGTGTATATACATTTTAGGTGAGCTGTTTTGCTCTTTAGTTATGATAAAATTTTTTTTCTGACTATATACAGGAATATTTTATATGGGATCTCTCTCTATCTTAGTCTGAATTTCTCACTATTGCAATTTTACTGCCAGGAAGAACCCACAGACATATTCCATGACTATCATGTGTCCTGGTTTCCTGTATGCCACCTGCAGCAGCTTGGGAAGAACTGGGCAATTCCGGCTCAGAAAAAGGGTGTGATTGGAGGAGAAAGAGAGTGGGTGGGTGACTGTGGCCAGGGAAAAACTGTAGGGTTAAACAAGTCTTTTTTTTAATCTTCCTAAAACAGAGAGCTGCAAAATGTACAATAATCCTAATCTTGACTGGTGAATTCAATGGTAATTTTGCTTTTTTTTTTTTTTTTTTTAAGGACTAGTTTTTCTCCTTTCAGTGTGCTTGTCAGACAATATTTTCTTTGAGACAAATATATCCACAGTTCCAAACCTGAATATATAGCTTATACAATGATAAATACTTTAAATTTTCTCAATTTGTAGTCATTAAAGTACTGTCTAGATATTGGAAATTTGAACTTCATTGCTGAAGGCATTCTTCCTCATTTATTATACCTTGGATGCTCTGCATTTTTCTCTCCTTGACTGTTGTGACCAAGAGCAGTTGTGGACATTTGAATATAACAGGCAAAAAAACTCCAAAGCCATTTACCAGCGAAGGCATCTCCTACCTACTCTGTGAACTCATCCCGGTGAGAGGCAACACAGGTTGAGCATCCAGGGACAATGAAAAAATACAATTTTGTACCTGAAACTGTTCCATCACTTTGGATTTTAGTATTTGCATTCTTTATCTAAATAAAAGATTTTACCCTTGGGTAAAATCTCACTGTGAACTTATGATTCTAATTTGCAGCATCAATATTTCTTTTTTGTTCCTGACTGAAGCAGTTCAGCTCCTCTTGTCACAGTTATTTTTCTGTTTACAGGGTTGAATTCTTGTCTTGTAACTAATATCTCCCAAGCCCATATGGTAATGAATATGTGCTAGCTCTTCCATTTTTCTCTGTTTTGCTTTACAAGATAAGGCCATCCCCGTCATCTTTTTGCAAACTATGCTCAAAGCACATTCTGTGCTCAAGCGTGATTATTTAAAAAATAAAATTGCATTTATGAGAAACAACACAATGTATAGAGGACAAGCACAGGTTCTGAACATGCAAATTGACGTCTTTTTTCCTGTTTCTGTGCTGATGGACTACTGCGTCTTAGACAGTTTTAGGTTTTTTATCATGACTTCACATTTGGAAGAAAGGCTTCAGACTTATGAACTGCCCAGAGTCCTTTGAATACTGATTTATATATTTACTTATACAAACATTTCAGTATGTAGAGACAGCATGCAGCACTCATGAAGTTTTACCTTCTTATGTACTTTCCTTAAATTTAAAACCAATGCATATTGTTACTGAACTTCATCGTCAAAGGATGAAAGCATTTTTTTTCTATGCTCTTTTAAGGAATTTTAAACTTAGATTATTTGAATTGGAGACCTGATTTTTATTTACTCAGCACTTATTTACATAATCAGTACTCAGACCTTTTCCTGTACAATTAAGCCCAGACCACTGAGTGGTTAATTTTAGCTGTTAGCTTTTTTTTCCTACTCACTTTTTGTTTTGCATGTTGCACCTTCAGACTTCAGCTAAAGGATTTCAATACAAATCAAAAGCCATTTTTAAGATTGGATTGCTAGTATTTCTCTGCACAGAGAGTCTTGGGAGCAGGCATTTTGGACCTATTTTTCTATATTTTCAAATAACTCTGGATGCATCTCAGAACACTTCTGTGTCAGTTGTGCAAAGAGGGCTCTAAATTACAAGGCTAAAAATCTGGCTGGATACATCCCATTGGCTCTTTCTAGCTTTATTTGCTGAAGTTGGTCCATTTTTGCCTTCACGTCAAACACTGCTTTTCTTCCTTGTGTTTGGCAGAATAGCTCTAAAACAGTTATAAGGCTGTTGTGAACTAAGAGTTGTTTCCAGCGAGGTGTTTGCAGTATTCCCTCGTCATTGTGCTTGCTGACAAGACAGTTTTGGGTCTAGAATTTCTCCCTATCCTTAGTGTGACTGATTGCCAGAAAATGAGCACCATACGCTGCATTTAATAAAGTTAAATAAAGTTTAAATAAAGTAATAGAGTTTAATAAAGTTCTCCGTGTGTTATCTATGTCATTATTCTTTCTGTAACATATTTGTAATGTAAAATTAGGAAATCAGGCAAACTGGAGGGTCCATAAAGATGGCAGAGCTGCTGTTCAGAAGCTATGAGCATAGAAAGCCCCATGGGGGAGGTTTGCAAGCCCCTGCTTTTTGCACTTTCAGCTTTCTTCAAGTGACAATAGAGAACAAATCTTGTGCCTTCTGACTAGTTGGGGACCCAGGAAAAAAATCCATTATCAAAGGATAGGACTAGAGTAGACTAAAAAAACTATTTTAGCTGGCACGAGGCGTAGTCAGTAGTGAACTTTTTTCTTGGCCTGACTCTAGAGGTAGAGTCCTGCACATAACATTTGCTTGTCTTATAGGTAAAACCCCCTTGTTTCATGTTTGTCTTAATAACAGATAATATTCAGCTCCCTGGCTTGCAAAAACATCATGCAAAACGTTTCCTGTTTTCCAACTAGCTCTAGTTCTGAGCTTGGAGAAAGCTTTTGGCACTCCTCATCAGAGGAATTCAAACAGCTTCCCAGCATGCTTTTATGACCTGCTTAATACACAGGGACTTGGAACCAAAAGTGGATGTAAACCAGGTTTTAGGGAACAGGCTTTACACATTTTTTTTTTCTGCTTAGTTCGCCTGAATTTCAACAATTGATTTGCTTTCCAGAGTTTGTCACTGCCTAAGTCTTGCATTAACTGCTGTTGGTGGTAGCAAACTCTCCATTTCATTTCAAACAGTTCTTTTCAGGTATCTCAAGTCTGCTTTCAGAAAATTAGAGACATCCACCTCCAAGACTTTTCAAAAATAAGGCACTGAAGGAATTGGAGCTCTGCAATGTGTATGTATGTGATACCTCATGAGCTCATTAGTTTGTTCTCTATCACAATAAAGCTATTTTCGTGATGGAGTAATTCCAGTCCTCCTTGAACAAGAAGTACAGAAAATTTCAGTCTCATAAGGAACCAAGATTTGCAGTATTTCTGTGCTGATTTTTTGAATAGAGCAGATGTTGGGAACGTGCTTTGTTAGGCTTTTAGATGCACATTTAAGAATGAAGAAACCTTCATGCTTGGTCCTGCCCAGCAGTCCATTCCTCACTGGATCGTACCATGTCAGGGTAGGAATCTAGGAATTTCAGTGGAATTTGCAGAAACTCCCAAAGAGACAATTGTTGGACAGTCCTGCCCATTACAGACTACATTTCTTTTTTCTTGCTTGTGAGTGACGGATGGCAGAAACCACAAGACTTTTCTTGCTCATTCTGGTTTTAACATCTGTGTCTCTGTAACAGTCACGGCAATGCACTCTGCAGAATAAAAAGGTATTTTCTTTTTCCTGCTTTGCTGTCTGGGTGCTTTGCCACACCAACCCAAACATGTGGTCCACTCCATGTAAGACTTGTTGATGTGACTCACTGAGATGCCTCCAGCTGTGGTGAACCAGAGAGCCGTTGTGAGGCTACACATATCATTCACAAGGCCAGAGAAAATAAGCTATTAAAAACTTTCTAGGATAAGTATGACTCCCACGCTGAAATTAAGATTTGAAAACAGCCAGATCATTCCAGGCTGAAAATGAAGACAAAGGTAGCATGATCCACAGCAATGAATACAGCACAGGTTCTGCAGCTGTGCTCCAGCTGATCCTAGGTTATTCGCTTTGTGCCATTTCCTAAATTTATTATACAGCTTGTCTATCAAGCCCAAGTGACCAGTTAGAATTGATGCATGGATCCTGAAAGTGGTTTAAAAAAAGCCAAGCCTCCACAGTAGTTTTATTGTGATGCGCCAGAAGAGAGGAGTGCGTGTAGGTGAATAGGGGAAGACGGACATTGAAGGTGCTGCTGCAGTGTAGTCTCTTCTAGCTCCCTCCGGTGTCATCAATTCTGCCACTGCAGAGGCCCTGGTCTTAATTTGCATATCAGTCAGAGGTTATAAACAGCTCAGAAGTGGCCTGGCATATTTCACTTTACACATTGCTGCTGAATTTGGCCCCTTGAATCCTGTTGAAGAGCTTCGATTTGTAGAGATGACTACTGCAGAGGCCCTCTCTCCTCCAGCAGTGATGGTCCCCTGCATGGCACACGTCGTGCGATGGAGCTTTGTGCCATGTGGTGGCTAAAACAGGGACATGTAGGGAATGTCTTTCACCACATCTGCTAAATCAATTGCTAAAATATGCTGTGACAGCCCTTCTCAGACATATGTGCACTCTGAGGACACAGGCTAATGTTGTGACCTCTTTGTGGCAGGTTATTGCCATTCGATCCCATTTTGATCTATATGATCTTTGTTTATTATTTTAGTTGTAGATTGTTAAGGCTGGGACTCTCATAAAACTGCAAGCACCCACATCAGCCTGTACTTTCACTCAGAAAGCCCAGCAAATGCAGGCAACTGTCACAAGCTTTCTGAACACAAATTATTCCCCCTCAACCTCGCCAGACCAGTGGCAGAGGTTCTCACGGACATCCAGAGAGTGTCCTGGTGACTTGGGCATCAGGCTAAACACAGCTGGTAGATGCTGGTGCTTAAGTGACAAACATGATGAATTATTAAGAATCAGTGAAGTGAGCAGAGAGAACAAAAGTTCTTATGGCTGGTATGGGCTAAAGTTTTGAGCCAGCTGCAAAAATAATTCATGGAAACACGGCAAAGAGGGTTTGATGTTCTTGGGAATAACTTTCAGCACTTTGTGAGCAGCTGTAAACAAATCTTGGAAGTTAGAGCAGATAGATGCTCTTTGAGAGCAGTATAACTACCAGTGTTGCATTAGAAATCTTAATCAGAAATTATGATCCATACCTTTGCTGGGTAAGGAATCTCTGGGACCTCTACGACTCTTTTTTGAACGCTGAATGAGAAAAATCATAAATCAGCTGTGCTGGTGTAGCACTACAAGTGATGAGATCCTTTAAAATACAGAGCATGGAGTTTTCCTTTCTTGCCCTTTGAACATGAAACATTGGTATTCATAGTGGATTTAGTGTCTTCCCATTGTAAAATTCTCATAGTGGAGTGGGAGGGTGGAGAGGGCTTTTTGCAGTTTTTTTTTCTTCCAGTAGCGCCCCCCTATTCCCTCCCATAAAACTTTGCATTGTTGAATGCTAAAACAGATGGGGTATTCAGTGAACATCCCTGCATAAGACTTGTTATAAAATTGCAGGAACAGGCAATATTTCAAAATCCTCTGAGATTTAAAAGCTCTTATCTTGTGTAGATTCCTGCTAAGAATACTGGGATATGCCTCTATACTGGGATATGTATTATGTTTTAATCTTTGATGGTGTATTTTTGGTTATTAAAATGCTGATATTTTTAGAGGTCAGTGTAAGTCTGCAGTAAAAATGTTGTGCTGGAATTTAAATGTAAACTTGAGGACTGGCAGTCAAGTGACTGGCAGGCAGCTGCCTGATTCCAGGCCCCTTGGAAACCCCACTCTTTTTACCTTTTATTTTTCATACAACTTGCTATGGATGGGTAAGATTTACTTAATTTCAGCTTTCTAGCATCCATTTGAAGGAGTCATCTGGATTCTCTCTGTAGTTACTGGAAAGAGATAAGCACCTCCAAACAGCGCCTTATCTCAGAAAGGTGAGATAAATCTGCTTTTGGAGATGTGTATCCATTCCTATTGACAACAGCGGAGTCCTGGAGAGGTAGTTCAGACTAGATGCCTATCTTTAGGTGGCTGAAGTTAGGTAGGATGTTTACTCCTTATCCTAGGTGGTTTTGAATCAGACTTTCCAGTTATGGACTGATGGCGAGGGAAGCAGTTCCTCTAACACAATACCTTGTCATGCCAGTGAAGCTTCAGGTATTCCTAAAAGTGGGCTGGGAGGCTGACTAAGAACAGCAGCTCACAATAGGAATGGGAAGATGCTCCCATGACTGTGGCATTTGTTTATGGAAATGTCTGTTCTGTTCCATCATGCAATTCCAGGCTGCCCTGGGGCTCATCTCCCTGTCGCCCACATCATTGCCTAGCAATCAAAATTTTGCCTCTCTGGGAAGGAGTTTTTAAGGAGTTCAGACTGAGTTGTTAAATACCCACAAAACTGGGAACAGCACAAGTAACTGGAGAGGCAGAAGTAGGAATACTGTGAGTGGGCAGGAGCTGCCTGTTGCTAACCCAGACTTTCAGACGCTTTTTAATTGCAGGGATCACATCCTTATCGGAATGAGAACCTCCCCAACCCATTTACATCACACCCCTCTGGCAGCTAGAGGTTGCTTCCAGGGAAAGGAAGGAAAGATGACTTTGAAGATACTTGTGACGGGAGGCAGCTGCTGTTGACAGCAGGCTGTGTGTGGCACTTCGCATCAGATCTCCTTGGGCACCTGGGCATGTCCACCCTCAGCTCTCACTCCTCAATGCCTCCCTGATCCAGAGCCCAGCTATGCTGTGCATGCCTTGGATGAGCCTGTTAGTCTAAGAATTGCTGCACAAACCATTCTTTTTCTCAGTGGAGAAATAAGCACAGACATTTCTTCTTAAGAATATAATAAGATCAGAATACATAGGAAAATAAGTGTGTGGGTATGAAAAGACTACTCCTGTATATGCATCTGTTAGCATTCACTCTTATGGCTGGGAGATTATCATCTCTATATCCCATGACATTATACAGCAGAAAGAACACTTGCACACATTATCTTTTCATGTATTCTTTTTATCATCAGGACCTCTGTAAGCCAACAAAGCTGCTGGAAACAGATACAGTTTCTTTACAACTTCCATATATCATTTTGTAGTCACAGGAAACAGAGAGAAAAATAATTGAAAAACAGGAATTTACAAAAGACTGCTCCTTCATTTTTATTAACATGAAAGCAAGAGTAACTGCCTTGCAGAATATGGAAACAAGAGAAACCTTCCATCCTGCAGTATCCAATAATGCTTTTTTACTCCTCTCTATGTAATTTTAGTGGATCCTGAAAGGAGAAATTTAACAGGTGTGGTTTTCGTAGAGGCATCTGAAAAAGGTAAAAGAGTACTTTAAAATGGAAGAGTTTAGGAAGGCTAGATCTCAGACCTTTAAAAGGTGAATTTCCCAAACCAATATAACATGAAAGCCCATCTTTGCACTAAATAAATGTCGATTATAAAGATATCAAAAACGTGCATTAGGAAATTAGTAAATTTGTTAGTAACTGTAACATCAGACCAACAAATATCTAACATGACTGGCAAAAGAAGTATATAAAAATGTTTTCTTCTGTTCTAAATGTCAAGATTACGTTAGTGATAATATACTTGTCAAGATCACAATTTTTTTGTAATTAAAATACCTTTGTGATATTGATGTCTGCACAATATGATACATTCCTTTACACACTTTCTGTGCTATGAGGAGATAATACAACATTTATAGGAAAGCTGAAACCAGTAGCAATGGGTAAAAATACCACAAGATGTCACTGCTAACCTGGCAAAACGGCTGCTGCTGCCAAGCTTCTAGACAACACGCTATTAATTTACAAAAAAAGGTATCTGACAGCTTTATTCTGATGAATTATGGGAATCCAAAGCACAATTCCAAGTCTTTGGTTTATAAATTGTCATTGATTTTAATGTTCTTTGTAAAGTTGTGGCATGCAACAAATTTTCCTGCCAAAAGCTGTTAAATAAATAGTCATCCTTTGCTCCGAATAGTACATTGAACTTGTTAGAGTGATGAGCAGAATGAATTGATGGTTGTCCATAAACCATTTATGACAGAATGCACAGCAGCAATTCAAACAATTATTGAATGCATTTATTAGAGTTGGTTTTTTTTTTAAATACTCCACTGAACAGAGAGGAATAGGCACAGGTAATACAGTAGCAATTTGACACTGTTCTTTGCCTGATGCTTGCTCTTGAGTAACACATGGCTGGAGCCGCCATAGGATTTCTGAGCAGCACATTTGCCTCCCCACTTAAATTATCTGATTTTCCAGCATAGGAGATCTGGCACTATGAAAATATATTTCATACCCTCTGGAAATAGACAGTTATTGTAAAGACAAGCTAATTTTCCTTTCTAAAAATTAACTACTAACTCTTGTGTTTCCTTGAAAAATGTATGAAATGGTTATAATAGTTGCAATTAATTCTAAACTCAAATTTAGATATTTTTGATAGCATTATCTGTAGAGCCAAAGCTGTGGAAAATTTACTTTTTCTCATGTAGTGTCTTTTGTTAAACCTGACAATCACACGTAATTACCTTTGAGAGGGAAAATAACCTAAACCAACAAATTGCCAACAAACACATTTCCAAACCTTGGCCCTTTTTCTAGATCTGAAGTGAGATCAAATCTCTTTAGCGATTTAAACAAGTAGCAAAGTGTGCAAGGAATTTGGACATGGAAGGACTGAAAGACTGGTTTAAAAACAAAAATCAGGTTGCTTATATGATGCTGCTAACCAAAAACAGAAAGTGGAGATGCTACAGATCTTACAAGTTGAGCTTGGTAAAGTTTGCAGCACCATTTTGTAGAGACCGGGACAGATCCGCAGATTACATAAATCAATTTAGCTTAAAGTTTGGGGGAAAAAAGGCCTTTACAGCGGCCGAACACAGGGAGCTAAGTACGTTTTGTCAGTTCGCTGAAGCTGCATGTACGTACAACTGCTATGCTTGATTAAAGAAATTATACCCTTAAACTTTGGTATTTACATATCCCCGTTTTCTAAAATCTTGACAAGATTTCATTTCATATGTGTAAAATCAGAAGGAGCAAAATTCTTGCCTGATATTTTTGCTTTTTGCAAAAGCATAACTGAACAAGGAATTTTCTGGGTTCTACTTATTTGTGGAACTGTCATTTCCAGATATGGTACATCAGCCTTAAATTTGAATGTATTTTGTGCAAGGAGCCGCCTCAATGTGTGTAATGTGGTTTTTTTTTTTGTTTTCTTTTTTTTTTTTTTGTTTGTTTTTTTAAGAAAGTATAATGAAAAGTTGGGAACAGAAATAAAGAAACAATTAGGAAGTTTTTGTAAAGCTGGCTCCTACCGACAGCTTGTCTGGAAACATTATGGTCTGACATATAAACACTGTGTTTACTCACATTTCAAAATGCAGCCTATAATCTGTGTACACTTGTTATTTTATTAATGCTTTTTATTGCAAGTTACAGACAAACACAAATGTTTGAATACAGTGTGACTTGTAGGTATGGACAGATGTTGACACACTTAAAAAGCTTTTAGTTGTATGGATTTAAAATACATTTAGATTTTAATTTTGCAAAGCTACAGCAGTGAGAGGAAAAGATTTGTCAGCATACATTTATGTACATTTTTACTGTATGGGAGGTTTTGGTAAATGTGCATTAAAACTGGAAGTTGATGAGTGTTTTGTTGAAGTGTTGCTTGCCTTTTCCTGGTGTGAATCCCGCTTCTAGCCTGCGGCAGATACCTCTGGGCACTGGAAGGTGCTGCAATGCCAGGGAAAAGGAGATACGTTGCTGTTTTGGGGAAAGAGGGGAAGTTTGCACTAACACTGAGTGCTTTGCCAGTCATTCTTCTCCACTCGGGTTTGCAACTGAGGGTAGGATTGTGCAATACCTCTCTAAAATCCCTGTAAGAAAATACAGCTGATTCTCCCCATTTAACATCTGAAAACTAAACAAACAGAACCTTCAAATCCTTAGACATCTCACCGACATTAGCAAAATAAACAAACCCCACAAAGCAGACAGGTTGAGTGAGACATGATTTCTAGAATCTGTGTCTCTGAGGAGTACTTGGAAGTATTAGATCTCATTTCAGTGTGCGGCTTTTGAAAGAAACAGCCAGGGCGTAATCGGCTGCTGGTGTAAATCGTTCTTGTTTCTTGCAAAGTAGTGGAACTAGGATAATTTACTCCAGCCGAAGCTCTGGTTCCCCCAAATGTAGTCAGATTTGTCTGTAAGTCTTTCAAGCTCAGGAAAAGAAGAGATAGAAATCTCTCTGTATATGTTTTCCTCTTGCATTTGGAAAAAAAGAAAAAAAGAAAAAGGAAAGAAAAAAATATGAAAGGATCCCCTGGCCTCCCCAAAAACCTGAAAAAATGTTTCACACAATTTTTATGGGACCTCTGAGGACCTTGAATTTTTAAGTAATCTTTTTTGATGATTTTAGATAGACCATTTAGCTGAGGATAAAAGTCCCTCTGTTCAATATCTGGATACATTAAGCATTAGGCTTAAAATTTACAGCTTTCATTTTGACAAGAAAAATGGCACGTTTGGTCTCAAGTGCTACCTTGAACTGTTTTTCAACATTAAGACAGGTTGTCAGTCCAAGGGGAGGAGGTCTGGGCACCAGTGGCAGCTGCTGCTGCTCTTGCTGTGTGCACATGCAGGGATAGAGAGATGCAGCATTGCTGCCTGTCAAGAGCTGCAGCTTGAGAACGCTTTGGCTTTTTTAAAGCAAAAGGAAAATTATGCTGATCCGGGGGAAGGCAGAAAGAAAATGGGGTATCATTTCTGACTGTAAGATGAGTGGTTCATCCAAATATTTGAAAGAATCAAAAACAGGGGAAGATGGAAAATCGAGAATCATATTTCCAAGAAAGTTTTAGGGATTAGAGTAATGAGGAGTTTGACTTCCAGCTTCCCTGGTACTGGTATTTCAGAATGACTTGCTCTTCCCAACATCTGTGAGCATATTTTACCAAGCAGCAACTGCTTTCAATTTTGTCCTATGTCTGAAAGAGCGATAGAAAAGCAGACGTATTTATTGGTAGTGTCCTCAGCTGGAAAGATACAGCAAGATGGCATTAGGAATCTGATAGGGAGATTTTCACTGTGTTAATTCAAGGCACAACCAGTGTACATCTTGTCTTAATAGTATTTTGTATGGGGAGAAAAACAGCCCAGGCCATTCAGTAGTGGAGGATCACATTTGCTGTCTGTCGGCATTTATTCTTTCGAGATTTGCCAAGGTTAGCAGCTATGTTTGGTTTGGCGGATTATTAGGACCTTAAGTAATCTTATTGATTAAACTGAAGGGGCAGGGGGGAAGTGACTACCCCGTGCGGGATCAGGTACTTGTCTCTGGAAAGGTGTAGAACTGTCTCAGTTAAGGAGAGTGCCCATCTTGCTTGCAGGTGGCAAACCAGGTGTGCTGGACAACATCACAGTACAATGACTTTGTGTTTTAGTGAGGCAAGTTTTGAAGAAAGCTTGTAAAAATTTGCTTAATGGTAGTGGGTGAAGAGACAACTCCAGGAAGAGATTAACCTTTTGCTGCTTGGCTGAAGACAGTGAGTTTAAGAGAACAAAAATCAATCAATTAATTGACCATCTTCCAAATTAAAGTAGAGCTGGAAAATAAAACAACTGTAGAAAAATGCCTCTGGGCTTTTCCCATGTGAGCAGAATTAGTAACTGCTGCCAGCATATATGTCCTGGTAATGGTCACAAATCTTAGGGCAAAAAAGCTTTGATAACCAGTCAAAGTGTCTCAGAAAGATCTGAAGCACCTATAAAACTGCATCCTCTCTAGCTGCAGGAGGCAACACATGATCAGGCCATGCAAAAGCAAGAGGCATATGACTGGTTTGCTGGCATTAGTCTGTATTTATTGTCCCTGTTATTATTAACTTCAAGCATCTTGTGATTTATCTGATACTTGAAAAGAAGGACAACAAACAAAAGGAGTTGTTGTTTGTTTACTTGTTTTTAATTTTTTTTCCTTGGAAGCAGTGAAATATTAACTCAGTGCAAGTACACTAGGCTGTTGTCTTCACACAGTCAAGAGAGAGATGACCTACCACCACAAATACCACTCACATGTTTTTCAGAGACATTAAAAAGGAAAATATCATCTCTCAAGTCACAAGAGAGCTGAGAAAGTGAGCTGTAACAGAGTCAATTAAACAGGCTTAATTACGATAGATCTTGTGAGCACTTGGCACCCTTTGGGTTAAGGCATACAGCCTGATCCAGGATCACACATTGGGTCAGACTTAGAAATGCTTCCATGCAAAATCTGCAATTTGATGATCAATTATGCAAAGTGAAGAACACTCCTACTGTCTCCGTCATTTCTAAAACACGACTGAAAATACCTAAATGTTTTAAAGTCAGTGGTCTTGATGAACTGCTGCTTGGGATGGAGGAAGTACTCTCAGAGCTGTCACTGGCTTGTTTTTGAGACACAAAAGTCTCAGAAAAAGGAACTGGGGTATTTTGGCCCTGTTGTCTTTCTTTTAAATCCCAGAAAAACTCTGGAAGAAGTAACCAGTAAAATTCTTTGTAAGCACATAGAAGTTAACAAGATAAATAGCCACCAAATGGATTTGTCAAGAGAAAAATCATGTCAAACCAATCTAATTTCCTTTTGTGAGAGGCTAACAGATCCTGTGGATAAAAGAAAAGCAGCAGATGACATATTTTCACTTTCTTTAGGCTTTTGACAGTGTCTTGTGACATTTTGATAAGTAACCTTATACTGGTGAAATTACTGTAGATGGGGCCCAAAATCAATTAGGAAACTGAATGTAGAGAATTATCAGGGGTTTGCCGTCAAAATAGAAGGGTGGATTTAAGGTGTTCTGTGGGAGTCTGTCCTGAGTTCAGAGCTATTCAGTATTTCAGTTGCAATTTGGGTGACAAAAGAGAGCACACTTATTGAATGCCCATGTGATGTGGTGCTGGGAGAGACTGAGAGCACGTAGAAGACCTAGATTAGAGTAAAAAGTACCCCTCATTAAAATAGATTCAGAGTTTGGAAGAAACTAAACACAGTTTGATCGGAAGAGTAACGTGTCACACTCAGGCTCATATGACCAGAAGTTCAGGTTGGGGGGGAAAAGCCTTTGATAGAAGCTCTGTGGAGCAAGACCTGAGAGAGATAGTAGGACATAAGCCAAATGTAAGTCAACACTGTCATGCTGTTGTGAAAAAGGCAAATATCATTATGGAAAGGATCAACAGCAGTAGAACCTGCATGACCCATGAAATCTTTCTGCTTTTTTTAGCATCTGTAAGACCTTAGCTTTAAGGCTGTATCTGCTTTTGTGTAGAGCAGTTCAGGAAAGATGTAGACTGGCTGGAGAAAATACAGAGGAGAACAGTGATAGTGATCAGAGGTCCAGGAAATGTGACCTATAAAGGGAAAGTAAATTAATTTCCTTCTAAGATAAAAAAGCAAGGACTGGGGGGTATGTGACAATAGTATGCGACTACACAAAAGCAGAGGGAACATGCAGGAGAGGTTGTGGGAACTCCATCATTGGGGCTCTTACAGAAAAATCAGGAATAATGCAGGAAGAGTATGAGAAACCAGCATGTTCCCTAGAAAAGGCTGAGGACCGCCAAGTTAGGTGGAAGCTTCATAGAGATAGGATCTCAGTCATGCCTAATTTTTTGGAATGTTAATTTTTAGAAAACAGCTGGATTGACTAATTTGAGGCTGGATGTCCTAGTTCACATAGGTAAAGCAACAGTCATCATTGTGTAACATGGATAAATCAAGAGGGCATTGATTTAAGATACGCATGTGCAGATTTTATTTCTATAAAGAAACCTTTGGGTCTGACAGATCTGTAGCTAAAAGCTCAGTTTGGAAGTTTGACTTTTATATATCTAAATACTGTAGAGTGGAAAATAATGTTGAGGAGTGTTGATATTATTTGCTCTGCAATACTGATCACAGGTCTGACTTATGCTTTAACTATGAGCAAGGACCGAAAAAAGAGGATCCCAGATCTAAAGAGGTTAACATTTAAAAAATCCTTCTAAATTCTGTTTTCAAAAGTGATCCAGGCACTTAAGAATCTACACTCCACTGAATTTTGACTCACTTTTGAAAGCCTGATGGAGATGGGTTATCATCTTTGGATGGATTGCAAAGAGTGGGAATAGCTCCTGCACTCGCTTTCATTGCAAGTGTTGTCTGAATATTTATATTTGCCATCCAATTCCAAACCCACATTTGCAGGAGAATAAAAGCAGAGAGAGTGTTGGACAGCAGATAAGCCTAACTGAGGGCTCTAAATCACCAAAATCAGTGACGTAAAACAAAAAGTATGAGTAATCAATACTGTCCATCTACTTGTGTTTTGCTATTTGACTGTTTCACTCCAGTCACTGTAAGATAAGTGGTCCTAGCAGAGAGACACAATGGGAGAGGCTGGAAGAAACTTTCAGCTCCTCAAGGGTATTTCACAGGGCGGGTGAGCCTGGAGAGAAAGCTGAGGAAAAAGTAGCGGAAGTGGTAAACTCCAAAAAAAAGTAAGGTAGGCAGGACATGAAAATGCTGAGAGCTGAAGGATCAGGATTTTTAAACTGTGGATCTCCATCACAATATCTTCTCCACACTGAAAATGGCAGGAGAAGGGCAAGTAGTTCTAAGTGAGAATCAGCATAGAAGACAGCATCAGAAATACAGTGACAGACAGGAAGAAAGTGGGAAGATGAGATTTTGCCTAGAGTAGATTGTATTGAGATGGAACAAAAATTCCAGCAAATTAAAAAGCAAGAGGAGCAGGGAACTTGGAAAAAGAAGGGGTATTTTTGGGGAAGTCAGGAGGAGAGGAACTTGAAGCTGAAAAATTAGTATTAGAAACATGTAAGTCAAAATGATTGACACATAATTCAGTGAAATGGTCAATTCTTATCTACCTTCACTGGGATTCAAATATGTCTTTGCATGTGTTTGTAAGTGCCCTTCCTGTATACTATCACTGTTGTCTCTTCATTTGATGAACTGAACTGCTGTGAGTTTTCTAAAATTAGACCAACACCAAATTACTGAATCCAGAAGACAAATATCTGTCTCACTTTACAAATATGCCAGCTTGTCAGCCTCTTGTTACAGCAACCAGCACGAAACCCTGCTGCTTTTTAGGACTTGTGTTTGCAGTATGGATCTGCAGCAACTCTGGACATGACAGCAGAAGCAACAGCACATCGTTCTGTAACTTGTGTTTGAGTGGATCCTGAGCAGAGCATTTGCTTTTCTTCATGGCTTTACTTCTTTTTCCTGATTTTATTGAGTACAACCTATTTGTGCTTTGGACAAAAAGCTGGGATTAGGAAAAGGAGTTTTAGTTGTCTGGCCATCAGTTCTAAATAGCAAAGAAAAAGTAACTTCAAAGCAAAGTGCATTTCAGTTAAAAAAAATGAAGAAAGGGACACGAAGACTTTACTAAAGTCATGAACTAAGAGAGAGAGAGAGAAAAGTAGCTGTGTCAACAATACTTTATCTTTAGTTTCTACCTAAATCCAAAGTGTAGGAAAATTAACATTTTGTAAGCTATGCTCTTAATTACTCAGAAATCATTATTGTACTGGCAGAGCAGTTTAGAGCCGCATTACATGATGCAGGTCTCCATCTGAGTGATTGGCTTAGTTCCAGGAGGTTGTATGGAAAACACACAACCATACCTATTGTAACTAAATAAGCTCTACAATGTAATTCTCAGGGAATAGGAAATAATGTTATTTATTTTATAGGAGTATGAACTGAGGAAATGGTGTATTGCTTATGGTTGCATAGCAGTTTGGGCAACAGTCCTGATTGGAAATGAAGAATGGTGATTGATCTGCGATCCTCTTCCAGTCACTAGGCAACTCTGCCTCTCACAAATGCTATGTAGTATTTTCAAACAAGTCCCAGTTTTGAATATTTTAATGGAACTTCCAAAGAAATTTGCACGAGTTAAACAGTCATAACCCAAAGAAATTAAAAGGCTCTGGCAGCTTTGAAATTCCGGCTCTCACTCCTAGAGATAGCAGTTGTGTCATTCTTCTAAAATCCTAAAGGGAAGTTTGTGAATCTAGGCATCACACCAGGCTCTTAGAACCACTTCTCTATTTCTGCTCACTAAAGGAGGATCAGGGCTATTAGGCATTTTCTGCGGAGACCTTTCATTAGCCCAAAATGTTTTATATTGCTTTAGTACTTTCACTGCAACTTTGCTTTCCTTTTATCTTGGTATTAGATCTTTAGTATTACCCATCTCATTGCTTGGGTAACATGGGAATATCTCTTCTGTCGCAAATAATGACAGGAAAGATAATAGCTTGTACTGCAAGGGGCATGTATAATGATTCAGAGTCTCTTCCAGGTCAGGTTTTAGTGTGTGCAATGTAGGCTGGCATAGCTGAGTTAATACTATATACAGGGGCTCATGTTCATGTGTTCAGAAGCTGGAGATAACAGTTGTCTTGTAGACGAAAGTCAGGTCAGTATATGTATGTATTTATATATATATTTATGTCTGTTTGGCTCAGTGAGGATATCAGAGTGCTCCTTTTTGTTTTAGTTTTTCAACAGCAGTAATAGAGAAAGCTCAAATAAAACAGAGCCTTTGATTGGTGGGCCAGCAGCACTGCTCTTGGAAGGATGATTTGCCTGAAGAAAGGCAGAGGAGAAAAGAAGTTGCTCCTGTAGCAGCAATAGAAGAGAGATGAGTGAAGAGATGAGTTTCCTGCAATCCAAGAAAGGTTCTTAGGTAGCCTTTATTTTAAGGGATTAATCACTGGTATACTGGCACACACGCTGGGTGACGCAAAAGAATTGGTGAGGGAACCTGCTGTCGTGTTCCTGAAGAAAGCTCCATTGGGAAAATTGTGCGGAACAGAAGGAAGCAAAACTATAGGCAGTCCAAATGAAACATACAAAGGCTGCACTGTGGGAAGAAGCAGCAAGACTACCTGCACAAGTTCCATGCTTGTGTGCTTCTCATTTTCTGTGCATGTAGCTGCTTTTTATGACGCATTCATGACTCACCCTTCTTGGGCACTGGCATCTACAGTGATGCTCCAAAATCTTGTTTGTGAGAAATGGCCTTCTAGGCTCTGTGTTCCAAATTTATATCCTACCTGCAGTAAATGTTGCTAAACCAGGCCTCCTGCTAGGGAGCAGAAACTACAGACAGGGAGATAACAAGTTTTGCAGGTGACTCTCAGGTCAGCCTTGGCATTATATTGCCTGTGCTTCATCTCTCCATTTGGCATAACTTTCTTTTCTGTTTTTCTCTTGCCTGTAAAACATTTAAGGGAGTTTTTCTCTTCAAGCAGGTTGAACACGATAATGTCTTTTCTGTTCATGGACCAGTGAGCACTCCAGCTTGTCAGTATTCAAATTACTATCAAACTGTTTAGTACCTGTCTAATTAAAACAGAACTTACTTACTAATCTCTTCATGCTAAAGCAAATGAAATCCTAATAGGAAAAGCGATATATCACTTAGATCAAAAGAAAATGAATAACTATACATAACTACATCTCTTCTATTTTTTTTTCCTTTTTCTTGAAGTGGGGGAGGAGAATGGCAGGCGATTCCTGTTTTCAGATAAAAACATATGTTCTGTCGCAACCTTCTTATTGATTCCCTGCACTAGCAAAATCCCTGCATTTTACTGTAGTGAGATGGAAATTTCCATAGCTGAGGAGAAGCATAATTCCAGGGATGGAGCATGGGGAGGGGAACAGGAGATGGCAAATCAAGGGAAGAGAGAACACTGGGGAAAGGAAACGTACCCCTACAAAATTTTGAGCTGAACGTAGCTTTTTTGCAATTGCTTTGTTGACTAAAGGAGGATGCTTTTTGGAAGTCTCCAGTCCTTTTGTTTGGTTCCATTAAATTGCTCGAGTATCCTTGGGGAATGGGCTATCTCAGTCTCTCTGATACTCTTGGGTTATTGATAAAAATAGAATAGAGAATATCTCCTTGTTTCCAGTCTATTTGCATAGTTCTTCCTAGAGCAGAATGGTCTGTTCTTCTTCTGCCAACAAAGGCACCATTTGTCTTGGGGTACTGACTTGTTCTATGAGGCCTTCAAATCTTTTCCCTTCTTTTTACTTTTTGTTTTTCCCCTTTCCCTGACCCTTCCTCTCACTGAGCTGTAGCACACTTGCCTCTGGCAAGGAATATTAATGAGCATTTCTTTTCAGGAGCTTATGCAGATTCCACTTTGTGAATCAGCTGGCAAGAGGTGCTGTCCAAGTAACTTACCCAGAATGGTGCCCAGGGGCAGATTGTATGAGTGCATGGCATGTCTCATCCCCCAGCCTGAGAATAAAAGGTCAAGAAGTTGACTTTCAATGTGGGGTGCCTTGTATGGCATGGATGGCTAATAGAGAGCCCTTCATACAACAAAGGTTATTTAAATAACTTCAATGTCTCCAAAAAATGTAAATTTGCAACAGGATGGGGAACTGAGCAGCTCAGGTGGTTCATTATTAATGGAATGAGTCTTTTTCTTTTGTTGGTTCAGATCTGCTCCAAGTCAGAAAAGACATAGAACATTAAAAGTGTCTGAGTAGGATTCAGTAGCAGGCATGAAATTAATTTAGTTGGCTAAATGAGAGTGCATTTTTTGGTAGAAGGCTCTTGACCACGTTGCACACTTTCATTGGAGATAGACAGACTTGGGCAATGAAAATTTAAAAATCTTGAGCAGAGTGGCCCACAAAAGTGGACCACTCCTGTCTTCTGGAGAAGATGGGCCGTTTGAGATGAGTGGTCTGGGTGACAGTATAGAGGAATGCACACTGCTTTGTATTTGAATCCAAATTGCTCTTTAATGACATAAATCCATGTTTGCTCTCCTCTGCATCCTCCTGTAATCTTGGCCTTGGTGGTGGTGGCTCAGAACTTTGGTCTTTATGCTAGAGATCTTTTCTTCAGGTTCGTTTTGCCCACCACTCCCAGCCATGGCACTGGGCTTACATCATTCAGCTTCTGGTTGACACAGAAAGTCTGAAAGAACAGATACTCAATAACCTGCTGGGAAATCTTTTATAAAATTGGGATCATTATATGATGCTAAGTGAAGAAGCAGTTTAAATTTCCTCAGGTAATCCTTCTCACTGCGGTTCTTAACCCTGGGAGGAGAGGTTGACATAATTTGACTGCAGAAAATGGGTAGTATTTTGCCTGTAGGTGTCCAAATCAAGCATGGGCTAAGTCTAACCATCATGACTTTACCTAAATAAAGAAAAGATAATTCCTAAAATCAGTGTTCTTGAAGGATTTGTATGGTTCCTTCCATCTTGTGTCCTGGACAGGATGATGACAAAAAGGGTAACCTTTCCTGCAATATTTTGGTATTTTTAACTGTTCGTCCCATTGAAAACAGAAAAACAGATAATTTTATTCAGATATGGCTGAAGAAAAGTAAAACTGAACTGTAACTGCTGGAGTTTTTCTTTCATTTACATCCTTCCATCTGCCAACACGGGTCAATTCGTGTACAAACTCTTGATTCGTTCCTGGGCCTGAGATATAGGGCTTATCAAATTCTATCGAATTTCAGATAGCCACTAGATAAACTCCTCCTTTGCACTGCTTGAGGAAAAGGAATGGTGACCCAAGGACTGCTGTATTTGGCAGGCAGTGGAAAGATAAGCTTTAGTTCCGTGTTCTGCCACAGAGTTCCACTCAGTTTTGGGCAACTTCCTTAATCTCTATACGATGAAACATCTCCTGCAAAATTAAGGCTAATAGCATAAACAGGCATGTTCCGAGAATATATATAAACCTTTTGACAGGAATGGACTGACATTAGCAAAATTCAAGGTTGAATTTCTGGAAATTTCTACTAATATGTTACCTCACACCTTACCCTGAAGCCAGCAAAAAATCAAACTTCTGGTGCTCAGTGTATTAATGTTCCCAAATCACAAACAGGAATCATTGCTTAAGAAATGATATTATTTGGAAGGGAGGAAAAAGAATGCTCTAAAACCTTTATAGCCCAGTGCTGGAAGCAATTGCTATCCATTTAGGCGACCACTCCCCAGGCACATTCACACAAAATTACTTGACCTAAAGCTCTTTAGGCTTTTACAGTTAACAGGTTTCCTTCACTTCATGGCACAAGTCCCCTGTTGTCGTGGTTTGACACTGACCAAATGCCAGGCGTTCATGACAAACTATTCACTCATTTTTTTCTGCTATAGCTGAGCAGAGGAGCGGAAAAAAACCAAAACGAAGGGCTCATGAGTTGAGATGAAGATTAGGAAAAAACACTCTAAGGGCAAAACAGGCTTAAACTTAAATGTATAAAATAAATTTATTATTAACAGAGTCAGAGGAGGACAATGAGGAATAAAATAAGACTTTAAAACACCTTTTCTCCATCCCCAGCCCCTCCCTCCTTCTCACTGACAGGGCGACGAGATACGGCTTGGGAGTTTTGGTCAGATCTTCACTCGAAAAATCTTCCGTTCACTTAGGGAGGGGAGTCTCTTCCTTCTGCTATGCTGTGGGGTCCTCCTTATGGGAGACAGTTCTCTGTGAAGTTCTTCAGTGTGGTTCTGATTTCACGAGTAGCAGTCCTGCCTGACCTGCTGTAATATGAGTCCCTCCCACAGGCAAAACATTCTTCCGAAAACTGCATGGCATGGGTCATTAGTTAATGGGGTGTAGTCTTTTAAGGATAAGCTTCTCTAGTTTGGAAGCGAGGGCCCTCTTTATCTCTGGAGGCGAAGGCCCTCTCTCTCTGTTCGGGTCTCCCACTGGATTACAGCTTTTTTTTAGCGTCCACCTGCTCTGATGTGAGCACCTTTTCTCATGGGCTTCAAGTGGATCTTTGCATCCCCCCATGGACTTCATGAATTACAGGGAAACAGTTTGTTTTATTATAGTCCTCACCACAGCTTGCAGAAGAATCTCAGCTCCGACGTTTGGAGTACCTCCTCCCCTCTCTTCCTTTCACTGACCTTGGTGTCATCATGTTGTCTTTCTCCACATGTCCTCACTTTCTCCTCTTTCTCTGACTAAGAGGGAAAAAACCTGCTGCTCATAAGTACCATTGCAAACAAATTCCACCAGTTCAAAGATTTCTGCAGGATCTCACAGAGCTGAAAGGTTGATTTCATCCAGGTTCTGCATCAGGGAATTGCTTGCTGCGTTTCTTTTGCCGGCCACGTGGCCCCTGCCGGCACTGCGTGGGCAGTTGCCGGCTGCCCCCATTCAATGTTTCTCTTCATGCGGGACACCGAAAAGGAGAAGTTGCTGCTTCTGCCCCTGCCCTTCTGCCCGCAGCACGGCTGGCTAAAAGTGGCCAAGCAGGCAAAGTTTGCTTCGGGCTGTGCTGAGATGGCTGCGGCTGCATGGCTGTGGTGGTCACATGGCTGCACCAGGTGCCAGGATGATCCTGGCCCTGGGGCCTTGCCATCCCAAGGAAGAACGGTCCTCAGTTTTGATTTCCTTCTTAAATATGTCATCACAGAGGCGTTACCACCTTCTCTAACTGGGCCAGCAGCGTGTCCATCTTCAGAGCCGTTGGAGATTGGCTCTGTCAGACACAGTGGAATTTTCTGGCAGCTTCTCACAGAAGCCACCTCTGTGGCTTCCCCCCCACCAAAAAATCAGGCTGTGCTAAACCAACACACCTGTTAACCGAAATGCTTCTCTGCTCCTTTCCACTATTCCTCCATCACTGCATGAGCTGGCAGCACAGGGCTCTTCCGATTTTGGGAACCTTTGCTCTGGAGCTCCTCCCTGAGCTTTTTGTTTGAACTGTGGCTTGGCTACTTCTCCTACCTACTTGCAGTAATGGCTTTAGGGTTGGATTCTAGAGACATATGGACACCAAACTTTGCTAGGATGAGGATCTGAATAGATGACTTTCTTTTGTTCCTTTTCCTTGTAGAGTAATCCTTGGCATGTTATTTACATTCTTTTCTGTTTCTGAAATTCTAAAACAGGGAAAGGTTTTCTCTGAACAGGATGTCACAGTACTTTACTAGAATTTTCAAGATGTTTTGCCATCCCCAATTCTAGAAATTATAAAACTATTATTACCTTCACTATTTCAATAAACTTTACCAACTAGCCTGAACAGACTGCATTTGAACTGTTAAATATTAAATATTTCAAAACATCCACTAACAATCTCTTGTGGAGGATAAGGATTTTGACTGTATTTAGTGTTGGCTTAATGTTTTATCTTTCTGACTTTTGTGAGAGCAGAGATTAACATAAAGAAATGATTACACTTAGGAAAAAGAGTCCTTGGATTATAGCTGTAGTAGAAGATACAGCAAAAAAATGTAAGCAAAATGACTAAAACCATGATAGGAGTTCAGTGCAGCATGAAACATTAGATGTCTGCTGGACTGGGGGCGATTAAAATACCAGTAGTGAGAATATGGAAGAAATATCCTTAATGTAACTGGTGCTTTCCAGAGCTGATTCTTTTTCTTGTTTCACTTGAAAACCTTAATCTTTCTTCCCTGTCTTCGAGATGTAGTTGTCTAAGGAAAATGGTTTTTCACTCCTACCTCAGATTCTCAGTTTGATTCAGTTACTCATTGTGGAGCACACACAGCATCTCAACTGAGAGGCACTTTTGGAGGTGCTACAGATTTTATCTGTCAGCATAACATATCAGAATTGCATTACTCTAAAAATATTTCTTAGCATGACATAAATTTCCCGCAACTCATTGTGACACTGGGGTCTCTAACGTTATTGTTACTTTTTCTCCATTTTGCTGAAAAGCCGTACCAGGAAAACTGATCACTGCAATGTCTGGTAACATTTAGGGCTTGTATTTTAGTTTGATATACACCCCAATGCCAATTAATGTCAGCTGAATCACACAAGTTAGAGATGGAAAACACCTACTAGATAATGGCAGGCCATGACTGTTCCCCCAGTGAATTCTCAAGTGCTTTGTCTCATCTAATTTTAAATTACTTGCAATCGAGGTGTCTCTGGGAAGGCTATTCCATGGCCTAATGTACCTTGCCATTAAGAAATACTTGCTTCTATTCAGACTGAACTTTTCTGTTGCTTATTCTTGTCATATTACTCCTACTTCACCGCTTGCTGTTGCTAAACTGTTGTCATTCCTCTCACATAGTTACTCTTCCCAGACTTCAGTCCATAAATAAATATTCCCATCCTTGTTTATTATAAGCCCATATCCACACTACATTTCTTTTCTTTTGTGTCATCTCATAATCCAGGCTCTCCTCTTCCAGGACCTCTTTCTGATGTCAGGCCCCCCAGACTGAAATGGTTATTGTAGGAACAGTGTCCTTCATAGATACAAACTCTCATGGTTTGTGGTGAGATGCCAATTTGACTGACACTGGCATTTCTTGTTCTCTTATCACTGCTCTGCCCCACTCACTGGTGGTCAAATGCTTAAGGACCTTGGTGCATCATAGTTAGAAATATGTGAGGAAGAATAGGCATTTTAGAGTTCTAGGAATTAGGGCTGGGTGACTCAAAATGTACAGCTGAGGTGAGAAACAGGATAAGCACCTCCACACCTCCTTCCACTGAAAAAAACCTCAAGCCATTTTAAAGCACCCATCGTGGAAGATTTCAAATGATCTTATGGAAGACTGTAGTGTTTGACAGTCATTTGTAGTTGAAAAAAATAATTGTGGAGAGATCTCTGCCAGTGTTTGCAAAGAGGCTACTGCTTTCTTCAGAGCACTGTGTTGTTCAGGAAACAGCCCTTTCGCTGCCCAAGGCTTTACTGAGCTCTCCTGGTCTCTCTCACCCCCAGCTGCTAATGCACACCTTGAATTCTCCACTACGAATTGCTTAAAATGCAACCAACCTCCAGATTCAGGACTGGAATCCTGAACCAATCATCTCTGTAATTAAAAGAGACTATGCTCAGCCCCCAAGGTGACAGTTAAAGCTGAACACCAGGTTAGGACTAATTTTTATGGATCTTTACTTTTATGCTTTTGTTAATGAAGGATAAATGTTTGTGAGTCATATTTCTTAATTCTTCAGATCCCAGGGAAGATTAGTACTTAGCCAACTTAAAAAAAAAAAAAAATCCAAGATAAAAAGGGAGTATTAGAAATTGTTTTTTCCAGCTTTTCTCCTGGTAAGGAGGAGCATTGTTTTCTCGTATTTTCTTTTTTTGCATTTAGCTGAAGCTGCTATTGTTGAAAGCCATGGAACAAAAAAACTTGCTCTCCTTTCATAAAGTAAACTCTCAGCATTCAATCCTAGTAGTCAACTCTTGCTATAAATGCACTTTTCCAGACCATTTCCAAGATTTAGCTAGAGAACAAAAAGGCAAAAATGTGCACATGGGAGACTACAAATGCACTCTGACTGTGGAAGGAGAGCAAACGATTGTTCATTAATTTAAATCTCTATCTGAATGCAGGTACCTATTCATAGATCTTTAGAAACTCTTATGACCAATATAGTGCTTTGTTCATGACTATGGTTAATTCAGGAAGTTTGTTTTGCAACTCTCAGCAATAGCAGCTTTAGGGAAATGCAAAATTCATCAAAAACTGGAGGAAGCTTAAATGAAGTGTATCAGTTTTGGATAAATAGCTCCACTTCTAGTCTGTGTCCTAAGCTGAAAGCCATTTCCGGCCCCTGTAGATTTGCTTGGTTTTAGTTGCTGTGTTTCAAAATTAAAGGGTCTTAAATTATGTTCATTGGCCTGGTTTTGGATTTAGGCAGGTGTGACTGTGTGCAGTGCTATTACCTTCAATAATGTAGTGTAAATGGAGAAAGACTCTACTTCACTGCCTGCTCTTCGTTTGCCCTTCACATACTCAGTGTGCTGTGTGGAGGCTGGATCTAAATTCTGCATACTGATCCTCTTGTTCCTGCAGCACCCTGGGGAATCCTGTGATAAAATGGGAATACTGTGGCAGCTACAAACAAGTTCAGGTTCAGTTCCTTTGTACTGAATTAAATATGTACATGAATAATACAATTGGTACAGTAAACTTTGTAGTTTACATTATCAAATAAAATTCTTAAAATGTGTTCCCTACATTTTCAACATGTTTCAAAACTTTATTTCACTAATGTATGTCTGCACTGTAAAAGCTTTCAATAGAAAAAAACCAACAAGATGGACTTTAGTTTCATTATATCTAGTATGTGAAATAATTTCGCTTCTGGACACCTGGCACATGTTATAAAATCAGTCATAGAACCACTTTGGTTGGTAGGAACCTCCAAGATCATCTTGTTCTAACTCTTCGTCATGGGCAGGGACTCCTTCCACTACACCAGGATGCTCAGAGCTCCATCCAGCCTGGCCTTGAACACTTCCAGGAATGGGGCAGCCACAGCTTCACTGGGCAACCTGTGCCAGTGCTCACCACACTCACGGGGAATAATTTCTTCCTAATATCCAATCCAAACCTACTCTCTGTCAGTGTGAAGACATTCTCCCTTTTCCTGTCACTTCAGGCCCTTGTAATAGTCTCTCTCCATCTTTCTTGTAGGTTCTCTTCAGGTACTGGAAGGGTCCAAGTAGGTTACCCTAAAGCCTTGTCTTCTCTTGGCTGAACAATCCCAATTCTCTCTAAATGCTGACATTTAAAGAGCAATATTTCACTTCTAGATTGAATTTTGCCTGTATTTTGCAATTGTTTCCGAGGCTGTTGATACTGTGTAACATTCTAGAATAGGTGATGCCATACAGACCCCAAGGTGGGGTAGACTTTGATCCCAGAAGTGACCCATGCATAAACTCATTTCCAAGAGAAAGGTTCTGTGGAAAAGAAAAGCAATGAGAAACACAGTGGTTTGTTTACAACTGCAGCAGCAGAGCTGGCTGTGCAGAGCTGGTGGTTTCAGACGCTTTCAGTGTGCAGCCGAGCGACACAAACTCTCTTGGATGGTTGTTCCCCCCTTCGTTTTTAAGAATAGGTGTTGTATTTCACAATTACTTCCTTACGGACAGTTCTAGAATATATTTTGAAATGTAAATTGCAAAATATGTAGGAATATGCTTAAAAGTTATCAAAGTATCCCTGTCTATTTCCTAGTGGTACAGATACTTAGTATCTACTGAACCTAGTGGGTGGCCATGTAATTAATGAAATCTTTCCAGGACTTCGTAATGGGCTCTATCATTTTCTTTCTGGTTAATGAGAAAATGACTGGGCTTACAGAAAAATTCAGCTGGAATTTTTCAGCCCTGGAGCTAAAAGCACAATTTTAAGTCCCCCTTTAATGTGAACATGAGTTTCAATGAAACACAAAAGCAGAATATGTCAGTCCAGCAATATTGTGTTTTGCCTTGATCTTTTATAACATGAGACCGATGTTATTCTGCTTCTAATTCTTGTGAGGGGGCAAATGATCCATTTAGGTTTTATTGTTCTATGTTTTCCAGTATCACAGAAAGTTCGAGATTTGGTTAGGTCGGATCCCCTTGTTTGTCCTTCTGAATGTAAAGAATAGTATTTATGTTGGACATGGTCCTCATGTAAAGGAATACTTTACATGTCCTCTTTTTCTATAATGCCATTTAAAATTTATCTTTTATAATTAGACTTAAATTTAGACAATGAGTACAGACAGAGAGTTTAGCTTGGTACACTCAAACAGAAACCAGGAAGAGAATATTATTTGGGATTTACATCAGGGTCCATGTATAACAGTCAGAATGCCTGGACTACTACCCTGTTTGCCGCAAGTTGCCGGTTCTGTACATACAATTAGTTTAAGCAGCAGAAATCTTTATTACTATGGCAAATCCATCCTTTGTCTCTGTGGGTGGGAATTCCTACGATTTCAGTGTGACTGTCCATTACCTACATGTGGATACATTTACTCCATGAGAAGGAAGTTCTGGCCCAGAGTTTCAAAAGTGGGTATTTAACAGAGCTTTGTATAACATTTTTACACTCTTTCTCTAACATAAAAGATGATACGAGGCAGTGGTACTGGCAGGACTTGCTCACACAGATGTTATTGGTATTTTAGATAAACAGTAACACCTAGGATGCCAGATGTTGTGATTCATCCCTGGTGCTTGCCAAACTGTAATTCATATTCCATTAGGGGCTACTGGTTATTTATTTTTCAGCCCACTAGAAGTTTAATTGACTATTTCTCCACCTATTTTCCTTTTCCCCTCTGCTCTTTCTTCCTCTCATTTACTTTTCTTCTACCTACATTAATATTAATTTTGGCCTGAAGCATGGAGAAATCCCATTAGCCACCCAGGGATCAGGTACCCTAGGCCAGAGTATCCTACTTTTACTTAATGCTTAGTGATAATATCCAAACAACTTTCCATTTTCCAATTGAGAGGTGGGTGAGGGGAGAAGATGAAAACCTTTGCCAAGAAGCTCTCTGTGGTGGATACTAAAATCAGTCAGGTAGCAGATGTCCAACCCAAACTTCGGTGGGTAATTAGCTGATTCAATATCCAAAAGAAGCAGGTAACTGTTGTGATTTGTGAATCCTCTGCCAGGGCAGATAGTTTACAGCTTGCAGATATTTCTCTAATGAGGGAGGGTATCATGAGCTCTGAGCAGTAAAACACTGTTTTCTTAGCATTCAAAAAGAATGGCTGTTTTTTTTCTTTAGGGATGTTCTTGGCATAGACCATTCTTGTTCTTTTCTTTGTTATTTCTTGGAAGTATTCTGAAAACTATTGATACAGTATGCAAATTCAATGCAGGAAATGTAACGTTATATAAGTGTAATTACCCTTTTATTCAAAGCCATTTTTATTTGTTCCTGCATATTTTAGTCCTTAAAAAAAAGACAGAAAACCACAAATGTATACATCGTCAAAAAGGAAAAAGTCAGAGGAAGATGCTATAAAGATCAGACTGTAAAAAGAAATTGAGGAATTAGAGAAACACTAATAAAAGAAAAAATACAGATGTCACTGGAAAGGCACAGAATGGGACCATTTCAGGAAGAAAAAAAGTATGCCTGGCTGTAGCCATTCTAGGAGAACTGGACGTGGAGAGAAAAGAATGGAAAATAAGAGCAAAGCTGTAAAGCCATCTCTCCTCCCTTCTTTTCAGTGTCATTTCATAAGGAATACGGGGAGAGAAGGAGGTGAGAGGAAGGGGGCCAGGAATCCTAGCAACCAAAATACTATGGATGCAAACACCTTAAAAATGTGCAACTGCCAGCAAAAGTTCTCAGAGGGTCAGCTCACTCCTTCTGTTCCTGGGCAGAGTAGGATGTGCTCACAACAGCACTATGACTCTTGTTTTCTTCGCTTCCTAAGGTGGAAAGTTATTGCTTTTATGTCTGCAATATTTTGATATACAAATATGTTTATAGAATGCTGGGGAATTAAAAAAAATTGCTCGGATGTAGTTAGTTTGAAGAAACAGCTGGAGAAGTGCAAGAGAAAGGGAAACACTGTTTTGTACAAATCGTTATAGTTCTTTTTTTATACTCTATTGGGATTTCCCTTTCTTTTCTAAAATCTGTGTATTTTTTCCCACTTGCTTTTTCTTTTTTCTTTTTTTTTTTTTCCCCTATGAATCTCTCCTTATTGTTTTCTCCCAAAACAGTCTGGATAAAAGTCGCAGTAACTCCACTGAAGTCAGTGGACTTTCTCTGGTGTAAGAGATGAAATATCCTTTTCTTGATTGTCCTTGTTTAATTTGCCCCATTTTTTGCTGTTTCTTCCACACATGACATTCCCTACTGAACTACTTCTTCCTTGTCTTTTTTTTTGCTTCATTCTTTCCCTTTTTTTTTCCTCTCAGCACTTTCCAGTAAATATCTCTGTTCTTCACTGCCAGTACAACTGGCAAGCAGGTGTTGGTTCCTTCCATTCACTGACAGGGGAATATTTTATGGCAGAACCCCAAACTGGTCAAACAACAAGCCCGCACATGAAATCATCAGCATCACGAGTATCACTGACAGTGAAGGTGCCAGTTACCTCAAGTCCTGGGCTTGGAAGGAAAAGATTGAGCCATAACTCACCACTTCACTTCAACTTGATTCTTTTGGCCCTTTCAATTTCTTTACCAGAGTCAGTATTTCAGGAATGGAACAGTAACATTGCTGTCTGTAACTGTCCAGAAGAAGCTGACAGTGGAAATGGACACTGTAATTGCTGCTTACTTTGAACAGGGCTCCAATTGCACTCACATAAATGAAGCAATGATAGCAGATTTACATGCAAATGATTCCAGTTCAGTGTGAGTGTTGATTCACTGAGGCTAATAACAGTTCAGCAGATTGTAACAAAGAATAATAGAAGAAATTTCTCCTGGAATGACAAAACTGAAATCTGCTCTAAGTCTTTTAAGATCATGTAAACAGTGTTTTTCATATTGCTAAACCCCTCACATAATCGTTCAATCTGAATCCTTAAATTCCTTCTAGAACCCAACCCCTACTTCATCTATAACAATGCTTTTATATTTTCTAATTGCATAAAACTACTTCAGGCATTACATGAATCAATCCACATACTTAACGCACATTTTAAACTGGCATAAGATAAGTTAATAAGGGTATAGTGCAGCAGTATTTGATTCTTTGAAAGGATGACTGCTCCTATGAGAAAGAAGAATAGTTTTTGTCTGGAGGTCAGTAGACCGTTTCAGCTTTCACAAAAAAAAAAATGTATCAAAAGATAAATCTAGGAAAGTTGCATTCTAGAGCAAAGTGAGGGTGTGATTAGAACATGTCTGTTCTCCCTGTGTTCTTGCTCTCAGTGGGGAAAGGTCTTCTATACATCACTCAGAAAAGATTGAAAAATTACTGCCTTTTCCCTAAACCAAAAGTAAGATGATAATATTACAGAAAAGAAACATTGTGGACAACATCAAAGCCTAACAGGGCTAAGGAGAAGGAGACAGACTGAAAGCAGATGAAACCCAGGTGTGGGTTTAGACTCAGCCATAGTTTTGTCTTTGAACATGCTCATTGATAAAAGACTCCGCTTTTCACTTTTTTCTATTCTGGATGTCTGGGAAAAAGAGCTGCAGCACAATGGACATCTTGAAGGCACAACTGATATCTTGAAAGCACAATGCCTCCCAAATCGGTTTGGTTGCTGGCAACTGCGAAATACTTGCAGTTTTAATTCAGTCCTGGATTCTGCAGAACAATTTTGAGAAAACAAATGTAAAATTTTGGGTTCCTTTTTGATTTTCAGAATGCAGAAACAAAGATGATCTGGGTAACTAACTACAGGGTATGCAGAATCAGGGTTTTAAACAGAAAGCGAGAAAAAGAATTATTCAGGGAATTTTGTGTTATTTTTCCTCAAAAAGGAATCTTTGCATCCCTAACTTTCTATGTGGAGAATAGTTTTCAAACTTTGATCCACTATGACACACTAGGGGTGGCAGCAGGACATAGCTGCTCAAGAGCAAGCAGAAGAGACCATGCCAGTTTTGTATCTGGGGAAGTTGAAAAGAAAAAGGGGAGTGGGAGTCAATAAATCCTCTACTGACAAACTTTGCCAGCACAATCCAAAGCTGCAGGGGAAAGCTGGAGGACCAACACTGGGAAAGAGCTCCCTTCTCCTCCGGCTTACCTGTGGGGGAAGAGGGGCATTTTCCAAACAGCTTTCTTGGCTCTCTTGTCATCACTCGCCTCCAAGTATGCATCAAAAAGCATGGTAAAACTGTTCAAATGTAATTTACTTGGTTACGAGAATGGATTTTTGTCCATTAAGTTGCTTGTGTATCCATAATCAAGTCTTAGTGTGCTTTTAAATCACTGACAATCTTCTTCATGTAGATCAAACCTTCCAATTTGTAGTGCAGCTGATATATATTTCCATGCACACAGTTGTTACGAGCATGATTAATGCTTGGATACATTGTTTGCATTTTCCAGTGCCATGTGTAGGATTTACAAAACCCAGAGTATCTCATGTATAGCCAAAGTCCAAATAAACTTTGGTTTCTCTGTTCCTGAAGAAGAAACTTTGACAATAGCAGAAACAATTTCTTAGAAACAGTATACACTTTCTAAAAGATGTGCTGGCCTACCAAAGAATATATTTTAAAAGTTTACACTGTTTTTACAATGCTTTTGGTGTTTTATGCAAGCTGTCATATAATGGAAATAATGACCTCAGGGACATGTGTTTATCTTGGGTTTAGCCCACTTAAAACACATTTAGCCTTTAAGTTTTTCCTTAGGCCAAAACCACACCAAATGGGCCAAAGATGGAATAAACACACACACTCCTGAGGTCATTATCACTTCATTGTAGTTTTGTAGAAGAAAAGGAAAACAAACGCTGTCTCTTTGTGTTGCTTTTGGGACTCAGCATGCCCAAGTGATGGTGTATACACTATTTTATAAATATTTTCTTTTTAGGGATGTGCTTTGCTATTTTTTTTTTTTTTTGCCTCTGCTTCTTATTAATTGTAAATTCATCTCTGCTAATACTTTAATCTTTAAAACATTGAAAAGCTGGAACTGTAGAAATTAGAGCTGTAGTTGCCAGCACAGTATTACTAGCTCGCGTTCTCCACAAAGAGAGGCATAGATGGAAACATTTTAAGAAGAAGAAGAGTTAGCACGGAGAATCTACTTCTTTTATGAGCTGAGTCCTGGAATAATAGATGGGGTTTTGTTTATGAACAAGTAAATGAACTTTGCACCCCAATGGTACATGGCAGTTACTGACCAGTACAATATATACAGATCACTGCTATTCCTACCACTCCAAAAATTGGTAGTGGCAAACAAACTCCGCCACCTTACCATTAGGAAAGGCTTACTGTTTCTGTTGAGCCCTATTTTTAACATGAATATTATAGCTTACTCCTGTCATATTCTGACATAGTCACTGTGAACTACAAGTGGTGAAATTTTACTTGGCTTTTCAGAAGCTTTAGTTTGCTTCCTAACCTTTAGTTAGGAAGGGGGAGGAAAAAGATTTCTCTGAAATATTCAGCTTAAAAGCAAAAAGCCAAATATTTGTTCTGTTGAAGTCATTAACAATTTTAAAAATATATTTAATATGGTGAGGATTTCACTCTGCGCCCAAATGGTACTTGGACTCAATGCTGTAAAATAGAAGCTTCTGGAAAGCTGCAGATTTTGTCTCTGCAAAGCCACCCGGAACAAGCTGAACTTCAATGGACTTCAGTGGAAATTAATTTCGAAAGTCCTGGGATTTTTACATTTTAGGTAAATTATATGTTTAAGTGACTTTTTTTGTTTTGGGTGTTTAAAGATGGAAACAACATGGTTTGACTTGGGGTAGATAAGATGAGCCTGGCAGATGTGCTTCCAAGGGAAAGGAAGCAATGCGTATGCGTGTATGTAAAGGGAGCTGTTGGCACTCATGGTTAAGGCAAACTGGGGATATCCGAAACTCTGAAGAGGTCAGTAAGGTACTGATTCCCAAGCAGGTCTGCCAAAGGCCCAGCAGCTGCAGGGAGGTGGGGAGATCTCTACAGGAAGAGCCTAGAAGCAGCACAGAGTCACTGCAAGGCTGCACCTACTGTAATCCCAGGGGCTTTGAGGAAACACACACCAGCAGCAAATGTGCCAGTTGGTTTCTCTTACCAGTACCTGCCTAACAAGACAAGGCGTTCAGAGGGGTAAGGATTTACTAATAGAGATGACCCAAACAGCTGTCTGTTCTTGTCCATAAAAATACCTCCTTGAGAGCTAATACCCACCCCTGGTTACCGGCCCTAATTCCCTGTGGAATCTTTATTTTCATCATAGAGATACTGGCAACATGTGATCTGTGTGGTACAGCCAGCCAAGGCTGAGTGCAGTACAGTGCTCCCCTTGGAGGGAAAAGACCTCCAAGAAGACTTTGCTCTGTCAAAAATTAGGCAACATCTACTTTTGTAGTGGGTTTATTTCGCAAGGGTTTGGTTGTGTTGCTAACACATAATGCTGGTATCAAAATTTTAGACTTAGAAAAGCTTCAAAACCATGTAATATCTGACAAATTATACCATTTGAGTTTGAAAAGCATCACAGCTTGGCATGCAGCAGAGCAAATAACATGTAACACCGGGTTTCCACCTGTACCCAGAAGAGTGACAAATGTGGAAGGGGAGGAAATTAGGGTGTCTGTGACTGGAAACAAATAAAAGTATGTGGGTAGAAATCTCCTACCCTTTCTTCCCCTAAAAGTCACAGAACTGTGGGAATGACTGTTTCACTTCGGGCAGGTCCTTCCCCTGTGGGCACCCCTTGCTCCCCATCTGCACATCCGAGGCTGCTCTCCAACCCTCTACTTTCTGCCCCTTGCTTGACCATGGAACTCGATATCCACATCCTTCCCTCCTTGTCCAGGTTTGGAATGGACAAGAGGAGGGCAGTGTCCAGGCAGGTTGGGGCATATTCTCCTGGAGGGCAGGAGGAGGGAGTCAGGGAGAGGAACTGGCGACTCAGACTGCAGAGCGGATTGGAGCTGTGGGAGGGTTTGAAAATGTCTTTATGTGTTGGACTCATTTTCATTTCCAAAATTCAGTGTTTCTGGCAGCACTTATTTTTAGTTTGAAGTTCTATTTAACAGTTTTCAAGATTGGGCAGTGTAGTAATTTAGCAGCCCTTATGTGAAGGAAAGAAGGATGCAGCTTCTGCACCACTTTTAATATTTGTTTGCCATTTCAATTTTGTAGCATGCCGACATTTAAATGTTCTGTTTGCTGTTATTTTGACACCTTCCCTTTATTTGCGTATTTTTAATCTGTGAAAACATAAAACTTAATGCTTGCTATTTAGAATCTGGGGATTACAGCTGACTTTTCTTTGAGAATGGATCTCGGTGTACCCAAAACACGGGTGAAAAAACTGGGCTGGAGGCACCTGGAGAGTGTACCTTCCAGAGAGGTGATCAATCAGTATTTTCTTACTTCTAGCTAAAATACATTTCAAGAACTTTTCCTCTACCACTTTAAGTTTCTCTGGTCTAAAAGAGAAAGGAAAGTAAAAATTATTGTTATGCCATAGTAATTAAAGGTTTTCAAAAAACGTACATAAGTCGATAAACAGTTTTGTTCTAAAATAATTATCTTGGATTTGAGAACTCATCTTCCTTGTCTCAACTCTGATACATTATCTACACCTTGGAATATTTTCACAACAAAACATGAAACCATATATCAATGCAGTCATGAATCTCAACCCAAATGGCTGAAAGTATTTGCAAGCTATAGAGCTTGGCATGGTTTTGGTTATACAATTCCAAGTGAGACCAGGTAACCTTCAGAAGTGGAAAATGAGTTTTCATCACGATTTTTTAAAAACAAAAATTCAAAGTAAAATTCCAAGGTATGAAATTCACTAAAAAAGGCATGCTGAAGAAAATATTTACACAGTTACCTGGAATGATCTGAAAGCAGAATTATGCAGAACTATGTTTGTGAAAAACTAATGATAGGATCTTAAGAGGCTGCCAGACTTATTCCCCTACAGGTGGTCAAAAACCCAGAAGATCATCTCTTTCATTATTTTTTCTTTTTTTTTTCTTTTCTCTTGACATATCTTTTTCTGTGGAAGTTATTACTATGTTACTGCTTTTCTTTGATTTCTGTGCTTTACAGCAGCTCACCTATGGGCCATGTCTGCCTTCTCTCAAAGAGCAAATCTCCGTAATATTCAAGAACTTTTACAACCTACATCTTGTATATATGAACAAATGAGTAAGAAAGAACTGTAGCATGGCCTGGCAGGATCGTGGTACTTGATTGTAGGCTTAGATAAGTGCATATCAATAGTCTTGCATCCAGGATTTAATCACAGCTGCAGCTGTTATATTATTAGGTACAAAACCTAGTTTCAAATCTCATGTGGAAAGTTGGTCAGTGACAAAGTCAGTTTCTGGTCTGTGGCCTGGAATTAAAAATAAAATTTCCTTTTCTTCCCAGAGGAAGCCTCTCCTGGTGCACAGAAAGGAATGATCCTCTGTGAAAGAAAAACGGAAATTACTTTATGATTTTATGAAAATGAGTTTGATTGCTATGTAGTTTTCCACAAGGCAGTCTACATCTCAACACCAATGTGCTGATGTGTTTGCTCTTCTTTGGGGATATGTCGTCAAAGATTCACTTGGAATTTAGCTGTGTGGCCAGTGTAGAGTCAAGAGAATCTGTATGGTTATATCAGTTTGCTGCTTTGAAAATTTACCCTGTCGTATTTTAAAATACGCTGTCTCTTTACACAGAAATAGAGAGGATTTTTCTGATACCTTATTGAGATAGCAGATGTGGGGCTTTGTGTATTTTTGTTTTCACTGCATCATCTTTTGATTAGCTGCCTATTTCTTGTTAAGCAATAATAGGAAAACATTTCTTCAGAGTTTTTTTCAGCTCCAGTCTTCCCTATGAAAGTAAAAGAGGAAGAATTTTAAAGATCTGCCCTGTGAAACTGTTATTTCTTTGATTAACATTCAAAATTCCGATGCTTGTTTTATCAAATTAAAGTAACTTTGAAGAAAGGAAAAAAGGAAATACTGATTTGTCATAATAGATTTTAATTAGGATGAATGTTTGAGTCTCAGGAGTCTGTCCCATGCATGTTTTCAGATCTCTCATTGTCCCAGAATCAGAACTCTAATCACCACCCATACAGATCAACTTGTATTTTGAAGATATCAGAATATATGTAACGGAAGAGTCTTCTTTTTAATTGCATCCTTATAACCCCTGCTATATAGTTTCTATTGCCATCAATGTGCCTTCACTGCTCTTTCTGTGTTTTTGTTTCCTTTGTTATAGGTGAGCCTGTTGAGTTACATTTGGTAGAGGATCTGTGCTCAAGCATCTCTCTGTTCTCCTTCAGCTTCTAGCAGAATTTATGGGGTTGGACAATTCCTGGCATATGTGGGGCATTAGCTAATACAGCCTCAGCAGAAACAAGGGCTATCCTGGGTGCGAGACTCATTGCAGGTTACCCGAACTCCTCAGCCGTGGGTGCTCCCACTTCCCATAGCAGCATGGGGAGGGTAGGAAAGTAGGGACAGTGATACCCAGTGAGGGAGCCTGGATGAAATCATCATGGACCCAAGCAGTTCTGCCCCAGGTCACATCGGATGGGGTCTGTCAGGAGGCTTTTCCCCTCTGTTGTCCAGGCACAGCTTTTGGAAGCACAAAATGTGGGTCTCAGTTGCTTGAGACATTAGTAGATATTTTCCATCCTGAATAAATGTTTCAGGCAGTAGTGTGCTGGTGTCCCTCCCTCTTCTCCCTCTCCTATTCAGTGACAGGCTCAGAACTACGGTGCACTCTGAGACCTTTCCCCACTGAGTACAGAAATTTACTATTGACAGCTTTTGGTTGAGCTCTGAGTGAAGAAGAGTCTGGGTAAAAAAGGAGCTGGAATTAAACTAAGTCCTTCACACGCTAGAGCAGAAACACCTTGAAAATTCTGTTCAACTCTGAATATATGGTATCAGCCCCACTTTGTTGCCTCAGACTTGCTGTGCCTGTCAGAGTAAGGCTCTCTCTGAGCAGGCAGGGTTGGACCACACAACTCTTCACTTCCTATGTAGTGCTGTCTACCCTCAGTTCATCCTGTATGGTGAGTTGGCTTTAGAGCTAAGCAGGCAAGTTCTTGAGAAATTTTCAGCTCTGCATATAGTCTTGTAAAGTCCATTCACTACCACTACAGTGCCTGCATTAATTTTGTTACGTTACTCCTGCATCGAGGAGTAATGAGGCTCATTAGATGGAGAGACTTGTTATTTAACAGCCTTCACCTGAGGACCGAAAGCTAAGATAAGGGATGATATCTGTCAGATGTTCACATTGCCAACTGTCATTAATTCCACAGTCAGGTGAGATGAATTAGGATAAAGTTCCATACTTCTCTTAGCAAGACTTCCAACACACTCAGAAGGGTGACCCTATGCTAAGCCACATTTATTTTCAGCAGAACAGGACAGAAAATTAACGATGCCAGATGAACTCTTATTTTCTTTTCAAAGGCAAATGAGGATGTCTGAAAGAAGGAATATTATTGGCTTAATTGAATCTTTTCTGGGCTATGATCAGCAAAATCTGATGGCAACAAGGAGTACACTGCTTACATTACGGTGCAGGATCTTGAATTCCTAGAGAGCTGTACAATGGGGCAGTGGCCACTTCACCAACCCCCATTTGTCAAGGGCTTAAATGACTACGGGTTTGGTATTCCCAAATTTATTTCCTGTTTTGAAACCCTTGAAATATGGTTAACATCCATTTTGTGGAAGTCTGTTGTTTTTCAGAAGTCTTAAACTGGGCCTGATGCATGCTAAAAAATATTGTTAAGATACTAGGAACTAAGAGAACTCGAGTGCAGGGGATTTTTAATTGCTTTAGTTTCAACAGTCACATAGAGCAAAGATATTCCCACTTAAAAATGTCTCGAACCATATTATTGATCTATTCGACAGGGAACAAGAAACTCTGTGTTTAAGAGAAATAAAACAAGTTTTAAAAGTGTAGAATTTCATGATGAATATTTAGTTCTTATATGTATTTATTAATGCCTTAAGAAATGCAGTTATAGTGGTTCAATTTTCAACGTGTTTTGTTGGGGTTATTTTGCCTTTTAAAATTGATGTTGGTGAAAATAGTCATGCTGTAATTCGATATGTAAAAATTTGGAGCCTTACCTAAGGCAGATAAAGGTCTTTATTTCCTAGTGTATATATATGTATAACCTAACTAACACAAGTTCACAGCTTCCAAAACCTCTTAGCAGTCTCCACAGGTTTTTGACCGAATAGATATTTCTCGGGTCCAGGGGTCTAATGCTCCCTGAAGTCAACAGGGCTTTGCTAAGCGTTTGTCTGACCCAGAGAAAACTCCTTAGAAAAGATCTTCATCTGTCTTCCTTCAACATATATTTTACTTTGCTCAGCTATAGCCGACTCATACTCACAAAACTTCCCCTGTGCTTCACCTGCGAAGTTGCATTTCATTTTCTAGAGGTGAAGTTTGGCTCTTAATTACTGTACCATTTACCTGCCACAATAGACTAACAACCAGAACTGGACCAGTTCTGTACATTTAACTCCTCATGTTGAAAATCATGTTGGGGGAGATAATTTTTCAATGCAGAGAAAAGAAACCATTATGGTTTTCTTAGATTATTTCTGAAAGTCCATTTAAAGTGCTTAAGAAGTTACTTATTACATGTTGAAATATTGCAAATCTTCAATTTGCATTGGTTTCCAGACAATCTACATTTTCTGTGCCTTTTATGATATCACAGAACTGCCACGATAGTTGGATCTCTTTTGATTCACACTGAGGTTTCCTTTCTGTCTAGATCAATACACTCACAGGAGTATCTTTCTCGATGGGGATTTTCAGATCCAATATTTTGTGGATTTTTTCCCCCCTGAAATCTTGGTTACCAGGGCATCAGAACTGCAGAGTTTTGGTGTTGTGGTGATGACAGAGATCCCAGCTCTCCTACCAAGCCCCTAGCAAGAAAACCACATATTAACTTTTTAAGTGCTTGCAACCCCTAAGGGTTCACTGTTTCCAGTGCTTTCTCGTAGTCTGCTAAAAAGATAGAGGAGTAGGGAAGGAAATTGTCCATACAAGTAAATTAGCAACTGACTCTGACTGAAAGGTCAGAATGAGTCAGGTAAAGTGCTGTTTTTCACAGACATAAAGAAGGTTTTAAAAACCCTGTTCTAAGGAAAAAGAATGTAAGGAGAGGAAATGGCACAAGATGTGAATCTTGAGATAAGGTTGTAAGAGGAGATTAAAAAAACAAAAGGATAAAATATCACAGGCAAAGAATAGCAATAAGAGTGTCTAATCTGCATTTTGGATTTGGCATGGTATAATCAATTTTATATTGGTTAGCAGGAGAAATTAATGTATTAATGTGTTCATTTTTCTCATTTCAACTGATAACTAGAAACAGGCAGTGACTACATTGCTTTTCTTTATAAATGCATATTTATTCCCCCATATATGCTGAACTGCATTATGGTAAAAAGGTAAAGTTACTTACATGTGAACTTCTTACTACAAGTTCTTATTCTGTAAGATTATCTAGGTATGAGCTTCTTACCAGAGGTTCTGTGATAATATTCTCAATCCCTGGACTTTTGCCACTCTGTGGAATTAAAAATTCTTATGACACTGTCATTCAGATTTCCACATTTTGTTTGCAAATGGATGCATTTCAAGAGTATGGAACAATTCCATATTATACCAGCATAGCTGAAGTCTGCATTTGGCACACAGAGGAATTATTCCATAGATTTCAGTGGACTTTCTCTAATTTTTGGACTGCTCATGAGAACCATGGATTGACATAAAAATAGATAAATACAAAAATGTACAGATATACTTTTATGTATGACTTTTACGTGTAACACTGACTTTCTGCCTGCAGATGTTGTACAGATTCCCTTATTTGGCATTCCCAGGGAAGCAGTTTTTCATAAGTAGGATTATCCAAGTCACTTACTGAACTGAGAATGCGGAATTGCTCCGTATAAATTGAAAAACTGGCAGCCTCAGAGGGCAATGATCTGTGTTCACCTCCAGCCAGTGTGGAAGAAATGCACTTTAAATTCTTTTCTTTAGAGGAAGTCAAAGGCTCTAGCTAGCAGAGAAATCTACATTCAGGAAATGTTAGTTAAAATTCTCTAGATGAAAATTTCAAAATGGACACTGAAATTGTTGATGGCACCTTGCTGTCCAAGCCAAACTTCATTCAGTTGTCTCTGTTTCAAGGGAAATTACTTCACAACAGATTTGACTAGAGATTCACCAATCTGAACTACTCAAATTTCACATTCTGAGCTGCTGTGCCAATATCATATTGTAAATAACAGTGAAGAAATATGAGATGGAGCATCTCTTCTATAAGGAAAGGCTGCGAGAATTGGGATTGTTCAGCCTGGCTTCAGGGTGACCTAATTGCCCCTTCCAGTACCTGAAGGGAGTCCACAAGAAGGATGGAGAGAGACTATTTACAAGGGCCTGGAGTGACAGGACGAGGGAGAATTGGCTTCAAGCTGGTAGAGTGTAGGGTTAGATTGGATATTAGGAAGAAATTCTTCCCTATGAGGGTGGTGAGGTACTGGCACAGGTTGCCCAGAGAAGTTGTGGATGCCCCATCCCTGGAAGTGTTCAAGACCAGGCTGTGGTGCCTTTTTCAACCTAGAAATGAAACAATACTTTCAAGAATACAACACTTTCAAGATAATTTACTATAGGAGGTAATATAAAAGTGGATCTTTATTGGAGCTTTAGGGACAGTTATGGAAGAATGTCCACAAAAGTCCACCCGCACAGGGGTGAATACAGTTTTTAAAGTTTGGCAAATTAGCATAATTGACAAAAAACCACCGATTAGTAGGACAAGTGGTGATGCAATTCTCCTCCCTCCCCCCCTCCTTCCCCCCTAGGTCAAGCCCCTTCTCTGGAGCCCCTCCTTGGTACTAGCTGTACTTTGTTTATGAAAATGTGTCTCAAAGAATTGTTCTCAGCCTTGGTAGCCAGGGAGAACCAAGATAGCGTAGGGGGCCTGGAATTTGTTTTGTCTTTCTGCCTAGGGAAAGGGCATGGAAAATTACTGGGAAAACTAGCCACTAATACAATAGGCTACAAATATATATGTAAAGAATACAGAGAATATATAAGGAAAAAAAAGACAAAAACCAAATTGGCATCAGCTGGACAGGGCTCTGAGCAACTTGGTCTAGTGGAAAGTGTCCCTGCTTATGGCAGGGGGTTGGAATGAGATGATCGTTAAGGTCCCTTCCAACCCAAACCATCCTGTGATTCTATGACATGAGCTACACAAAGCACTTTAATGGTGCCCAACACAGTTTGTTGCAGGGACAAACCTCTGTTGTAGCAAGAAGCCGGGCAAGTCAGAAGGGGCTGAAATGGAGAAAGGGAAGAATTTAAAATCTCCTAGAAAGGAGAAATGTCCCTATCAGGCTTAGGTGGCTGCTGAAGAAATAGAGAACAGGAAAAAAGAGAAAAAAAGTAGAGACCCCTCACAGACTTTCAAAACCTACGCTTTCTGACAAGGTTGCTCTGTTAGGTCTGTACACTGTGGCAAAATAAGCCATCAAAGGTGCTTTTAAAAAGCGAGCAAATGACTTGATGGGTCCTTACATCGTTTTTCCCTTTATTGTGTTTTTTTCTGATTGCCTTGCTAGATTAAGTCACACAAGAGCTTTCGAATGTGGCATACAAGTTTCTACAGTTTCCAGCAGCAATTGCCTGGGCAAACATCTGTTATTTTAATAGATGAAAGTATGAGGTCAGTCTTGAGTCTTTTGGCACATTCCCAAAATCTTCAGTACATCTCCAGAAGGCTGATGTGTATGTCAAACTCCTGAATTTAAGAGGTATGCTGAATGCCAGATTAAATTTAATAGCTATGATAAGGCGATCTATATGATTCATCAAGTATTTCAGGAAGAAATGTGCTGCTGATACACACTGGACTTGATCCTGTTCATTTTTTAATTTTTCTGCTAGCAAAATGCAAAACGGTTATTTTTTCTTATTTATTAATCCTCCTTTCAAAAGATTTTTCTCTCTTTTACAATATTTCTTGGTAGTTTCACATTTTTCATTGACTGGAAAAAAAATAACTTGCTACATTTAACTTAGGGAATCAAAACAAGCATTGAGGTCAGCAGAATTACAGAAAAGATGCACTTTCCTCTAATATGTTCTTAGTTTTCTCTGTTATCTGATTTAACTATATTGATAGCACCCATTTATGGATGTACTTGTTAAGTAAGAGGATATCCATAATTTTAGAGTCTTTATAATAGGCAGATTTAAACTGCATTTCAGATTTAAGCATTTTTATCTCTGTGGCTTCAGAATTTGAAATGTACCATCAAATTCCAGTTTGTTGATTCAAAAGATTTCTTATTGCAAAGAAAACTTTCTATTGCTTGGTGGGTTTTTGTGTTGTGCTGGGAATTTTGGAGGAAGCTTGGAAGGTAGGTGTTGTACAAAAGCAGAGGCGGAGTGATGACCTCCTGGTAGTAACTGAAGTGAAACACCTTAGTTTGTCTCTGGTTTTCATACAGTGTGAGATATCACACAGATAGTACTGGCCACTGGACAAACTGGCTATCGCTCCAGTAACTCTGTCAGATGCTGGCAGGGCATCCACAGGATGGTATTCCTTCAGTTCCTTTTTCACATTCTGTGCCTTTCTCCCCAGTTTTTGGCCAAGCTTGCCCAGTACACTTATTAATATTTCTTATGTCATCCCTAAACTTTTACTTTGATTAGGTGTTTCATATTTCAGAGGGTGTTATATGGCTTTACTTGGCAAATATCACTGCCAAGAAGATGACTGTATGTCACTTCTTACCCACAGACCCCACAGACCACTTACTTTTTCAGAATGTATCTGAAGGGCTTTGCTGAAACTCAGTTACGTAGGGAACTGTGATATGCCAGGAGAGTGCCATGAGACGCCTGCAAAGCTGGAGTTCAGTTTTACAACCAGTAGTTTTTGACTTCTAGTCTTTTAAAGAACTTGTTTCTAGACATTTTGGGTAATTTCTGACTACATTATACTCTTGCTTCCTAGACTAATTAGTAAAGATAATTTAGAGCTTTGGAAGTTAGTTTCTGTTTGGCAAAAAGTTACCAACAAGTGACATGGAGTCAGTGTATTTTCTTAGCATAATTGCCATGTATTTCAAATGTAGGGAAGAGTCAGATCCTCTGAACAGAAGCAACACATTCAGCTCACAGATGGTTTTCTTTTTGCCAATGCCTCAGGCTAGGCATATTTCCCTTATCCTACCAGACCTATACTGCCTATCTTGCCTTACTTGCTCTCCAGAATCCATGCAGGCTATGTGAAAGAAAAGCTGTGTACTTGGTGATTGTTCACATAACAGTGTTTGCAGTTTGGGAAACCCACTTAGATTTGCAGTCCCTCCAATCCATGTGCTCATTCTCAGTATCAGGAATTTACCTGCTTATTGATTTACCTTCCTATTTAGAGAGGCCTACAATTCTCTCTGCTGCCAAGGCAGCCCCAAAGTGAAAAATTGTTTTATATCAATATTCAGCCCCTTGAGAAAGAAAGGGGACAGCTGGCATATTCAAGAGCACTTGACATATTGCCAGTATTTTTGCCCGTATGACTTTTTGACCTGTGAACCAACACAGCATTAGTTGTTTTGAAATAAAAAACATCTCCATTCCAGAAAGCTCTTGGCAATGTATCTTGATTTTATTTATGTTTTTATACTAAGTTGTATTTTTATACTAACTTTTACTCTTGTAACTTGGGAATTAATTTTCGTTTCATTGTAAAATGTCTAAGATACTAGATAAGTGACAGATAAATATTATTGTTATAGATATTTGTGTATTTCTGAGTGCAAACTTGAACTTGCATTTGACAAAGAACATTTCGTTATACCCTTTTACACTGTTTGTTGGTATTTGCCATTTATAGAATTTTGTAAGACCAGTTAACTCCTGGTTATAATGCCGATATATGCACAGCTCTCAAGTCTTTCCTGCTGATCAGACACAAACATAGGTGAGAGGAAAAATTGGTAGAAATTTCATGAAGTCTTCAGATTGATTTTTGTCAGACTGAACATTAATTGCACCAGCAGGGACACCCCACCAAACTGCTGAAGCTTGGATGTCCCCAGCCAGCAGCACTTGTTCCCCTGTGGTGTCACAGTTCCCCATAGTTTAAGTGCCAGCTTTGTCATGGATGAATTTTCAAATGGAGTGTCACCAGAAGGCAGCAATTACTTTATGTTTTAAGAGATGAATGAACCCCAAACCCAGCCTGGTTTTCACTTCCATTGATTTGAAAAAGTTTTCAAGAATGAATTTGCTAAAAATAGTGACAACTTGCATTACCTGGAATTAATTCTTGCTGTTCATTTTACTGGTAACCCAGGGAGGGATACAGGCAAGTTAATGTCCCTCTGTTGCACAATGATTCAGTGCAACTAGAAAACCTGTTATTTAGGAGATAATTTTAGTTTGCCGTTGAGGTTACAAGGCAGTAAATGGCTCCTTGTTGTATCCTCAGAGTTTACCCACCTCATTTATGAGGCTATTTATTGCCCAGTGTACTTAGAACCGAGCTAAATTATCACTACGGTATCAAATCTACATTAACTCCCCTCCCCTTTCATTTACCCCTTCCTTTATTTATTTTATATTCCTTTCCCCACCAGATATAGCAAAGTGCTTACTTCCTCTGTATTGCTTTTTCAAATAGAATTGGAGCAAATCATATTAAAAGAGCAAAATATTTTATATGTTAATTGCTGATGGTTTTTATTAGTTCCTTGATTTTAATTGGTTAAAATTTTGCAGGGTGTTTTTTCCTTGGGGGAAAAATGTGCTCTTGGTACAATCAGTTTTTTGTTAGAAGGATAATTAATTGCTCGTATGCAAACTGAAGTGGTTTACTTACTCTGTTTTGGATCACAACCAACTTATAAAATCCTATTTATATGAAAATTGTCCAAACTTATGATTCCCTTATGATAGTGGAAAATATTCTAACAGTCCACATAGTTTTGCTTTCTCTCAAGTTGGATAAACACTGGCCAAGTGTTTGCAGGGTTGCGATACTTTCTAAATTTTACTGATACAAAAAGTTTCTTCTGCAGTTTGTAAGACTTTGTCTAAACATTTTATACTGTGATATCCCTTGGTAGAAATTGTTTATGTGTACTTTTTCTTGTGTACCACTTGTAGACCATAGTTTTATAAGTTCAACTTCTTTGGTGTCTCTTTCTTGGTACCCCACAGATTTGCTCCTTATTTAAATGCCTTTTATGATGGCTACCTTCCATATACCTAACATGACCAACTGATATCCGAAATACAACCAGTTTGACAAGGTGTTGTGGATAGCAGTCATGGAATGAAGTAGCAGCTCTGCAAAAACTTCACATGGGATCAGCTATTGCTAGGCCCCTAGCCCTTTATTTAGAAATATTCCAGACCTGAACAACTTCTTCTGAAGGCAAAAATGTTATGTTGGCTTTTACAATTCTTTTTCATGAACACTTTCATTTTCACTTGGGAAAAAAATTCTTCTCCTAAATCAGTTCATATCTGTAAGTGATTGCAGCAGAGCTGCAGCTGAAGCCCAGTCACCTTAAAACCTTCAACCCGTTTTAAAGCAGTTCTTAGCTGACTTGGGTGAGGCTGGTCTTGACTTTTGCAATTTATCCCTGACACCCAGTAAGTACTGGAAACTCATTTGTGCAATTTGGTTCTTATAAAATGTAATTTAAAGTTATTTGAAATAATGTGCTATTTATAATCGCGCATCAGGTGGAAACAAGAATCAGGAACAGGCTTTCAGATCGTTTCATACAAAAATTAGAAGCCCTTTCTGAGAGGATTTGATGATGAGCTGCATCAGCAGCACCTTCCCAATTTCCAGACCACCTATATTGTCACTAATTTTTACAGTTGTTTTCTGTTGGGCTCATTTCTTTACGTAAGTCCAAAGTGACTTGAATTTAGTAAATTTGTCTTTCTATTTTTCAGATTATGAGAAGTGGAATGTTAAGCAGATGTGATTTAATTTTGAGCATCACTGATATACCACTGGGAGATGTTCCTAACGTGACTATGTAATGTCAAACACTCTGTTAAAGTGCCCACAGACAAAGCCAAGATGAACTCTCAGTGTGGGAGGGCTTTTGTGTGTATGTATAAAAGAGAATAAACTGGAAACACCACAAAGATGCCAATGTGGCAGGTTATAACCCCTTTATTTCAGCAACACTGACCTGCTAATATCAGACATACACTGCATAGTGTGGGACATACACAGCTTTAATTATTTGGAGGCATACGTTAGCAATTATATTATCTCATTAGACTGAAATATAACTTTAGCAATAATTCCAATTGATGTGGAGTTCTTTTTTCTTAAGGGAAGTGAAGAAATCCTGACTTGTAGATGATTCATAGAAGGAAACAGTGGGCTCTCCTTTTTTGGCTTTAATCTGAAAGAGGGTAGATTTACATTAGATATTAGAAAAACATCCTTTGCTGTGAGGGTGGTGAGCCACTGGGAACAGCTTTCCAAGACAAGCTGTGGCTGCCCCATTCCTGAAGTGTTCAAGGCCAGATTGGATGGAGCTCTGAGCAACCTGGTCTAGTGGAAGTTGTCCCTGCACATTGCAGGGGTTTAGAACTTGATGTTTAATGTCCCTTCAAACCTGAACCATTCTATGATTCTCTACGAGGTGAGGGTTATTTCCACCACTGTTGACAAAGATTATATATGGCTCACCTAAAGACTGAACAAAGGATCTTCAGAGCTGCCACTGGTGGGGTAGGCAGGGGAGCCGCTACAACTGCTGCGTACTTCAGTTCCTGTTTCGTATCTTAAAACATGGATGTGATTAAGAGAAAGCATATTTGCAAGAAGACTTTCAATAGCCAGCTGTGGCTGGGGAGGCTGCATTCCAGAACACAGGCATGGATTTTTTTTGGTCATGTCCCTATACTCTGTAATTAAATTTTCATTGAATGGCTGACTCTGACTATTATAATGTAATCACTTACGGCTCTTGCGTGTAATTCATTAGAACAATAATGAGTTTCAATGAACAGGCTCCCCACCGGTGATGAACTCTGAATGATTTCTACAATAAAAATTCATTTGGGAGTGTGGCAGATGTAAGACAGATCATGGCATGCTCAAGATCTGTGCATACCTAAGTATAAATAATAAATACACCTCAGGCAAATGTAAAATGTTGCAGCTTTTTGTGAAGTCATTGTCAGAGGAGCTTCTCTGCATTCTGGTACTTTAAAGCAAGAGCTGCCTCATCACTCAAATTGTTGCATTTTTTACATTTATTATTCAGCTCTCCACACCCCATTTTTTGATAGCAAGTTTTCCACTAGCCCTGCATCCTATTCAATAGTTTATCTCCAGATTTTCAAACAGCAAATTTGTTCATGAATCCTACAGATTACCAGGTGGGCTGCTGTTACACCCTAGTCACTCAAACCTCGGACTAAACCCAAGTTCTTTTGCCTGGGTAGATGCAAAGGAGAAATTTTCAACCAAATATTCTCAAGAGGTAAAAATACATAAAAGTTTACTGGCAGACTATAGAAAATTAGGGAACATTAGCAGAAGAATAAATACAACATAACATCATTTATCACAGCAAAGATTTAGCCCACTGAACATAGAAACCCATTCAACCCTATGTTCTGTGAGAAGAAGGTTAGAAGAAGAAGAAAGGGAGAAAAACTGAAAGGCAGGAAAATGATAAAAAACCGGACATAGCTACCAGCTCCCAGATTTGAAGGATGTAAGGCTCCAAGTTGAAGGTGGAGTTAAAGGACAAGGTGCTTGCTTCGTGGTGAGGCTTCTGAAAGCCCCAGGTGGGACTTCGGTCTCTCAGCCGCTCAGGGGTGGGTTAGGTGACACTGGGAGGCTGCCTCCAGTGAGCCAGGATTGACAGACACTATGGAGCTGGGGTGTATAGGGGGCAGGGCACCACCTCGCCAGGGCAAGGTCTGACCCAACCCCTACCACACATTCCAAGCTCCCAAGATGTCTCAGAACAGATCACCTTTCCTGGTCTCTGACAGCTGCCTTGCTTGCAGCACCCCCCCGCCCCCCACCCCGTCTCCTATCAGCTGATGCCTGACATCCAGGTGAGGGAGCTGTCTAGTATCCTTCCTCTGTACTACTGGTTTTCCCAGGAGCACTGTTCTCTAGGTTCTACATTTCCCCAAATGTAGAGAGCTGAGCAGGCTGCCAGCTGGCCAAGCAGGAGCCAAAAAATCTGAGTAGCATATTTATGTTCAGATTGTTCTACCTTGGGAACATTTTGGAATTTTCAAACTGGAGCAATCTTTGAGGGGGAAAAGAAAAGAAGAAAAAAAAAATTTGGTTTTTCAGCATTTTTCATGTGTTGGGAGTTCCATTTTTATGCAAACTCTGTGGTTGAATTATTAACGTGTTGGCAACACAAGATTAAGAAAAGACCAAGAATTACAACTAAATGAACAGGCAAATTTCTTCATCTGGTTATCTTTGATTTTGCACACAAAAATAAAACCAAAGTATTTTTCAAAATAGGTTTTGCTGCAGAAGATTCTATTTGTAATGCATTTTTAAAGTTTCTCTGAAAAAACCCAAATAGCCAAAAGATGCAGATTCATACATATTTAGATTTTTCTGTGGAAAATGGGAGTTTTGTACTCTGCCTTGACTTGATTCCAACGAAGTATTAACCACACAGTTGCAGTCTTGCGATGAAGAAAGCTGCCTTTCTAAGGGATATGGAAGTCTTGGGAAGCAGACAGGAGCAGAAAAATATTCAGTTTTCAGATAATTCATGTTTCGTGTCAGCAAGAAATCTTTCCATAGTGCTTCCCATATTTGGAGGCAAAATAAATCATGAATAAATCTGGAATACTGAACCCTGCATGTAGAGGGGCTGGATTAGATCCCTGTTCTAGGATCTGTCCCCAGAAAATTTAGTTCATGTCCTGATTGCAGTTTCAATTTAGGTATTATAGCATTCATTATCCTGTTTATGATTCCTATCTTTGAGCACAAGACAATGAACAAAACAATGAGGGTCTTGCTGATGATGCAGAATAAAGGAACTATGTTACAGACCATGCGATGAAGGGAAATAAGTATTTGAGGCAACTTTTAAAACACCTCTCTGTCCTGCAAAGAACTTCTGTCCTGGTGTGTTGCTGCTTCCAAAGGGTTAGTTTAAAAAACTAGTAGTTACCACTGCAGCCAAGTTGGGACATTCCTAATTCCGTATTCTGGCAGATAAAGATGAATTGATCACTAAACTAGATAGTAGCCTAGGTGCAAGCAGTCATGATCTAATTTTATTACTTTTGTGCAAATATTGTTATATTATTTTATTTGTTTTGTGCAAACAGCATTATATTCTTACATAAACTGCTCTAAAAAGCCAGTTTCCCAAAGCAGAAAACAATCAAGGGCAAAATTGAGTGGGAGGAAAATTTAAACACAAGAAAATGCGTGATAATTAGGAATTGTTTAGGAATGCTTTATTAGATGCCAAGCCCCCCTCCCCCCCTCCCTCCCAGCTCTGCAATCAAGAAGGGTTTCTATGGCTAAAAAAATCCAGCTAAAATAGAAGGAGAAGGCAATTAAAACCCGTTTACAAAAATAAAAACAAAACCCCCAAAAAACAACAGTATGTAGCAAATGAAAAAAAGGAGATGTCCATCATAGGGAACACAAACCAACATTTAGGAAAGAAAATCAACTGCTAGAAAAAACCTAAATGCATCAATAAAGACCCCTCTGCACTCAGGAGGATGCAAAAATCAGGAAAGAGTTTTTAAAGCACATGAAGAACAAATCAAGTCTTAGTAGATATCTCAGTGTTGGATAAAGATGACATAATTTTCTAGTAATGTATATCAAGATGTAATAAATAGATATTTTATAATTAGAAAGAAGCAGGATTATATTTTAGCATGATACTGAAATACCTTCAGCTAATATTTAGGAGATTAAACAGCACTAGTCAAAGCCAATTATTAAAAGAATTGGCCAAGGAGTGTCTTGAAGTAAAATTATGGATGCTGAATTAATCTTTAAAGATGGGCAAAATGCCAGAGTACTGAAAAAAAAGGCAATGTGGTTCCAATAATATAAAAAAAAAGAGAAAAAAAGAAATACGCTGAGTAGGCTAGTTAGGATAGGGATCCTGGAAAAAAATGTGGAAAAGCTGAAATGGACATTGCCAAATAAAGGGTGGAATGATGGATGCCTTATTACTGCCTGTCAGAATGACTGTTTGTAAAAAAAAAGCCTTTTTCAAGCATACCTGATGTTCTCTTAATTTTGTTGTGTATTAAAACAACATAGCTGTTTATTCAAAAGTATTACATAAATATTTGACGTAGTCCTGCAGGAAAAAATATAGCACAACCCTGAAATAAGTAATATTCATTTAAATAAATTTCAGCCATATTAAATTAATTAGGATCTTATGAAATTGTCTCAAAGGGAAATAAAAATGGGCATTGCCACATAAAGAAGGGATTTATAAGGTTGGATTTGGTTAGTTGGTATCTTTTGTCTGGAAAACACAAAATAAGTCTGTCTGACTTCACTTTGTAAAGTGAAAGGCTGTAAGGGAAGCAGGTCACCTCTTACACTGAGAGCTGGATAACTTGACATAAAGAGCATGTTTAAACACACATGCCTTTTAATACTGTTAAGTATATGTTCTTTTGTCCAAAACTAATGTAAATCATGTTTATACTTTCAAGGTCTTTTATGCAGCACACAACAGCAATAAAAATTCTTTAGAATAATTGAAAATTGGCTTATGTGAAACTTGAGTAAAAAAAACCCAAAATTATCTTTGGCTCTATGTGCCCAAACTGTTCTGCATGAATAGGAATCTGAAATTGCCATTGTATTCAAAATTAGTGAGACTATTTAAAGAAAACTGTGAGCTGGAAGACTAAAATTGGAAAATAAAATTAAAAAGTGGTCTGGAAAGGATGTTTCTTAGAAACTTCAGAAGCACAAATTATGAGGTTATTTAAGACAAGGCTGAGGGAGATTGTTGGCCCTGAGCACCTGCATAATAAAAGAATATTAGGAGACAGCTGTTAATCTAATAAAATAAAATAACTGAACAAATGGCATTGCAAGATGCAGTAGCTAGAAAATTCAAACTAAATATTGATGAGATTTGCGCTGTAGAAGGTCAGCCATTGCAACAATTTGTATAAGGATGCAATAGTTCATCACCTGAAGCTTTTCAGTCAAGGATATTTTTTACACTTATAGGTTATATTTAAAGTTTACTGAACAAGTTTCTATGATCTGCATAGTTCCAGAAGTCATGATATTATCTTCTCTCCATTAAAATGTAGAGATTGCATCTTGAAATGTTTGACTTTGTTCCAAAACCGTTTGGATGTTTAATCCTAACATGAATTTTGCACTGGTTTCGTGGATTATACAAACCTCAGAAAAACAATGTATATTCTCTTATGTAATCAATGGAGTTTTCTCTCTAGTTTCTTTAGCACGCACCTCTCTTATCTTTCCAACTCCAGTGACAATCATCACTTCAGTTTCAGAGTTTCAGAGTTTCAGAGTTTCAGTTTCAGTTTCAGCGTTTCAGCTTAGACCTTCAGTCCAAAAGAAAGAGGATGCTGTTAGACAAAATTTCCTTTTGAAGCTTTTCTGTGGGTAAAAGGGAGAAACAAAAGCAAGGCAATTATTTGTTTGCCTTCTCTCCATCTAACCAAGAGCTGCTCCAGTATTGTGACTGTTTGAAAAGCAGTAAATTCCCAGCATTCCCAGTATGTAAATGAAAAAAGTCAGATATGGGTTGCTCTTTTATGTAGTTCTGGAGCATGTTTTGTGGCCAAATGTTGAGGCAGTTAAGGTGACGCTGAAATAAACAACTCTAGAGGTACCAGGAGGATGAACTCTTCTAATAGATGTTAATGATTACTTATGATGGACAGGAATGGGGCATATTCTTCTGGGCAGAGCTTTGATCTCTTTGCTGCCTGAGAGAGTTCACTGAAAACTTGTTCTGGTGTCCCTGGACAGTGCAGATCTAAGGTGGAGCTTAAGCATCCTGCAATGCTGAAGATGTTTTTAGTAATACCCTATTGCATGAAACAGATTTTTCAGGTCTGAGAGTGAAACAAAAGTCAAGCAAAATAAATCTAATGGTTTAATGATAAGAATAGAATTCAGTTTAATATTTTCTCACTCTACATATTTTTCTTTTTCAGCAGTACACTTTAATAGTTTCCTTACACAAGGTATGATTCTCCTATGAATTTCCCTGGAAGTGCTATGGCATGTGACTGACAGCAAGGATTCTCCTGTGTTCCCATTTCCACTACTCTCATAAATGAATAAATTTGCAGTAATAGGGGCTTCATATGACAACGAATCTCTTCTCTGATTGTAGCAAAACCCTGTTATCTTACAGATGGATCAACTGAAATCAAATGAACGTGTAAATATACTGACTTCTTTCTGTCCTTCCCCACTTCAGTCTTCTCCTTTCTTTAGTTATTGTCTTCCTCCTTGGTCTTGCAAGCAGGCAAGTAATTAATACTGAATTTATGGGGTTATTCCCATGAGAGTTTATTTCACACACACTTATTAATGTGACTAAGACTTTAAACCACAGAACTTTTAAATTCCTGGCTGGGTTTTATTAGGTGTTAAGATGGCCAAAGCCACCAGGTCTTTAGGTTTACATGCAAAGACCGAACTTCATCATACTGGTGGTCCCTTCCAGTTGCTATGAAGTCATGGGGACAAAGATGCTTGCACAAAATTGATGGTTAAATGCCTTGTTGAACTTGAATTATGATCAGTTAGGGGATGAATTTAGGAAGAAATTCTTTGCTGTGAGAGTGGTGAAGCTGTGGCACAGGTTGCCCAGAGAAGCTGTGGCTGCCCCATCCCTGGCAGTGTTTAAGGCCAGGTTGGATGGGGCTCTCAGCCCCTTCTAGTCTAATGGAAGGTGTCCCTGTCCATGGCAAGGTGTTGGAATGAGATGATTTTTAAGGTCCCTTCCAACCCAAACCATTCTATGATTCTATGAATTTTTAATATTTTAAAAATATATAGTTTTTCATGCATCTTTATGAGTCTGCAATGCATCTTCAAGAAACAGCACTATTTAGAACATACTATCTATCTCTGTAGGGTCCTGATATGTTTATTAGAGGCTGGACAGATGTGATCTTTTTAATTTCAGAAAAATATTGAAGCAGATCCATAGGCCTAGGAGTTTCTGATCTATTTAGCGAGGAGAATACTGTAACTTTTCTTAAAGGGTCAAGAAATAAGACAAGTAACCAAAAATCTTCTTGCACTTAATTCCCATAGATATTGTAAAACCAAAGAGTTAGGAACTAAAACTCCGTTTTAGGAATTCCTTCTTTAATTTTTTGTCAAATAGACCTTTTGATAATGTTCAGAGAGCTTTTAAACTATTTTATTTTCCTTTCAGGTCAATGTGAAGTTTGCCTAGTGGTCAGCTTTCTAAGCTATTGCACTTCCCATTTAAATAGGAACATAAAGATCATTACATTGCAATTGGCACGCATCAGGGTTCCCTCCTATTTTACCACCAGTTGAGATTTTAGAGATTTTTGAGCTGCTCAGGGGTTGAAAAGAAACCCAAAGAAGTCATTTTATCTAGCTGAAGATAACTCATTTTTTCACAGGAAAGGTAAATGAAACCAATGTATTTTGCATAATGAAACAGATGACAAACTGGGCAAACTGATCTATTAATGAGCTTCCTGTAAAGCAAGAATGCAGGAAAATGAGCAAGGAGCAGAAGAAATCACTCTGATCTTCAAATTTAACGACCACTTCTAATCAAACAGTATTCTAGGGTATGTGAATTCTGCAGCTCCCTTGAATGGTCAGCACCATTTGAATCAAAAAAGGTGTCGTAAGGTTAAAATGTAAACCTCATCACAAGCAACTTATTCAGGTGTGCAGTATCATTATTTGGAGGAAAACTTATCTACTTATCTGTCAAGTGTTAAAGTACTGTCAGTCAGAGACAGCTGTTTGCAATGCTAAGAAAGAAGCACAGAAAAGAAGAGGTGAGTCTGATCTGGCCCCACGAAATACTTTGGTTCCTTCTTCCTTTGAGTGTTCATTGTCTTTGTGACAGTTCTTCATCATCCACTTTGCCATGAGGTACCTCCAAAAACAGAGCCAAAGAGTTCTGAAATGAAGGGGGGGCCTTGCCCATTACTCAACTCGTCTTTGATCAAGTCTGTGTCAATGTAATTTGTAATCCTATTCTTTGCTGAGTGCTTTTATGGAAGCTTCCTTAAATGCTGGGACTGTATTCTTTGGGCTGGTTGCATTGAGCACAGACCTCTCCTCCTGCAAGAAAAGTGCCAAGCTCTGCATTCAGTAGGGTGTGCACATGTCTAGCCTTGCATAGTGAGCCTGTAGAAGTGTCTGCAAACATCCTCTGCTTGGAGAGTAGCTGTTCCAAGTGTTGCTCTTTGCACTGCGGCCAGTCAGAGCCGCATCCCAGCTATGATCCCTCTTGATTTCATGGTGAGCTGTCACTTTCAGAGGAAGTTGCTGATAGGCATACTAGTGGTCTTTTCTCATCTAGGGCCTGGGCTCTCAGTTGCTCTGGCAGCCCACTGCGCTCTCTGCTGCACAAATACCTGGTAAATGACAGATTGTGACACCGAGGATGTAAAAGCATTTAAATAGTCATAATATTCCTATCCCTATGGTGTCCAAGCATCATCTAGAAAAGAAGGTTATCAAGCTAATAAATCTAATCCTCAGCTTCCCTTAGAGGAGCTTTGAGACTTGATATCTGGAAATCGTTGATACAGAAGTTAAATCCAAGTGCTGTTACCGAAGATACAGACAGTGGAGAGACTGCTTTTTTTGAAATTATACAAGCCAACTAAGTATCAAATAATGAAGCCTATAACAAAGATCAGTGACTTCAAAATACTTCCCAGTACATTGCTGCCTATGCCAGCTATCAGTCTGCCTATGCCAGCTATCAGTCTGCCTGAAAAAGCAGGCAGACTGCTTTGCTTTGCAAATACAATGCAAGAATTAAGAAAAGCAGAAAGTCAGGCAATGCTGTTTTTTCTTTTCAGCCACATGCTGTGTTGGCTGCTGTTTTCACTCCAGATGTGGCCACAGGTATCCATCAGAAATGAAGTCTGGATTTATTTGGGCTGATATCTGGTCCGTTTGTGAATGCTTTTGTCTCAGTTCCTTCTTTTAGCTTAGCCGTCATCCTTCTTCTCAGGTACATAAAACCTTTGAATTGAAAGAGAAGCCACTGCTAGACAAAGAGAATGTGACATAATTTATTTCTAGTATAGGCTGACACTTTACTCCACGATATTTTGAAGGCCAGACCCCAGAAAAGCATGAAGAAAGAAAAATATTAGTCCTAGTTACTATTCTAATAATTTAGTAGTAAATGTTTTATTGGTTTTTACAGCGTGATAGATTGTGACTGGGGGAAGAGGGTCTCAGTATCCCATTAAAAGGAAAAGCACCTGTTTAGAAGGACATGATATTTGAGCTCATTTTTATTTACTGGTTACATTTAGAAGACACAATAAATTTTGCTTCTTGGTCCATTTTCCGTTCAGAAAAAAGAGGAGGTATATTAATAGTTTCTAGTTTTTAGGTTAGAGGTGTGATTTGTTTTTTTTCTCTAAGAAATTGCATTTTTCCTTACTGAAGGATAAACAACAGCAGCAGCAACAATAATAACAACAAATGTTGATTCTGTTAATAACTCCCCCTTTGTAATGCAATGCTGACTTGGACAATAGGTCCCCCTTACACTGCAGAGAAATTCTAGCACCTTTACAAAACTGTGAGAAGTGGACTGTTATTGGATCCAGCCCAGGATTCATCCCAGCTTTAGTACAGGTTTGGAGAAGGACAGTTCACGATGAAAATGGGCATGGTTGCATGGATTGTAATTAGCTGAAGTTAGGTTATGTTTAGCCAACAACGTGTTGAACATGATTTTTCCATACCTATAATAGCAAAGTCATGCTCATGCTGTGTATACTGTCCTTCTACAAAAGGGAATACGTTTCCTGCTCGGATGTCTTTTAGTGTTTACTTCAGAAAGCATGCAGTCAACTAAGAAAATTTCAAAAAAGGTCAGCTTTTGATTTTCTTTATGTTTTAGTGGTGTGGATCTTTTGATGTTGTTATGTTTCTTGGTTTTTGACTTTTTTTGGTTTCCTTTAAACTCCCCACAGAAAATCAGTTGTGCTTGTTTGGGTTTTTTTCCTTGAGTGAATTTCATGTCTGCACAGTTACATACACTCAAATATTCTCATTAGAGAATTATTATTTTTAGAATTATAATGCAAATTGAATCTCAGATTGATCTGAGCCTCCAGCATAGCTGCATATTGAATGAAATACCTCTACTCACAAGACTGGATTTGAATACATCTTATGCTTTGTATGTGTTTAATTCTACACAGGGAAGACCTCGTTGCTTGAGGGTGAAAGGAAATAAATTTTTACAGTGATTCCTGCATTAAAGACAGATGTATCAGAGGTCATTCTTGATCCATATACTGTCATTGTTTATTCATGGGGGATAAGGTAGTTCTTAAGTTAGAAGAGAAATTTTCCATTAGGATTTAATGCAGCAGCTCAAGATATAAAAGCCTAATGTCTTAGTGCACTCTGGGAATGTGGGGAATTTAAGTTATTACAGAATCACAGCAAGGTCTTGGGGGCCTCCGTCACAATGATTTGGTGTCATCTGAGGTAAAATGGAAAGCAATTGTCCAGAGGAAGAACAAAAGAAACGACACCCTAGTTACCAATCTATACTATTTACAGAAAGACCCAACATAAATGGAAACTGAAGATGAAGAACTCTGTATCAGCTCATCCTTTGAACCTCTGTAGGAGTAATTATTTTTTTTAAAGTCTGGGTTTTTCTTTTTTTCTCTCCTGTCCTTTCTTTAGATCTACTTGTATTGTTTTTACACTTGAAGAAAAAAAGAAAAAGAAAAAAGCTATTACGATTCATTCCTGTCCATGGGGAATAGCACACAGATCGTAGACCAAGGAACTGTATTACTACATTAGTGCTGAAACCCACCAAATGAATTAAATAAGTACTTGAAATGAAATAAATAAGGTACAACTTGCTACAAGGTTTCTAAAGAAGAAACCTTGCACCCAGCAGTGACTTTGAAGTTTTACTTCTTATTTTTTTTGGTATTGTTATTATTATTCTGTGCTGACGTGCTCGTGTTTGGAGTCCATGACCTCTGTGCAGTCCCTTGAGGATGTCAGAGATCTGAGAGCCATTGTTGTGAATGTGTTCATTAGGGATAAAGAAAAAGGTACTGATCTAAATGCAACAGAATGTCAAAGCTCCCCAGATTTTATTGTTGCTGTTAAGGACAGAGCAAAAAAACAATCCAGAACTGGTAAATTTCTGTCCTCTGTTTTTGCAGAGTAAAATTAAATACCTCTGCTAAAATACTTTGCTGAAAAGTTTAGTAACCAGCTGTGTTTTGGGGGGCTGATGGCAATAACGTTAAAAAAACCATATAAATTATAAGAGCTCTACTAAAAGACACTAGTTTTAATCCTGCTCTTACAAAAGTCCATTTCAGAACGAAAACCATTTTAGGAAAACACAGAGTGGACCTAGTTGTTCTTGAGGTTTGTAATGAAACTGTCCAAACTGCTTTGCAAATATTCAGCTTTGGATAGCAACTTATCTGCAAAAAGTTCCTAGAAATAATCATGCAGGACTGTTATTGCCAATTCTGCTAATTTTCTGGTAGTGCAATTGGCCTTACAACTCCCTTTTTGTTAGGCATAATAGCCACAAAAAATTGTAGACATCATGTGCCTCAAAGGATTTAGAATATAAGTGGATATGACAAACAGAGGGAGTATGATTATCCCTAGATTGTAGCTATAAATGTGAGATAGAGAGAGAGAAAGAGCGATTCTCCCCTCAAAACAATGTGTTAGATCACCACCCGCAGCCCTTGGGGGTATTTAGGTATGTCTTCAGTTCACATTGAAATAGATTTAGGAAATTTTAGATTTAGGGACAGGAAGAGGTCACTGTGCCCTGTATCCTGTCTTTGCCATGTAGGCTTACTCATAGATCGGTTGGAGTGCCCTGGTTCCCAAACAAATCTCAGTTCTTTGGTTTGGAGAGGTTTCTGCTAATTAAGAGAAATTTCCTTAAATTTCTGAACTGTGAGATGCATCATGAGCACTGATATTTGTATATCTGTCTAGATCACTGTCTTCTAATTCATTTGGATGCACTTATTTCTTATGTTGCTCATTAAGAAAATAATTCCAATTACTCAATGTAAAGAAATGCAGAGGAAGTGCTGGGCTTCAGTACAATTTACTTGAACAGAAGGTAGGAAACATTAGTATCAATGCATTCCAGGACTTGCTAGCAAAGCACAACTAAATTTAGCAGCCAGAGATATTGATTTGATTAAAAATGGTTTAAGACTTGTAAATGTCACTGGAACTTAGCAAAATGAACGTTATTAAATCCTTCTGGTGATTCGGAAAACTAACAAAGGGATTTACAGTGGTTTCTGTAATTAATTGCTCTGTCATGATTTATATTAACTTACAGTACAACTCCATTAGCTCAGACCTGTCATCTCTGCTCAAGGAACCACCAAGTAATCACTACCACATTAAAGAATAAATTAGTTTTTGGCTTGGAGCCTAGTTGTAGAATGTTTCATTCGTGTCTGCTGTAGACATATGTACCTAATAAAGTTGGGAAGAATGAGTTAAACTATGTATATATCAATGTCAGCTGACTGTATTTTAGAGATGATATGATCAGCATTGTTCATTAGGCCTAATGAATCATTTAATTTCTGTTGCTTGCCTCCTGTTTTGGTGAACACCTTTGGATGAACTATGAAGCAGGAGATGACTGAAAATAGGTAGGTCTCCTGAGATCCTCCTTCCTTCACATTCTGTGACCTGTGGTTGTAGTAATAACTTCATATGGTTTTTGTTAACACTTCATTACCCCAGACTTGGATAAATTATCCTCCTGCTTCTTCCCCAGTTGCAGACACATGGATGAAGCCAAAGTCTTAACTGCTACTTACAGTACATTATGAGATTTGTGAGGTTCTATCAAATTATCTCTGGCTTTGATAGTTAGAAGATGTTTTAAGTGGTTTTTCTGTTAGTGTGTTATGGCTTGCACAAGAAGTTGTTTTACATTTCCACATATGCTGTAATGTTCTTAGGAGCCTGCAAGCAAAGTTTTCAACCAATTTATCTTTTTTTTTTTCCCCCTGGGTCCTGGATAAACCCTGGATAAATCCCCTTGAGGCATATCAGCACATGGCTGGGAAGGCAACAGTGGCACTTTGAACATGAGGCTGACTGAAGTGAGTTCCACTGAAGTGTCATGTGGTTAAACAAGAGTTGTGGGCAGACTTCATGACTTGTGAATGTGCATCACGTGTAACCCCTCAAAGGGTTTGTTGTGCACTTGAAGCTTTTAGTCCTTTGACAAGCTACCGAAATTAAAAATGTGTCGTTTATTATCTCTGTTGTTCAAACCAGCACATCATCAGTTCCCTTTAACCAGCAATGGAAACCACACTGACAGCCTTGCTGGTTTTACTGTTTCTTACTATTTATGGAGTGTTGCATGGGTTTCGGTTCTCCTTCCTGATCTCAGCGAGAACGTTGCCCTTGGAGCTAAAATAAGGACATGTGTGTCAAAAACCTAATGAAAAATCCAGACAGGTCTTAGCTGATCGTGTAGCTAGGAAAAATTTGGACCTCAATTGCTCAAGAAGACCTAACAGGCCTGCAAGAAAGCAAGACACAAGATAAAGGGGAATGACTTTAAACTGAAGGAGAGAGATTAGATTGGATATTGCGAAGAAATTCTTCCTTGTGAGGGTGATGAGGCTCTGGCACAGGTTTCCTAAGGAAGTCATGAATGCCTCATCCCTGGAAGTGTTCAAGGCCAGGCTGGATGGGACTCTGAACAACATGGTCTGAAGAAATGTGTCCCTGCCCATTGCAGGGGGTTGAAACAGGATGGGTTTTAAAGTCCCTTCCAACACAAACCATCCTGTGATTCCATGAATATGCACAAGCTTAGGAGTGGGAGATGAGTCAGCATGGCAACCCAAGCAGAGGGAATAAATTGGCCATGCAGTAGAGAGGTGGGCTCTTAAATGGATATTTTGATGATGTGTCCTGGACACAAGTGACATCTTGGAGTGGTGTCGCGTTCCTCCTGTCAGCTGCAACTTGAGATTGTTACAGCTGCAGCAGGGTCAGATGCAGAGCACACAGACACCGAGAGTGCTTCTCAAATATACAGTGTTTTTGCAGGTTCTACTGGACCCTGATTATAAGTAATTTTAAACAATAACATACTTTATATTAATGGTAATTTCCTAGTGTCCCAGAGAAAAAGTCAAAGCCACGCCTGGCATTTTCACAGAAGTGGCCAAGGCACAGATTTTTGTGAGCCCTCCATCTGTTGATGCCAACACAAGGACAGGAAGGAGTGTGAGTTTTCAAACCTCCTTTCTATGAAGGGCTTGATGCCACTCCCCACTGTTTTCAGTAGAGAGCTACAGTAAAACTCAGACTTTTTTTTTTAATCTGTGAGTTTACCAGATCTCTTGGCACGATGACTGCTGTGCCTTTCTTTGAATGCCACAGCACAAGCTTTAGGTTCAGTGGCAAGAGACACTGTCATTTCTAGTGTCCCAGACTGCTAATCTTTAAATATTGTTGTATCAGCCAGCTCTTTTCTACACATGCCATCATGACTGGCACTGCCAATCTACTATTTATGTGGATTATGTTCAAACCATCTGTTTTAAAATAATAGTAACGATCTCTTGAATAGAAATATGTGTGCCGACGTAAAGTACAGAGCAACACTAGGGAAGAATTACAAAATGGATGGACATTAATTTGCAAATGTTCAGTGATGCAAGAGATATATATCTATTAAATAGTCCCGGGAGGAAGAGAAAAACAGGCCAATAACACCCCCCTGTTATTCTGTTGGACATAACTAGGACCAGAGTTTATTCCAGAGTTTAGAGACAAGCCTAGTTTTATTTTTCAGTTCAGACCTAGTGGGAGTTATTCAAAATGGTGCAGTTGTGATGATAATACTCCCCCCCAAACTTGCAGAAAGTACAGATCACTATCCAAACTTTGTGGTTTGGTGTCACATTTCTTATGCAAGTTTTCAAAATTAGCCATGAAATGAGGTAGTGCTTTTGTACAAACTTGATGGGAAATGGGAGGGAGAAAATCTCAAGAGAATATCAGTTTTCAGGAGATTTCAGTACGTCCTGAATTCAGTGGGAATAGAAAATCTGTGACAATAGCTTTTCTTTTAGAGATCAATCTAAACCTCTAGTTTTAAATCTAGTCTTCTAGACTTCTGGCTCAGATGCATCACAAAATATTTTAGCGCTTCCCTTTCTTGTGCCAGGCAAAATCAGGCGCTGTTGTCTAATTTGCATTTCCAAAGAACCTATAACTGCAGTCTTTCCAGTGAGTGTTGAAGTGCAGAGACATACAAAACCATTTTTAAAATATTTTTTTTTACAAACATCAGAGAATATCATGATCTGGTTTAGGTCAGTTCTTACTTTATGTGAACATGCTCATTTCTTAAGTCAATGGTTCTTGGCTGTACTTTTTTTCTGATGAAGCTTTGCTGTTTAAGTTGGAGAACATATTTGCCAAGCCAGTGTCTAATGTGATCATAACAAGCCAAGGGCATATATTCTCCTGTCAGATACCTTCCACTAACATCAGAGCACTTCCCACTTTCAGGTCAAGGGAATCTTTACTTGAAGAGGGACTAAATAATGACTACAGGCTTTGTCTGGGGTAATTTATAATCTTTTAGGCTATCTTACTAGCAAGAACAAAAAAATCCTAGTGAATTATCAATACACACACCTGTTTTACCTATTGCTGTTGAAAACAAGAGATTTAGTTTATTCTCTGGGATTCTGTTGCATTATTTTACTGGTTCAAAGTTCTTTGTTGGATTCTCTCCCTCTGCAGTCTTGCTGCAATTCCAGATTAGCTACTGGTAGTGACCCAACACACTGCTGAATTTAGTGTATCTAGTGGTAATTTGTCAAAGTGTGTGATATTTGCATTATCAGAAGTGTAGTTAGATGTGACTATAAAAGCTTTCACCCCTTTCAGAAATGGCAGTGCATGAGCCTTTGCAAACACAGTCAGAAGCAAAAGAACATATATTCTTATCACTTTCACGTTCATATTTTAGTGTACGCAGGAATTGTTCCTACAGGCAGAATAATTGGTATTTATGTTGTTATTATAAATTATTATTCTGCAATCGTTGCCTTTTAAGAATGGGCTGATGATTTATGCTTTCCATGTAAGCACGGGTTTCTTTAAATGGAAAACAGTCAAAGCCCATTAGGTTTTGAACATATAAATTTAATCACTCATCACACAGTAATTGATAATCTCATACATGAATATGTCATATTACCTATTCAAAGATGCAAACCACATATGCTGAAAGGAATAGAGTCCACACTTAGGGTCTAAAGGATTAATCAATATTTAAAATATATTCCTCAATGATCCTGAAGATCAATAAAACCCTTGGCCATAACCTGATACCAGGCCCTTTTCACTCTAGAGATTGCTCAATAACAGCTTAATAGTTTTGTTACATGATGCTAAAATACATTATAGGTTTTGCAGGTGCTTCTCCTCTACTAAGACCAGCACTCTAATAGCTCAGAGATTAAGGTGTTGCCACTTGCCCAGAGCTCTGTCTTCTCTTTCAGTCTCTTCATGAAATGACATTGTGTCTCCACCTTGCTAATTTTGTTTCATAAAGGAAACTTTATTCATGAGAATAAAATAAAATCCCTGTGTAATCTCAATGCATTCCCTTCACCATCCCCTGTTCCCTCAAATGTTTCTCCTGTTCTAGTTAACAACCAGAGAAAATTTACCTCCCTTAATTAACTCAGTGGATCTATAAAGTGTCTAAACTTGAACTGAGAAGCTCAGCAAAGCTGAGCTACAAAGCTTGGGTCATGGTGCAAAGTTTCAGAATAGCACTTGGCTCATTTTGGACAGCAACATTACCAGCAGCAGTGTTATTTATTATTACACCACACCACTCCAGTGCATCAACAGCACTTCCGGTGCTCAGTTTGGCTCAGAGTCTTGTAAAACTTTCTATTGCACAGTCTGGGTAACCTTGGTGCTTTCTCACCTCCAGCCACTGGTCCATCTTTATGTTAGCACAAGCTCTCTCTTTAGGAGCTTGAATTACTTGTTGCCCAGACTCAGACATTGCTGCCATGTTCTACCCCTGAAGTATTTCTTTGAGCTGAGTAACCTGATTTCTGGCAGTGTCACTATCTGTCAATACTTCAACTAGACTAGTCCTTTCCACTGAGGAGACTGCAAATCCCTGCCAAAAAGGGCTGTGAACCAAATTAGAAAAAACAACTGGGATCAAATGCTTAGATCCCAGCATTTACAAACATTGAACTAAACAGGGAACAAAAGCTGTAAATCATGCAGCTACTCTGGAGCTTTGTGAAGGTATTTCTGCAGTGTTCTACCATATGCTGTCAGATCAGATATTTTTGGACTTGATCTTGGAAAAATGAACTTTAAAAAATATTATAGTAACCTAGGATAGAAGCCTAAAACTAAAATAACTGGGAACACTATGGCAAAGAAGCCTTTTAATGGTGTGTTTTAAATTGCTTTATATGGATAATCTTTGGCTGGTAGAGGACAAGAGGAAAAAAGTTCATACTGAGAGGCTTGTACAGAACCAAAGCACAGAACCTCTGCAGCGCAGCTCAGAAAAAAAAAAAAAAGAAGAAGAAAAAAAGAAAAAAATCTACAAGTGGTTTGGCAAGTGATCTGGCAGTAAAACCACGGCAAAATTACATGAGATGATGTCTGGAAGACTGGAGGGAAATCAGCAAGTGGGGAGAAGCTGTGCCCTTCCAAAGCAACAACAAACACAGAGACAATGTTACTGGGAAAAGTCATAAATTTGAGAGTCTGCAACTGCTTCTGCTGCATGGAAAATAGGAGCTGTCTGGGAAAGGGATCTGTGAACAAAGAGTAAAGGGTGATGTAGCCAGCAAAGATAAACTGACACTTATGGTGTTGTGGAAACTACTGAACCAAACAGGCTGTGGCAGACTGGGAAATGGCTCTGTGATGATCAGGCTGCATCCAGGATTCAGAAAGAAATGGATAATTGTTTTTGGAAATACACAACAAAACTGTGTGTTACCTACTATGTACTTGCTCTTGAGCTACTTCTATATAAGAGGAGTGGAATGTATCGTGGTTCCAGGAGCTCATTTTTCCTTACTAAATGCTGATCTGGTGGAACCCCCCCAGACCCAGCTTGTATCCATAAGGGAACAGGCAAAATTCTCCTGCTTCAGGGGTGCAATGTGTGTACGTGCACCAGCAGCCCTGAGGCAGGTGACAGAGGAAGATGGGACTGTCTGAGCAAAATAAACATGCAGTGCTGTAAAGTTACGCCCTCTGTCAGGATGTGCAGTTCTCCCTTACTGCTTTTATTAAAAATGAACATATTTTTGACCAGTAGAAGAATGAGTGTAGTATATGCTGCAGCTTTTTCTGAGGTGTTTTTGGTATATGGTATTACTAGCTAATCCACCTAAAAATTTCAAGGCAAATTTAAAAGTTGTGAGTGTTTACGTAATTGGTTAGCTTGGGATTTTTGTGGCTTTGTCCTTTTTTGTGCATACCTTTCAAAATACCTGTAGATTAAACACGTAAGCCTTTTGGTATTTTTAGAAACCCAACTCCAGGTCTCAGGGCTTGAAGTTTTGCAGCATCAAAAGCACCGTCAGCAAAGTTTGTGGTCTTCATGGGTATGTTTCTGCCTGCCTCTGCCATCATTCCCCGGGGTTCAGGGCTCACAGAGGCTTGTGGTGGCCAGCTGAGCTTTGCTGCATTGTCATGGCCATGGCAGAGGTGGCAGGCTCTGGTGGCAGCTCCACACCAACCCTCTGGGGTCCTGCATCTGCACCGGGCATCATCTCTCACTGACTGATGTGCAGATCACCACTTTGCCCAGCTTTTCTGGGAAAATAATAATGCAGCTTCTGAAACCAGTTTTTGGTCTTTTTTATTCTTTTTCCTCTGTGTTACAGTAAGAATAAGTGGACTCAAGTGACTGATACTGCCTGTCCCCTTTATTTTCAGCCACACAGTTCTGTCAGGGCATTGTTCTTAGCCCCCCCAAACTGCTATAGCATCAGGCCTGTTTTTCTATCAAGCACCAGCAATGGCTTGTTCCTTTCTCTGTCTCCTGGCCAGCAAAGACACAGTTTCTGCTGTCTCCTGTCTCCTGCCAGATCAGTTTTTAACTATGGGGCTCCCTTGGCTTGGACAGCTCTGAGCTCTCCTTTTGGCTGTCTCCCCTGGGCTGGCCTGTGTTCCACCGCTGCCCAGCCCAAGGGCAGCTCCAGATGTGGGCAGAGGAGTCCAGGAAAGGATTTCTGGGCACAGACACCCTGTCATAGTGTGTGTCCTCAGGGAGCTGTGGGGGCGCGTTGTTTGTGGCCGACCCTGTCTGCGCCGGGGAAAGCGGGGGAAGGATGGGCAGCCAGAGGTGTGCCTCTGAGTCACCATGTCCCCTGGGCTACTCTCAGCCTGGCACGGCTTAGTCACCAGTGCTTGCCTGGATCTGTGCTCTGGCTCTTCCACAGCTGCCAGCGATACTCGTGTCTGCTTTTCCCAGGAAGCATTGTGTTGTTGTGCGTCGTGCCTCTGATTTGGGTCAAGCTGGTGCAAATCTGCCATGGCCAGGTGTTCTCTGGGAAGAACAAGTTGGCCAGGTCCCACCTTGCTGCCCAGACCCTCCTTTGGTCCTGGGCAGTGGGAACCTGGCTTCAGGTGCCTTTATGAATCTCCTGTATGTCGTGTTACAACCGTATCTTGTCAGGAAACTTGAAGCAAACCGTGGGAGAATTTGGCAATGGGTACTGGAATGGAAAATATTAACAGCCTGTAGGAAAGTCTGGCTTGTGCTGCTGCGGGGAAATTGGCAGCTGGCGGGGGTACAGTTAGTGTAGGAAACTCCTGAACTCCTCAGTGAGAGGGCTGCGATCACAGCATGCATTGGGATGGGAGTTATTGCAGCATAACATGAACTTTGTGAGCACCCAGAGACGCTGGCCAGAGCCAAGTTGCAAAAGAGCACTACAGTAACTGTCTCTCTGGTCCAAATAAAGTCACATTAAAAAAAAAAAAATCATATTAAACCAGAGGGAAAAAAAAAAAGAAAGAAAAAAAATGAAAGCAAGCTCAGTTTTGTAAAGATGGCACCTTTAGGAAACTGTTATCAAACTGGCGCTGACATGGTCACACTAAGTGTAAAACACCGTTCCTCTCCCACCCCTGACCTGCTCAGCATGTTCAAAGGGCAGAATTTCAGATGTGTTCGGGTCTGGCCTAATCCTGCTCCTACTGAAGCCTTAGGAAATTTTCAAAGGAATTTTTTTGAGTGGATGTTACACCAACACAGCACATTTTTAAAGAAATCCACTTAGAATTGATCAGATCGTAAAGCGTCCATTAAAGCAGTGACAGTGGAATTCACCGGGCTCAGTGTGACAGTGACTATGGTACTGTCCATCTGGCTGCTCTGACTGAGCAGCCTGGCTGGATGAGTCTGGGGCACTGTCCTCCTCAGCTCTGTCCTCTACCCTTGCAGTCACCTCCACAGTAGTTGCACCAGAAGAAAGGGCCCTGTCTTTGCCCTTCTCCATGCACAGAAGTCAGAGGAAGACAATGGCATTTTCCTTGAATGCCCTGAGCTCCTGTGGGTGAGGAGCATGTACCCTGCAGGCTCCTCGGTGGCTGGTGACCTTTGCTGGGGTAGGGGGGAACATCTGACAGCAATGGCAACAGCTTCAGCTGCATCCAGGCTAAAAATAATTGTGATTTTTTCCTATGGCATTGTGCTGAGGAAGAACTTAGTGCTGCTGCTGTTCAGGTCTGACCACCATCAGCAAACTTCTTCTAGAAGAGAGAGCAATGCAGAGTCAGATATTTAGGCTTCTTGAAAAATTGAGGAATCTGATAAAAAATCTCCAAGCTCGGCCTAATCTTTCCTCCCTCCAACGCCAAATGCTGCCAAATATATATCAAATGTAGAAGTCAAGTATTTTACTTATTTGGCTCTTTTCGTTTTGTTACACTTCTATTTCAGTTACTGAAGTTTTTGCTGGTTGTGGATGACTTTGTAAAGTAAAACATTAATTTATTGTTGATTCAAGGCAAGCAGAGTTTTTAAAGTTCTTGTGAGATCTGGTGGTTCATGAATGCTACAGAAATGTCTTCAAAGCACATATTGGATATGAATGCCAATCTACAGTCTTTTTCTGCCAATGTCAAAATATCATTTTCATGTTACAAAAGTTGCCCTCAAAAATAGTTCCAGTTAAGGACTTAATTAAAATTACCTTCAGGTCTTCTACATAGACTGCTGGTGCACAATGACATTATAATGTTGCATTAGACACATAAATTGTAATTGAAAATTAGAAAATGTTTGTGCTAAAGTTAAAGGTAAAAGCCAACAACCCAGGACTGTTAACAGAAAAGTTGGGATATTGATTAAAAAATTGTCCGGTGAGGGTCACATGATGTACTAACATGAACTCTAACAGTATTTACAATATCTTCATTTATCTAAGTGGAGCACTGCAGTTATCCAATATAAGTTGCACTCTTGTAACTTTTAATAAAGAGTCTGAGGGAAAAAGCCAAGCCTGGAATCCTGCAGTACCCCAGTGACCACTGCTTCTTGACCAGCTTCTTGCTGGTGTTTGCATGTCCCTGGAGTCCGGAGCATGTATCTGTTGGAGTCCAGAGATTAGATGGGAGAAAGATTGTTTCGTTCAGTGAAATTCACTGAACACCTGAGAATCTGTATTAACTGAGATTTGAAGGGAAAATAACCCTTTCAAAATGTGACCATGATTTGATAGAATTTAAATTAAATGACTGGATAAGTTTCAGTTCAAAAAACAAAATCTAATAAATGTAGTTTTTAAAATGAGTTGGGCTGAGAAACAGTGGATTTAAGCACGGAAGAAATTTAGAATTTAATCCACATTTCAAAATCTGCAAAAAGGGAAACATATTTGGTCAGATATTACCAAAAAGAATAAAAAGCCCTAAGTACTTGTACAGTAGAAATAAGAAAAAACCCTGAAAAGAATGAAAGAGTGGAGTGAGCAACAAGGAAAACTGTGTCTTAAAGGCCAGGAGTTGTACTGATAAACTCAGAATTGCCAGTAGTAAAGGTATGGTATGATTTGCAAAAAACATTCAAACAAGTAGTAAGGGACTTTTTTACCCAAATATATAAATAGCAAGAGACCAAAGAAAGACAAAACAGAGTTGTTCTACTCTGTAGGAGTATCGTCCCAAAAGAAAGAAAATATTTGTCTTTTGCCATTAACCTAATTATATTTAATTAGGAAAGCAAAGGTGGGTCAACTAGTGGGAACAAATGAATGGAAATGAAAGTGGAGATTATCACACGGAATTATCACAAGGCTCAAAGTGTTTAACCTGTTCAAGGCTTGGGGTAGCAGATAACTTTCAATCCACTACTCTGAAGAAATCGTATCTGATTTCTCATGTGTTGTGGCAGGAACAGCTGCCCAGTCATGACAGTAGTGTGTAAAAAGTTAATAATTCTATAGGCATGTTCACATATCAATATACATACATATTTGCAATATACATATATATTTTGAGAGGAAAAAGAGTATCTGGACACTTATAAGCCTAATTGTCCAGCATCAGTTGTGAGTCAGGCCTTAAAGGAAAGCTTGTAGAATATAGTAAAGATGAAAGATAAATAGAAAATGGGATAGAATATAACATGAGTTTGAAAAAGATTATGCCAGACTAAATTAATAACTTTCTTTCATAAAAATGCAGTTTTTCTTAGAAAATGAGTCATTAGTTTAATTAACGAAGTTCCACTACAAGTGTTGGGTTGATTTGCTTAAATAATTTTGGTATAAAATGTGGCAATGAAACTTGCTGATGGGAAAAAACCCCAGCAGGAATATTCTACAGTCAGAACGCAATACTGCATAATCATACAGGGTCACCCGGAAACAATTGTGGGTGATTCCTTCTATATGATAAGTTTGTGGCAAAAGTAAAACTGGTCTTAATACATTGTAAAAGAGATATTTATCATAGGAATAGTGATAGATTTATGCCACAGCAGAGGGCCTGAGAAATATGCCTGGCATTCCTTACCCCTGACAAAATCCTTGTGTCCTCTATATAGCAAAGAGCAACTCAGACTGAAGGAGGTGCTCAGGCAAACTGTCTTAAAAGACTTATAAGACACTTGTGTATTTTGCTGAGAGAAATGAAGGCCAAGAAGAAACATTTTTCTTTTCAAGTCATCCCATCAGGAAGTCTAATACCAGGGATAAAAAGGAACTGCTTAAGCCAACACACAAAGTTAGCACCCAGGCAGGTGATATAAACTGACTTAAGTGCTTGAAAGAAACATGAGGAGGACAAATAAGCAGAAAGAGGCTTGTAAGTGCTAATAATCAGAGTAACTTGGAATTGTGCTGTTGAACACTTGAGGCTGGTGGGATTGGGTGGAGGAGTGCAGTGTAGGGAAGCATCCAGCAGCTTTTCAAAGGATGGCCTACAGTCCCAACACCTTTTGAAGAAAAGGTTTAGTATCTTTCCTGTCTTCCTGTATCTTCCTTGCTCTGAGGAAGCTCTTTTTTTCTCCTTTAGCCAAAGGAATTTGGCCATTTCTAGTTATGTGAAAGAAATACGTGATGATGTAAAATTCACCACTTTGTTAGGCATATCCCTCTTGCCCTCCATACTATGCCTAGATGTGATTCAGCAGGTAAGACCTGGATAGTGAAATTCCTGCATTTTTTGTTTGTTTTTCATTTAAGATGCAAGTATTTTAAATAGCTGGTTTTGATTTATTTACATTTTTTAATTAAAAGAAAATTACAGATAAAAGATGCTATAGCAATCATCTTCCTACGAAAGCAAAATATTGCAATGTAATTAAAAGGACTCCTCAAATCATAATTAGATTTGAAATTTAATTATGACTAGAATACTTCATCCCTGTGCACAACTGACACCTTATTGATACATAACCTTTATTGTAATTTTATTACATTTCGGCTGAGATCTTAATCTATGGACTAAATAAGATCATCAGATTTCTCGGAAGGCTTAGATTTAGGTGAAGAGAGCAGCATGTTTTTCTTCTGCATATTATAGTGGAGTTTTGTATTTGTGCATTTCTTCACTTGGGCTCAGCTCCTCCATAAAAAGAGAATTGGCTCTTGGTGTTCAGTAATTGCAATACTTTGCTTTCAGCTATAAGCTAAAAAGAAAAAAGGAACAAAAGCCAGATGAGATAAAACTGGTTGAGGTCCTTTTCCGCCCAACTTGGTCCCATTTGGTTGGCTGCCTCCTGTGGCTAAATCCGATTGTCACAATATGTCTGCATCTTCTCCACACACATTTTTCTTGCTCAAATTCTGTCAAATCCACTTCCTATAACCATATCTATAGATGAGATCTCAAGAGCGATGCACATTGTTGAGTAGATCACTCTCAGGTGGTGTTTGTCTTCCAGTTTTTCTCAGAATTTTATCCATATTAAAGATCATTCTTCTGTTAGTGACTGAAGCAGAAATCAGGGCCCTGGCAATCAATCAGAAGTCCAGTTTGGGCAACTGAAAACACAACTTGAAAGAATATCTTTGCTCATCAGTGAAATAGTCAGACTGATGATCCCTGGACCTCAGTAGCTCCAGAAGGAAAAAAAAGCTTTTCAGTAGAAGAGACTACAGTCCTAGTGCACGTCTCTAGTTCTTCACTAAAAACTTACAATTTGTTTTAACATTCTTTTTAATCAGCTTTTGAGTTGACATTTAGTCTTCTTTTATAGAAGAGTTATGTTCATTTGAATAGAAAATACTGGAAGTGCCTGTCAAAGAACATTGAGCTGCAAACTTGGGAGTAAATATACATGCATATTCATCAAGCAACCACCAACATCTAAACGTGTCTGCAAAACATGAAGTAAAACGAGGTTGATTGATAGGCTGAAAATTATCAGCCTTTCTCCCTCAGTTTAATTTGGTACTGATTAACAGTGTCTGGAGGACAGGAAAAGGGGGAATGGCTTCAAACTGACAGAGAGTGTGTTTAGATTGGATGTTAGGAAAAAATTCTTTCCTGTGAGGGCTGTAAGACACTGGAATGGGCTGCTCATAGAACTTGTGGCTGCCCCATCCCTAGAAGTGTTCAAGGTCAGGCTGGATAGGGCTTGGAGCAACCTGGTCTAGTGGAAGGTGTCCCTGCTCATGGGACCATGAGATGATCTTTAAGGTTCATTCCAACCCAGACCATTCTATGATTCAGTCTGGATAAGCACACAAATGAGAGCTGTTCACATTGTTGTGCAAAAAAATGCTGGCCCTATCTCTACATTAGTCATTACCAAAATTAAGTTTAGTAAGAAACAATTTCAGCATGTCAGGTAGTAACTATTCAATTATAGTATCTTTCAATTTGAAGTAAAAGTCATCCACTAACTTTCTGCTGTTATGTTGGTATTTCTTATGGCTGCCACAGACAACACTGATAACTCAATCAGCATAGGACTTTTATTTATTAAATAAAACAGAAAATTGTTAATGTGACGAACAAGTTAATACTATTATACTGCAGAAATAATTTCATTATTGAACTTTAAATGCCTGTAGTTTTAACATTTTCTTCTTCAAATATATTACTTATGGTAAGTTCCAAGAATTTGTATTTATTTCTATGTATCTCTCATATTCACAGATATTGGAAGGTGACTTCTCCATCATATCTGGATAGCATCCTAATGAGTTTCTCTTATAGTACTCTAATTTCATGTATCTTACTTAGGCTAAACATTTAGTAATAAATAATAATTTTATTTTCTTTTTGTCCAATGGTATTCATGCAAGAATGAAATAGAGTTGTTGTCAGCAGTAGATCTGACAGAATTTTATGTAGATGGGTTATATTTTTGTTAACCATTTACGAACTGGGAAATGTTCAACAAATATTGCCACCAAGTCCATGGTATGGTAGGAAGGAATTCTATTGACTTCTAGACACAGCCTGATTTTTCAGGACCAGTGTTCTCCTGGGATATTACTGCAATCTTCTGCTTAGGAACTATGGTAACAACCACAGTGGTGGTGATAATAGCTCTATTTTAGTATAACTGGGGAAATTACCACTTGGAAAAAAACCCAACAAACCAGCTTCATCTGTAGTTCATCTAAAAAACTTGTTAGGAAAGCTATTAAGCCTGAGTAGTGAGAAATAACAGGGCAGTTGGCTGGAGAGACATTATGTCTTGCACTGAACTCTCTTTGGGCCACTTCAGAATGATTCCCAGGAATATACCTTCCATTACTATACCTTGCCTAGGACCAAGCAATGACTTTGTGCCCTTTAAAAAACCCTTCAGATTTGCCTTACTGTCACAAAAAGTCACTGACATGGAAGAAAATTTGCCCTTCCTGTTCATCTTTCTTGCCTCATGATGTGTGGGCATCAGTATGAGAGTCTGGGTGAGACCTGAGGGTCCCATGCCTTCAGCTCTGCCTGTTTCTTTGCTCCATGTCCCAGACCATCATCTCTCTCTGGAAATAACTTACCTGAAATATGAGGGGTGGCAGAAGGAGCAGTTGGGGTGTGATTTTAGAAGGAGTCTCATTTAAAGACTGGTGATTTGCCCCTCTGAGGTGGATGTAAAAACAATGGACCTGAGACTTCATGTTGCAATTTAGAAGAATTATGAGATTTAAAATCATAGAACCACACATTGGCGGAAAGGTATCAAAATGTAGCATTGCTGCAAACTGACACAAATTATTTTCTCTATCATGTCAGAGTAAAGTAGGTTATTGGGTTATTAATTTGCTTTAAAATAAATTCCAGTTGTTTGAAATTGTCAGCATGTCATTCAAGTTTAGATACCGACGTAAAATGCCTTGTACTCCTTTTATACTAAGAACTTTCAGGTTACAAGATGGTTACAGAATGTAATTCATGGCTACATATACTAATCTCTTCACACTTGGATTAGTTTGTCTGGCCATCTCAAATTCTCATTAATCTCTTTCTCTCAAGTAACCCAGAAAGCAGAAGCAATGCAAATGCATTTGAGGTGGCCAATCACTATAAACATCAAATAGCACACAGTAGAAACTAATACGCTCACCGAAATATTTTTGTCACTTCTTTTCAACCCAGCCACTGTCACCCAGGCAATCTTGCATTCCTACCTTTCATATGAAAAACTTTTTTTTTTTTTTAAATGCCTTAAAAAAGGCATTTTGCCTTCTGTCTGATAACACCTGGATACTTAGCCTTACCTTTCCTTACAAATTGCTCATGAAAATGTCCTTTCAGTCATCTGTAATGCAGTGGAGAAACTAAGTCCGTTAAAGAAGTGGCTCCTTGCTCTCAGCCCACCTTCTAGTCAGTGTGATAGCCATTGGGAACCTTACCCTGTGTTTCTTTAAGTGCTTTCCGTAAGCTCTTCTCAAACCTGTTGCTGGATCTTTATTACAATATCTTCTTTCTAATTTGAGATAATCGACCATTTGAAATGATGCTTCAGTATCCCCGTTCTACTGCCCTAATTATAACCTATTTGTGTTTTCTGTTTTCTCACAATTGCTCAAAAATTAATGAATGTTCCTTTCAAAGAGAATGTACTGACCCTATTTTAGTCATTTTTTTGGCCTGCCACATTGCTCTTTTCAAGGTAACCTTGATTTTGTTACAGGCATACATCATAATTTTTTATGTGGGAACCATCTATATTGATTTGACTGTGGCCTTTTGTTCCAATAAATCACAACATATTGCTATCTAAGTTTCCCTCAATTTGTCTGAGTTTAACTACAGTAGAATGGTTCTCTGGCTACATTATAGAGCAAACACCAGTCATTTTGTTTAATGGTGTTGAATCTGGGGTGAAAATGTTACACGCAAAGTTACCTCAGGAGCTAATTAGAGGGCTTTTACTTTCGCAGTTTTTATTAATGACCTGTCAACGCTGTATAGTTCATGAAATATTCTGTACATCTACATGCTGATGATGTGACCTTGTACACAGTAAGAGCACAGATAAGGTATCAGACCTTGACTGTTCTAACTCAGAATTTATGGAGTGATTTTCACAATTTAAAGATACACTTTTCTGCAGAAATAAATTGGCTGAGAACCTTAGAAAAATACAAAACACCTAATTAGAGGGGTAGTCTCTTATACTACAAACAGACCTAGGTGAACTACAGTGGAAAGTAAGATTTCCGTCACCTCAGAAAATTCCTCAACCAGTGAAAAAGCCAAAGCTACCTTTTCTTCCTCCTCAAAGGAAATACTGATAAAGCTGGAAGGACCTAGATCTAAATATTTGCAATTGTAGCAACATTGTAACCATGATCTAGAACACAGTCAAGCACATGCGTGCCAAATTGTTTTCAAACCAGACACATTTTAGGATTTAGGATCTTTTGGTTTTATTTGAGTTCTTGCTTGTTTTGTTTTCTTTTTAATATAGAAATCCAGAGCGACAGTATTATCAGTGCTTGGCTAATTTATTTGCAGGAAGGCAAATGATTTGTCTTGTCTTCTTGTAATATTTGCTTTGGTATTTTTTTAGACAGTGATGTTGGAAAAATATCCTCAATAATAAAACCAATAGACTTTGATTCTTAGCCTAAACTATGGGATCTATGTAAAAAACTATTAAACAATGACAGGTACATAAGGATCACACATTTCCTGTATTCGAGAGTCATGCTTGGAACAGCTAAACTCCTTCTTTGGAACTCAGTGGAAGCTGGGTCATTCCTTAAGTCTGATGATGGATCTTGTTCATGAACAAATCATTTAACCATGCCAGGCTGATTCCTCTTCTCTGTCTTTCTCCCTGTCTTCCTTCCCCCTGATAGTGTAGTTTTTCACAGGGTTATGTGCTTGCTTCACTAGATTGCAGAGAAGATTAATTATTTTTTCTCTGAAAGTGTCTGAAATTGAACATGTGCATATGCTTTCCTTTACACATTCAGAACCTCTGGCTGCATTTTCTGGCTAAACAATTTAGGAGACAAGTTTTAGTAACCCTTTTCAGTTAGACTTTATTCAAGAGACACCATAGCAATTCTGAGAATTGTATTTAATAGCTGCTTGTACAAGCCTCTGTTGCTGATGGAGGAAATTCTTTATCTAAAAACCAATATGCCAGTTCCTATCTACTCCTGCTCATGAAGGGATTGATCATTAACTTTCTCATCTCTCCCTGGCCACGTGGATATGTATAAAGATATAGTGTTTACACCACCACAGCCAGGATTCCTTCTTCAGGCAGTTTAGAGGATCAAACAGGCAGAGGAGAGAGAAAGATACACCAGGTAGAAGTGCTGGAAGGTTGCCTTTGTGGAAGGGAGAATGTAAGCCTAGCAATTATCTCCTTTTCATTGACAAAAAAACCTTATCCTCTGATGTTTTCAAATTGTTCAGTAGCTCTTGTTGAAACATGAGCTCAACTTCTGTGTGTGTCTTCTTCATTATCACAAAATAATGTACTTTTGTGTATTGGCATGATCTTGGCTACAAATTCTTGTGTGATTTTGAGACTGCATCTAACAATGGGAACTCTGACATAGAAATGGCTTTAAAAGTTTTATTTATTCCAGGAGTTGTCCTGTCACATTGGCAGTACCAAATCTCAAGAGCTTTAGAGAGTGAAAAACACTTCTTCAGTTTCTCGTACCCGGGACTCCTGCTACAAACAAGAAGGAAAAACAAGGTGGGGGGTGGAAGAAGAGGAGAAAGTATGTTGAGGTTGTGTCAGGAACAGCACACCTGGCTGTTCACAAAGCAACATCGTCTTTATGCCATTTCTTGTAGTTACTCACACCCCGCTAGTAAATCCTAGAAGCCCTGTCCTAGTCAAGACATCTAAATGCTCCACGGTTATAACAAAAAAAACCAGGTTTTACTCCAAACACAGTTCCTTGTGTAAATCTCCAGACATACAATTAAGTTGCAATGGTCTGACAGGTTTCCATGATGACTCTCTGTATATGTACGCTCAGCTGTCTTATGTAAACTTATGTTCTTCTACCCATTTCACTGAGGTTTAAGTGGATGCATTTTAACCAGTATGCTGTGGCTTAAAATTATGCAATTTACTACTTTGGGTCAGGCAACACGTGGCCTACATCAAGCTGTGGCAATTTGATTATGCATCTGAGCCCAAGACAAGAGACAACATATGGCTGCAGACATAACTGAGGGTATTCCAGGGAAACCAAGGGACAGTAGTTATAGGTCAGACTGGTAGGTGGTGGTCCCAGCACACTCTGAGTTTAACTACTGGTAAGTTTTTCCAGATTTCATGGAGAAGGAAGTTTTAAGGAGAATTGCGAAGAAGAACATCAACATTATTATTATCTCTGACCATGAAAACTTTTTGTTTTGAGTACTGTGAGGACAACCTATGGGACAAAGCATGACAGTGTTTGAAATTTTAATAGGCCAGACAGGAGTAAACAACTCATTAATGAAGAAGAGCTGATAGGAAGTGTGAGTGAGACCAGCTATGAGGTTATTAAAAACAACAACAAGTAGTTTTATATTTGATATAATATGAAAATTATGCCAACAGAAGAAAATGAAAAGACTGAGTGAAATGGTTAAAAGAAACAGGCTGGAAAATAATTTTTGCCAGGCATACCCTTAATGGATGTGAGGATGATTGCTTTTGTCAAGGCAGAGAAAAGAATGTTGCAGTAATCAAGATGTGCTGTGATTAATATATGGGAAGAGCTATATATTAGAGTTGTTATGCAAAAAGAATCTACTAGAGAAAGACAAGACCTGAAGGGGTGGCTGTAGAGAGAGATTCAGCTCTAGGATGAAACTATCTAATAAAAGTTTAAGTTTACAGGTGAAGTATAGGTTTACATTTATATTGGCTGTCCTAACAATCTTAATAAATCTTAGTTTATTATGCAACAGATATTTTTTCCCGCTCAAACCTGACTTTTGCCCTGAGGTTTACCAAATATAGAGCATGCGAAAATTTATTTCTATTTATTTTCCATTGCTTCCTTTGTCTTTTTATAAACGTGCGCTTCTTCTTTTATCATAAATTACAAGGAACTTTTTTTCTTTGTCGCTGCTCCTCTTATGTAGATTATGTGATGTGCATAGTAGTGCTGACACCTTAAGTGCCACTCTCCTTGCTTGGTTGAGCTCAGGATCACCCTGACGTTAGGTGTAAAGTGTACAAGAGCTTTGGACTTGCAGGACATGTCCTCCTAAGAGCTTTGGACTTGCAGGACACCTTCCCCAGGAACGGGAACCCCAGTTGAAGACAGGCCTTGGTTGGCTCCCAGATTGAGAGGAAGGGAAGTGAAGTATTTTAAAAGAAACAGATTTCTGCACCAAATGTAGTTTAGTGCCTTGATGGAGCTGGTGAGGGAAGGATGTACAAGTTATGCCAGGACTGGGACAGCTGAACGTGCTGTTGGGGGTCTCACAGCTCTCCAGATCCAAAGTCAAAAGTCAGACATGGGGAGGTTTTTGATACAGCTCCTGGCACCTTTTGCTCTCAAGTTCTTCAGTGTGGATATTCACATAGATGCTTTTGTAAATGTGTCACGGTTTCATTTACAGCTCTTTGGAAGGAAGAGCTCCTCCTCTTTAGGGATGCTCACACAGAATGCATAGATCAAATGTCAATCCTGGTCCCCTTCCTGTGATGCCCCAAGGACAATCTGTTCCTCTTGATTTGTTGTGCCAGTCGCACGTCAGGGGGTGGTTTGAGAGGTTTTAAACATTCAAACTGTGGTCTTCCCTGACTCCAGGAGCAGAAACATGCAGAAAACAGAGCAGTTTGAGCAGGATCAGGTCTAGGCAGCACTGCTAACAAGCATATCTTCCTAAAACTGGAATTGAAAACATTGGTGTGGCCAGGGCAGGAATTAATTTCAGCACAAACACAGAAGTGCCAAGCAACATTCAACACTACTGAAATTCTATGGTAATGTGAAATGTAATGAATATCCTAAAATTACACAACTAAATGAAGCAAAGATTTAGTTCTCTAGAATTTAATTGCTAAAAATGGAGGCCTAGAGCTGCTTATCATGCTTGTATGGATTATTTTCTGTGAGTCAGACAAAAAGGATTTCAGCCCATGGGGGTGAAAAAGAAACTGTAATAACCATAAAAAGGTGTAGGACTACTTATTTATAGACATGCATATCAGAAATGCGATAAAAAGTCCCAGTACAAACACAGTAGACAGGCTTCAAACACAAAAACCAGCCAGCTCTAAGTTTTTTCTGAGTTATGGTGAGCCTTAAAGACGGCCTAAAACCAATTAACTCCTTTTTTTTTTTTTGTACCCTTTTTATGTTTTAAAAATGACCAAAGAAATCTCTTTGAAAATATGTTAAAAAAAATGCTTCTAAAACTAAACCTTTTGTAAGAAGCTTCAGCCTGGAGCTAAATTTAATGGCTGAGCTATAAAGCACTGAAAACTTTCATAAAGGGGTTCATAAAGAAACACCAACTGACCCTGAACCCAAGGAGGTCTAGCAAGCTGCACTGTAATAAACACAGGGCCTAGTTAATTTGCACTTAAGGGGTGTATGACATTTGAATAAGATGTGGTTACTTTATCCTCACTTTCAGCACATATGTCCAGTAGATATAAATGACAGAGGGGGGATACTGCAGTTGAGAGGTTTACTGTAAGTTGAAGTTAATACAAGATGAGGTTATAAACTGTTAGCCAGACTTATTTTTTTCCATGTGATTGTAAGGTGCCTAGCATGAATGGATGGTAAGACTCTTTTAACCTATGTTTCGTACTCCTAAGCCTCCTCTAGGCTAGAAATAGACAGTGTGGGTTGTGTGTGCGGCTCATTTCCAGAACAGTTGCTTTAAAGCATAAGAACTACTGTTACAGCTGCTGTCACTTCACTGCTCAACCCATGGCAACTGCTAAAATCTAGACCCTGATCCTTACCTGATTAACAGATTTAAGCCAAATATAACACCAAAAAACCCAATATTTCCATAACTGGGTTAAATAGAAATAACAGTATGCTCACTCACTCTCTCTAGAGTGATATCTGTATGAAGTACTCCATTCATGTGTTGCTCTGTGTTTAATACAGGCACAAATGCATGCAGTGTGTGAGACATGAATACAAGTCAGAGATATCCCTCATTGTTTGTAACTGCTCAGGCATCATCCATGCTTTTATAACACATTTTTTTATGTCTCAAGATGTTTCTGGTATGGATGGCTTGAGGACTAAGTTTTTCATCCAGAAGAGAGGCAAATTTATTCTAGGTCATTGCCTCATCTTGGCCAGTGAGAGATGCTCTTGCACTAACAAGACATCTGTGTAGGGTCTTCAGTCTTATCCTCTGCCTTCATCACCACCCTGTTCTCCACCCCCTCTCTCCCCTTGCAACCTCAGCCACGCTTGGCCTTCAGGCTAGATCTCCCAGTACAAGCAAGGCATAGCTACAAAACAGATCTGAATTTCAAGCATCTTATGTTTAATTTTAAATTCCTCATCCTAGAAGTGGTCAGATTTGTTTCAGAAACAGACAGGAAAATGAAGGATAGGCAGATGTTTGTCAAGGCTATATTTAGGAAGCTGTTGCTTAAACGTGAAAATCAGTTATACTTTAACTGTGAGTGAGCAGCACAAAAAGCATATTCTTTCCTCTACGTGTGTTTGCAGAACACTTCTCTTTTCTTCACCTGCAATATGTTCCTTTATGCTCTGCCTCTGCTTGGTTATCAGTAATGTATTGTGGGCCTAACAATGCCTGTTTTCACAATACTTTGTGGAATAGTGCCATCCATCCCCATGGATTCACTGGTTTGTGAAGGTATTCGTGAAAGATGGGATAGATTTACTCAACTTTTCAGCATAATATTGCTATTGTTCACTGCCAGGACATGAATAAGGAATGGCCTGTAGTGTAAACAGCTCAGCCACTGAGCATAGTGATTGCTGTGAGGGGTCTGTTTGAGGTGGGTATTTCTAGTTCTTTGATAGGTGACTTATTAAAGCCACTCTGTGTAAGTATTGTTAACAGCGCTTGCTGTGCATGTGGCTTGCATCTGAATACTTGTCTTTGATTCGAAAGGTATTTTACCTACACTTAGAAGTTTTTAAGAGCCTGAACCACCCTTGCATTTTTTGTTATGGACTATTGGCAGAGGAGTTTGAGGAAGTTGCGAGTTTCTTGTAACAACAGAAATGGCCTTTGTCTCTACAGGCTTCCCTTTGAACTCACTAACCTCCTATCAGCAGAAAGCAAACAGGATAACAGCATCTTCTCAATTTCTCCAGTATTTTGTCCTCCCCAGGATGCAAAGGCTGGCCTTTCTCCTAAGTGCTTACCTTGCCAACAGGATCCAGATCTCAGGACAAGAGCTACACAGGATTACCATGGCCTAAGTTTATTACGCATCCTAAGTTCATACTAACTTCTGTGCTTTGACACCCTCCCTGAATGACCTAAATTACAGATTGCCATTTTTTAACTGAGTTGTGATTACACGAGCCCATTGCTTTTGCTCAGAACCAAAACTGCTCAGATCATGGTGGGGCTGTAACAGCAGAAGAATCCATTAACTGGTGCCTTGTTGAAATACACTCCCACACCTGGGATGTGACTGCTGTGGAGCAGAGGCTAGACCATTGATTTCCTTTCCTCCAATGGGAAAATGGCATACATAGTCAGTTTTAAGTGGCATACTTCTTGGCTATGTTCTACTGCCAGTGGTTAACAGCTGTGAATCAACACCTCCTACAATAAACTCTTGGCTTAGCCTTGAGTTGTTTCATGCTGCTACTTTACTTGACTACACCTTTAACTTTGCCTTTGTGGTCACTATATTTATGAGTTTAAAAGGTGAGTTGGTGTCTAGGAAAGTGAGTAAAATAACAAGTGAAAGGAAGGCGGAACAGTTGAAAACCAAGAAAAGAAATTATGTTAAGAGTGTCTAGATTGTTTTCCCTCTGTCTTTCACTGTGGCCCTGCTACTGGAGATGGATTTGATCTTGAGGTAGCTACTTTCTGTACTACCTCCTCTGATCCTGAGTCTTATCTTAAGACTTCTCTTAAGGCTGGTAGAATGAATTCCTGGAGGAGCCCTCCTGTTTTGAACATCTTTGCAAGAGACAAATCTTGTGTAGAAATTGCTTCATCATTTCCCAGTTCAAAGAATATATCCAACTGCATGAGAGAAGAGAAAATCTTTGCAACCTCTGAACTCTAAAGCTTCCATATAAGAGTCAAATATTATTAATACAATTTTTATATACCAGTGTGAGCACTCTTATTATGATAATTTACAGCTAAAACCGTACACAAAGGCCTCTGTTCGGGTAAATTTGGAATAACCTGCTGAAACTTAGGCTGATTACTCCAATACATCTGACAAATTTGTCAGCATGGATTAATTGTTGTTCAGGAGAATTGCTAACCATACAAGGCACACCATTTGAGGGAACATTCAGAAGACAAAGCCAGAAGGGAGAACCTTGTCCCTAAATTAAGTTTATGGTTTCCTGACTCAAAAATGTACAAATTTCTGAAGCCCTTTTGTAAGTTAAATCTTACATATCATTACTAACTTCTGTTGCTTACAGTTCTGCTGAAGTTAATTTATGTTGACATTGTCACCAAGGCAGTACTTTTTAACAGAGGTGAATGATTTTTAATAAATCTCCTATGTAAAAGCCACAAAAAGGACACTGTTTGTGTGAGACCTGTCACCTGTAAGTGAGCATGCCAGTGGTCCCCATTTATCAATCATTAAAGCTGAAGTTTTTGTTTTTATTTCCCACATTACCTAGGACTTTTCAGTGTCCCAAGTTAATACAGGGTGGATAAAACTGTATGAGGCAAGTTTCAAGATTACTTTATCACTATAGAATATTACTCACAATTTTTATAACCAGAAATAGTTGAAACGGGTCAGACAACATCTTTTTCAGTACACCTGAACTCATGGAAATTCAAAGGCTTCTCAGGACCGAACTGTAAATTCTAATAAAGCCCAGGTAAGATTCTGGCTTGGTTGTCTTTCTGGGATTTTTGTGCTTTTAATTTTGCCACTTCTGTGCTGTTTTTCTCACCTGTCTTCCTCCAAGTCAAGAATCCCAGACTTCCTAGGATCTGCAACTCCTCATAGAGAAATATATGAGTTCTCTTAGTTTTTGTTTCAAACCTGTGTAGCAAAGAAATGTTGAGTTCTCAAATCCGACATGAACCAGAATTATTTTTCTCTGGCCATCTTGAATTATTACTCTTCATAGGTAGAATACATGTTTCTCAATGCTTTTGAAACAAAAGTTGGGATACCAAATTGTGAATCTATGAATAGTAGCAGTGGTATGTAGCTATATAACAATAACACCTAGAGGGTCAGTACTTCATTCTTTATCTTGGCACAGCCTTTGGATGCATAACTGCAGTCTCTGTTACAAGGGCTTTGCAGGAAAAGTTTAAGGCAAGAGTAAGGGACATACCTAAGGCAAGTGGACACAACATATATTTTAGAATTACTGGGGATCAAACAAGATATAGAAAATATTTCTTACTGATAGAAGTTCACACAATCCCTTTTATTCATTGAATATTTATGTGGTCTGTGCTATGCAGTTTTCTTTGGCTTCTGTGTTGCAAAGTATGGAAGTGGTGAAAGCATATCAAGATAATTTCTGTTTGTCAGCTCTTGTATCCATTTTCTTGCAAGGCAGGACACATAGGAGGTTACAATGTGCAGAATAACAAAGGATTGGAACAGAATGTAGTATCCAAGACTTGCAGTTTATGGCTCTCATGCCAAGTTGCACCTCATTTAGGGATATTTCTTTGTGATTTCATGTCCAATTGCCCAGGAACACCCACAAGCACCTACACTGTTGACTGCTAGAGTGTAAGCAAACACCAGAGATGATAGTCCTTCTTGTAATAAACTCCTGAGCTCTTGAGAACAAATGCAGTTTTCTCTGTTGACGTTCATTGGGTCTGTACAGCAGTGGGGTCTTGTCCTTGTGCACTTTGTCCTGAGTTCAGAATAAGTCCCAGAATAAGTTTTGTGATGGCCTTTGGTGGCAAGTAATTGGTGTCTGATAACACTTGGTAACACTTGACAACCACAGGGACTTCTTATATTTCCTGCATTCCCAGAGGATTTGTATCTGCAATCCCTTGTACCGCCAGAAAAGAGAAATCATCTTGTTGTCCTGCAAACAATATATCAGAACCTGTCTCTATGCTGGTTATGTCATTCTTTTACTTTACTTTCACAAGGTTTTCCCTTTTATTTTTGTTTTGCTACCACTGAATAATACACAGTCCCACAGCTCTGGCAAAAAAAAAAAACCTGATGAAAGTGAACATATAAGAAAAATATTAGTAGCTGCACTCTTCTTAGCAGAGGTAATGGCCATTGACATTAATGGGAATTATGCTTGTGTGGAAGAGGAGTATGGCTCCTTTACTTACCAGAGTCCTTAATATGTTTTAGTGAGCCATGGTGGTGTTCTAAATATCATGAAACCCAAAGGAGATAGAGAAAACAACCTCTGGCACTGATGAGCTGGATTCATTGCTCTAATGTAGACGACTTTTCAGGAATATTTCTGTTTCTTCTCCTGTGGAAATAGTTGTGCATGCACTATTCATTGACATGAAAGAGGAAAAGGTAGGGAGAGTGGACAGAAAACTGGGAAAGGACATAAAGAGCAATCCAAGTTTTCAGATGTCAGACTGTCACATAAAAACATAAAAGTCCATAATTAAGCATTGTACTCACACACACACACATATATAATTTTACACATACAGTGTTTTTGTCTGCCTTTTATTCAAATTCTAGTCTAGCCCTGCTTTGCACTAAGTTCTGTTTTATAAAAGTAAAATGTGAAAATCTACCGATAAGCCAAAATAATAACAACTTTATGGCATGTCAGGGCTATTTTTTATTATTATTATTTTTTAACCTTGATCGTGTTATAATAGTGAACATATGTATTCTTGGCCTTAATCACCTTGTCAAGTTAAAGAGTATATTCAACTTCATTTACATGACATATGATCTAATGCTGGAGAACAACAATACCATTGTAGTGCTAATTGAAAACTGTGAGCTGAGAGCCAGAAGAAACCACTGGTCTGATTGCTGAGGGTCCCAGGGAAAGGGATTTATTCCCACACCTGCAGTTGGTCCATAACACTAACATTGTTACCAACATCTGGGTCTAATCAGCACAGAGGCCTTGATATGCTGCTCCTGTGGCACATAAATTTAGCATTATATTCATTTTAAAGGCCCCTCTTTCAGTTTTTTAAGGACAAGATAGATTCATGGCTCCTCAGAGTCCAACAAAGTAGAAGCTACAAACAGAGTAAGTTACTGCCAGGTTTCTTAGACCATACGTACCTAGTACATGCCACTTAAATAATGGAATTTTATGCTCTGTTCTAGTTTTCAAAAATGCATCTCCGTAGAATGCAAAGTTCAGCTGAAAAACTACGTTTAGGGTAGAAAGTACTCTTTGCCAATTCACACGAATCAGTTTTTATGGTGACGTCTGAGCCCCACCAGCCACAGGGATGGCTACAGAACCAGTGACGGTCCCAGTGATTCCCAGGGTTGGTGTCCAACCCCGGGCCCAGGGCGAGGCTTGTCCCACAGTCTACTGTGAAGTTAAAACAGCATTTATAAAGGTGCTGAAAGTATTCAGCGCAACTGGAAATTCTACAAAGAGAGAGAAAAAAACCCCCATAGAACTGAAAGCCAGGCTGCCTAGGCCAAGGAGCAAAATTTAAATCTTCATTGGTTGAGGATAGGCGGTGATTATTTTTGCTGATGCATCCCTTGGCTGTGTCTATAGTTATCTGACTGGCTGTTTGCCCTTGTATCTTCATGTATTTTTCTGGAATCAGTGGGACAGATTCCCTTACAGAAGGAGGTTTTTTTCCCAACATTTTTCAGTGTCTACATATCTTTAATATCTGCAAATGGTAATGTAGTTATATAGACAAATTCTGTTAGAAGATCCAGAGCCTGACTTCTGATCCTACCTCTGGCACTGATCTTTTGTGGCAGTAGGCAGTTCATTTAACTATTGTCTCTCTTAGCTACTGTGCCTTTTGGGGATAAATAATGATGTAGAGAACTGTTTACCTAAGGTTTCAAGGTGGAAAAATGACACAGGGGCATTATGGAGGCTTAACATTGTGCCGCTGATACAGGGTAATTACATCAATTGGTTGAAATCATAGAATGATTTGGGTTGGAATGGTCCTTAAAGATCTAGTTCCAAGCCCTGTACTGGAATGTGAGGTTCTATCTTAGTCACTACTGTCAGGAAGAATGTCCATTTCATGAGAAAACCCACTCATTGCAAAGACACAAAATGTGTAGTTTTGTAACCTCTGCAGCCTTCTCAATTCCAGCAGGATGCTGGAAGAGGGAGGAATCTCCTTTTCATTACTAATAACTCCAGGTGGAATTTTTAAACTAAAGAGTCATAACTTAAACCCAGAAGACATCAATGGAGATCTTAAAATGCTGAAACAGATTCTCTGCCACTATAAATTGAGTTAGTGCTACTAATTTCAGTAGAACATTTCACCTCACTTGAGGAGAAGGTGCATTATTATTTATGACCGCAAAATCTGTCACTTGATGTACCATAGAAATGTGTTCTGGCACTAGCAATTGGTTTTGGTAGCACGCCAGTTTGCTGGCTTTGAAGGATTTCCAGTAGCCAAAGGGGAATTTTAGCACCCAGTGTCGCCCTGCCCCCGCTCTCCATTTCCATGGGTCCTCAGCCGATTTGTCCCGTTTCCCTTCCAGCTGGATCAACTCCTTGTCAGCTCCACTGAGGTTCAGCACAGTTCTGTGGCCTCACATGCCAGGGGTGTCAGGATCAGCATTCAGGGAACCACAGGGTGGGATTGTTAGAGAAGTTCTGTCTTTGCTGTCCTCATCCTTAGTTCATTTGCCTCCACAAGAGTGAACACCTGTTGTCCTGCACTATTCTTTTCTGCACTCCTGACCAGCTTTGTGACCAGAACGAGAAATCTAAATTTCAATACTTGCAGTTTAACCACAGCTTCCACTTGCAGGAAAACCTCCTGTGCTGCCCATGGGAGATGCATGGGCAGGAAAAACGAGAGTAGGGTCCCTTGATGTCTCAGTGGAGGGCTCTTTCTCTAGTTTAGCTTTTTAACTTCTCTGCATTGCTGTGGTATTGAAAGTGCTACTTAGACGAATTAAATGCTAATTTTTATAGTAATTGACTGGCCGATTTCAAGAGGTGTTCTCTCATTAGTTGATCTTATAAATGGGAGGAGTCTGGCAAAGTCAACAAAACCAGAAGGATCAGAGTAATGCAATTCATTGTTGTGGCTTCATTAATGCCACACATAAATCTTATATTTGTATTGAATGCGATAAAAATAGTGTAAGCGCAAAAAAGATTGTATAACTGTACGGCCACCATGGGGAGATCACAGAGTCCAGGCTTGTATTTCAAGTCCTTTACAAGGACATTACAAAAACAGTCATGTCTGACTTCATGACAAAGTCTTCATGATGATGCAAGTAAAATACAACAGCTGTACTGGAGAAATGCAAAAGAATAATCCCACTGTGGAGGAGGAATCTCACATCCCTTCACATTTTTCAATCAAAGTGCAAATTTCACAAGTAGAAAAAAAAGCAGTTAAACTTATGCCATTGGAATGTCCAGATAATTTGATCATATTTATTTTAATATATGAAATGCAAAAAAACATGATCAAATACAGATATGTTATTATTTTAATCATAATATCTGACTTAATTTTATGTCCTTCTAATGTAATACCAGCAGATCTAATGAGCTATTTAGGTTTTTTTGCATTTCAAAGCATGACTTCTTAAAAATTAGGATATTTCTTTCATCCAAGATAACTTTGCTGAAAAAAATCCAACTTTTCAAACATTAGCATATATTTGATGTGGAAAGAATCACTGGACATATCACAACAAATGAAATTATTGTAAAATGCATCTATAAAATACAGAAAAATTCACAAGTATTATTCCAGTACTTTCTCAGAACACTGGTAATGGCAATCCACAGCTAAGCCCCAGTTCTGCAAGTCATAATACGCGAGTCTGCTAGGCACAGTAATGTACCCATGCGGTATTGATTGCAGACCTGAAGACATTTTCCTGAGGTGTTTTCTAAAAATCATCTTTTTTTCATTGTAATGAAGCTACCATTTTTTCCTCTTTATGAATCATTCACATGGTGAGGCTATTTCCTCTGACTGTCTGTTATGTACAACTGGTAGAGAAAAGTTAATGTGAAGAATATCTGACTACGTGATGTTCACAACTTGTACATTTCAGTCATCCAGTATGGATAGGTCTTCAAAAGGACCTGGAATCATTGCAGAAATGTTGTGGTTTGTATTTATCAACCTTTAAATTAGGAATCTGCTACTATCACTTATTTGCCCTTGAAGATCAGAGCCTCTATTGTGCATCACTCCAATGATACATGTAAAACACAGGATTCATGTTCTTCCCTCTCTGTGGATGACTGAAACATTTTTAAGCATCAAAGTCAAGAACTGGAAAAGGAAAAAGGAGTGAAGTTTTAATATTCATCTAAGGCATTCAGCTCTTGCTGAATACTGTGGTGCTCAGGCACCATTCTCTAGATTTTTTAAAATTCTAGTTATTCTCCTGATGATTGCAGTGATCCATTTTTAGATTCCAGTGCAAAGAAATTTAGATTCTTTAGTGCAAAGAAAAGCAAGTGACAGAAGTTTTGGAAGCAAATGTTGAGAGGTGTAAGCATAAGCCTCATTCAAATATTCAAATACATGTTCAGACAGAGTTTTTGCAGGTATTTGCCTTCTTCTAAAAGTTTCATGAAAGGGATATTTCTATCTGTGTTCCATATAGATCAACGCCCATTCGATTTTAAAATATTACAAAATTCTTCCATTGTTTACCTCTATTTTATTAATCACAGTGACACTTTTTTGGTGTGTTCCAACAGGTTTTTTTTAATATAGAAGATGACAAATTGCCTTAATTTGTAGCATCAGTCGTCTTCAAAATTCCTTGATTTCAAACCAAGCAGATGATTAAAAGCTGAAAGATCATAATGAATCAGATCTGCACTACACTGTTTTTGCATTCCTTCCTTAGAATGCTGTCTGAAGTACAAAGGATGGCTGATCTAATATACCAGTAAGAATAGAAGAAAGCAAATGTTTCCATGTGATAATAATTCTTAAATGTTTTTTGCAGTCCCTCAAGAAGGCCATGTATCAGGCCATTATAGCAAATATTGCATGTTTTTACTGTCAGTCTGTTAAGTAGCAGTTTTACTTGCACCATACATTTAATTGCCACATTAAATCATGGTTTCTAAACATCAGTTCAAAGCAGGATCTGAAATCTTATCTTCTTTTTTTTCTCTGACGATGTAACCAATGGCGAAAATATCTTTTCCCTTTGTAATCTAAATTCTATTTTGTGTCCTTAATACTATTCCTACCTACTGCAGCAACTCACTACTTACAACAGCGCAGAAGGAAAAGTCCTTTTTTCCCTTGAATGTGCATATTCCTGGTGGAGCTTAAAAACTTCCATAAATCAATAAAGTAATTGCTGCATAATGACCTATTGTTGGTGAACGTGCCCAGAATGATGTCATTGGGGGGTAATGGAGCTACTGAATCAAAAAAATGGCAGCTGTTCCCAATTTATTTGAGAGTCAGTTGGACAGAAAATTAAATAAACACATAGACAAGCAGGACAAGGGCAAGTCCTTGCACTATTCTTTCGATAGTTTTAATTCAATCGTAGGAGTCAGCAGGCAGCAGATATTGTGGCCCAGAGTTTCAGTAATTGCCCATCTCCTCTCTCAGTCAGGCTGCACATGCTCATTTCATCATTTTAAACTTTTGTGACTCAGATTAAAAAAAAAAACAAACAAACAACCAATGAAACAAAGATGACATTTAGTTCTTTTTTCTCCCACCCTCCCCCTCCCTTCTCAGCATAGCAGGCTATCCAGGAGATGTATTAATAGAGAGAAATTTTCATTTCTTCCTCCATCTGCCTCTATGGGGTCTCTACCCTTCTTTCCCAAGGATATGAAGGAGTTTTCCTTTTTTTTTTAATCACTCATATGTCCTTTGGGAAGCCCCCTAAAGTTTCATATTCGCTGGGGAGAGAAAAAATGCCACCCGGCTTCACACTCTCTTCTCTGCTGTGAATAACAGCTTTGATGTGCTCCTTTGAAGTTCCTGGCTCCAGGCTGCATTAGGGAAGCATCAAATGCAGCCTTAGTACTGTGTGTGGAAGCTGGAAGCACGTTGTGTTTGCACACTGGACTTGGGGGCAACCCACTGTGCTTGTGGGGGCCAAGGGAATGCAGGGGAGCACAACAGGAGCAGGTCTGCAGCACAGCGAGCTCTTCTCTTTTCCCTATTCCCATCTCCTACTGGCACAGCATTGAGAACACATCAACATCCATGATGTTTTCCAGTTCTTGCAGCTTCCTTTGCACTTTTTAGAAGCTCTGATATGGATCAGAGCATTGGGACATCACATCTGACTCCAGTTGGATTTGTTACTTCAGGGCAATGTGGCTTCAAATGCTGCTTCAACTGTTGTGGCATTAAAATAATCAAAGTGATTTTTATGGACACTAAAAGAAGTTTGGGTCACTGATCAGTTACCTGACTTGTACTAAGAATTACAATGTCTATTCCTTAGTAGCTGGATTCTTAATATGACAGTTTTCACATTTCTAAACAAGTGTGGGTTTTTAACATCCCTCTTTTTTTTTTTTTTAACTTACAGATGGATTCTTGTCTGTGTGTATTTTCTGTGTCTGCATAACCAGATACAGTGAAGTAGATGTTTGTCTCTAAGGTGGAGAAGTGCTTTTCCATATTTGTCATCACACATCTCTTCAGATCAGGCATCTCTTTGATCATTTTAACTGTGTTTTATATGCTTCATAATTTCCTTGCTGAGTACCTTATGTTACATGTTACTTTATAAATCAATAAATAATAGCAATAATTAAAAGGGTGTTCTGCAGTAGGGAGCTAGATGAAAAATAGGTTATTCCATTAACCTTTTACCTCTGGAGACAGGAATTTCAAATTTGTGCTAGGTCACAAGAGCAAATCAGTTGGTCTCTTGTGAACTTTAGTCCACATCACGAACCACTGCATCATTTCTCACAGTCCCTCCTGATTGACAGCTTTAGTCTGGAAGAATAACAGATCTTTTGCAGCTTGGAAGACTGAGATGCAATGGCAATGCCGGCACCTACGCCCACTGTGCCTTGTTCTCCAGAGAACCATTTGGGAAAAAGAAAAAGAATCCAAACCCTTCCAATGCCTGTTATTCCCACAGCCTGAATTAATATTTAAATATCAAAATTGCAACTGGTAGAAGTAGGAATTAGCTTGTGCAAGTAGGAAGGTGGAGATTTTTTTCAGCCCTCTCTTATAAAGTAGCTCTCAGAGGGCACAAAAAGTTCATCACAAGAAAATTAAGGGGGAGTTGGTGGTGTGTCATTGTATACCCAAGTGTAGGCAACATATGTGTTAGTGAGGAGCTGTCTATTCCATCAGAGATCTCAGTGATCACACAAATTTACAAACAGACCTTTAGATTTTTATTACTCTCATCTCCTTTTTTTCCACTTCTGCCTTCCTCCATCAGTTACTGGTGCAGCTCTGTTGTCTGTACTGTGAGGTCTGAGTGGCCAAGTGAGGTGTAAAAGAAATAAATAATAGATATTCACAATCGGTGTCACAGTAATATGACTCTTTTTTTCTGAACTACTCTGAGAGCAGGAAGGTGAATTATTAAGTGGAATCTGAGGCTTAAGATGGAAACTCATCTTAAAAATAAGGGTAGCACAAATTTTGGAAGAAAGGCTTTTATGCTAGAAAATCTGCATTTTTACCATTTGCTTGTTTGTTTTACTCAATGAGATTAAAAAGGTATTTTTTCTATTACGTAATTTGAAAACAAAAAGGACTTGAATTATATCTTTTAAGAAAAAATTGAAGACTTCTAAAAGTTCTAAAAATTCTAATTTTTGACCAAGACATTTCAGTCTGTTACTTTGAGCAGCACTTTCTGCCAAGTCTCAATCTTTGCTATTATTTCTCATCTATCTGCAGGTCATTTATAGGGAGAGAGACAGTGCTTTTTGATGACACTTGCAAAAGATGCCCCAGAGTAGACTGCAATTTTTGTCTATGCTATTCCTATTGCCAGGGTCTCACACACTAATTCCCAGCTGATTTGTGGTGAACACTGGTATGTTCTTTACTGCAACCTGTTTTTTTATCTGATCATGATTATACTTTTGTTTGGAAGATGGAAATTATTGAAATTTATCAGTATAATACCTTCAGGGACTCAGCCTCTTCCTCATATCTGTAGTTCCATTTTGGAAGTATGGCAGTGACCTGGGGAGGACTTCCGAGAGCACCATTTTATGTTTTATGTTGTTGGCCATCCTAATGAAAACCTTAGCACATATCAATCTTAGTAGACTTAGTAGACAAAATCAATAAAAATAGACTCTGTGTGTTTCAATTCTTAGCACTGAAATGTTGTCTGGAATAAGGACAGAAAACTGTTTATGATGCGAGGGAAGTCTGGGAGTGTTGTGGGGAGTCTGATTAGGGCTAACATGGATGTGGAAGGAGAAGAAAGTTCTGAGATTCAAATATGGAAATTGATAGAAGAGAATAATTTTTAGGAGTAGGAAAATAAGTATGACTATGAAGCTTGCCTGCTGTACTTCTACAAAAAGTTCTTCTAAGAGACCAGTCTCAGTTTGAAGAAGTTCAGTTTTCTCATTCTCAGTACAGTCTATGTGAAACAAGCATCTCTTAGAGGTGAAAGAATTTCTCAGAAGAAACTGTTGCACCATTCCTTAAAATGATCAGGTGCTAGATAACACTGAGACTTCTCCGGAAAGCATCTTCCTAACTTTATCAGATTATCTTTTGTTCAAGGTTTTTGTGTTGTTCTGTGCTCTGTGATCCGCATGGCTGCAGAGGGACTGTCGCATTCCACTGTGGGGAACTGCAAGAAGTTCTTTTAAAAATAGCAGGTCTAGAACGAAATTAAGTCAAACAAGACAACCTTGTATCTGAGAACCGTTTATTGATAACGACAAACAAACAAAAAAGAGTTGCCCCACCAAAGAGGGCTAGAAAAGACATAAAAGGAAGAAGGAAAATGAAAAAGGAATGGAGGATAAGGGAGAGAGAGAGGGGAGACAGCAAGAGCTGGCAATGCCTCCAGCAGGACGGGGAGTGCCGTTGANGGTGAGCAAGAGCCAGCAAGGGCAGGAGAGCCAAAAAGCAGGCTGGAGCCAGGGCAAAAAGGACAAAAAACGGGCTAGGGCCAGGGCAAAGAAAGTCCCAGCAGGCTGGAGCCAAAGCAAAAACACAAGACCCAAAAGGCCCCCAGACTCAAAAAGCCCAAAAGACAAGACACAAAAACCCCCCAGTCACCAAGCCCGAAAAAGACAAGTCTCAAAAACCCCCAGAGGTTGTGNAGGGCCAGAACCCTGGACAAGGTCACGGCAGGGACTGTGGCGGTGGGCTCGATCAGAGGCAGGCAGGGTTGGATGCAGGTGGCTCAGGTAGGGATGCAGGGGCGAAGCAGCAGGGCAGCAGTCAGGGACACAGGGAGGCAGGATACACACGAGGGTGAGCAAGAGCCAGCAAGGGCAGGAGAGCCAAAAAGCAGGCTGGAGCCAGGGCAAAAAGGACAAAAAACGGGCTAGGGCCAGGGCAAAGAAAGTCCCAGCAGGCTGGAGCCAAAGCAAAAACACAAGACCCAAAAGGCCCCCAGACTCAAAAAGCCCAAAAGACAAGACACAAAAACCCCCCAGTCACCAAGCCCGAAAAAGACAAGTCTCAAAAACCCCCAGAGGTTGTGATGCAGTTACTTTTTATGCCCCCTGGGTCCTCCCAAGTCTGGCTGCTGGCAGGAGACCGTTGGCCCAGTCCAACCTTCCACTGCAGTCCATTGGTGGAGACCTTTTGCCATCTGACTGGGGAAGCCTCTCTGGGGAGTACAGTGTCTCCTGCTGACTGCCTGTCCCATGTGAGACATGAAATGGTTGCCAGGCTAAGTACCCCCCGAGACAAGGCTTTCCCTCCATCTTCTCCTAGCTGCCTCCAGCAAGTGGCATGTGTGCACCTCCTCCCCCACATGCCTCTGACAACCAGTGTTGAGACAAATCGAAACTAAACTGGCTCTTGACAGGGACGCATCCACCACTTTTGTTCTGAGGTCAGATTTCACTCACAGGCATGGGACTCATGCCTTTAAAGACTGAGACCAAAGCATTAAACAGGCATTAGAAACCAATTGAAGGTGACAGGGGTCAGTTGAATGTGACAAGAGAACACACTTGGTAGAGCTTGTCGTGTGGTTAATATGGGCAGCTCCTTCTCCTTCCTGGAGAAAGTACGCCGCTATTTGCGTTTTCATTTTCCATTTTCATGTTAATGTTTATTTTTTTCATTTTCATTATTTTCATTTTCATTTTCATTTTTTTTCATTTTCATTTTCATTTTCATTTTCATTTTCATTTTCATTTTCATTTTCATTTTCATTTATTATTTTCATTTTCATTTTCATTTTCATTTTTTTCATCTTGACTTACAACACTGAAGTTACTGATAGTAACCCAGTCTAGAAAGAGGTGATTCAAGAGTCCCCCACGGGTTGGTCTCAAAAATTCACACTCCTCAACCTCATTGAAGGTATTCCCGGATACCTGACCTCTAGGCTTAGCAGAGACCCAAATGTTCCCTGTGGCTTCAGAGGCCCCAGTGAGTGGGGCATGAATGTCTTCAGTAAAGATGTTATTTTGTATCTCTTCACAGCACTTTCTTTTATGAGCTGGGTGGCTCCAGCCATGCCTAGATCCACCTCTCCTAGGTGCCACCACCCAAACTTTCTCGTCAGGCTCTAAGGATGAAAGGAGCTTACTGATGATACCTTTTGTATGTATTTTGGGCAGAAAGGGGAAACTGGAAATGGAGCAGTGATGAAAAAGAGTCTGGTGGGTGTAATGCCCTTTTGAAGAGTGCTTCTGACAGAAGCCAAAACTGTTTCCCATAGTGCTGAAGGTAGTTATTCTTTACTGCCTTTTGTCAGGTTCATGGCTGTATAGAGGGCAGCTGTGATATTTTTCAGTATTTTTCAATATTTTTTCTTAATTTTTGTGATATGGCTTATGCTCAGCCATACATGGTGGGACAGGCAGCTACAATTTTCTTTCCCAGTGAGTTCTGTATGTATTCAGCCAACCTAATGAGTGAAGCACATGGACAGCTTTTCACAGTGGATATATGAGTCTATCATGTTGGGTGTGCAGTCTAGGTTGATTAGGCGGTTCTTTGTGTGAAATAGGTCTGTTGTCTTGATTGTACAACAGCAAGAGGTTCATTTTGCCTCTTTTTTGCATCCATGGTCCCAAATCTAGCGGTGAACTTCAGAATGTTTTTTATCCAGACAAGCTTCTCTGTACATAAGATTTATTTATTGCAGTCTATCTGTGAGGTCTTCTTTTTGCCATAGCTGCTTATTTTCTTTTCAGGTTAACATTATGTACATTTAAACCAAGGTTTCTCTTTAGTTTAAAATTGTAAATCTTGCATGTGAGATTTCCCATTTGTTTGTCAGCCTTGCCAGCATTTTGCTGAGGAACTTGTGAAAAGTAAGTGACTGCTGTTTTGCATAAAGACAGGCCTGCTTGCAGCGGGTGTCTCCTCAGCCAAAGCTTCTCAGGAAACCTTTAAACAGTAGCTTCATTTTCAGTTGAACCTGAAACTGGAGAAAAGGTACTCCTTTGGGAAGAAATCTGGTGAGGTAGTGATGGGCAGCTCTGCTGGACTCTTTTGCAGTACTGATGGAGAAAAGGCATCTCAATATCAGCAATTTCTATGATACAACTAAGCACTGGAAGCAAAGGCACAGAGATATTTCGACAGACCGGTGCTGGTGCTGGGGATCTTGCTCTTCTTCACCCCCAGTCCTCTCTGCAGCTCCACTTATGGCCTCTGTCTGGCAGTTCTTACCCTGTCCCTAGAGCAGAAGTGGCAATGAGGTATTTAGAACCTTATTCTGCTGTCCCCAACACCCTGGGTTTGAGATGTCCATGTAGCACAAATACTACCCAGCTTACTTTCTTGTTCCTACAGGTGCCCTGTAGTGGATACAAGCAGCTGTTCTGCACTGCTCGAGGACGTTCAGGAAGAGAGGGAGCAGTGCTCTTGGCTGGAGAGGGTGAATGAGAAGTATTTCCCTGAGCTCCTTCTCTCTTCTCCTCTTTCTTAAAGCAGGAAAGCTCTGCAAGTAGCACTGTCCCAACTCCCAGATAGAATTCTCCTGCTCAGGTAGGGTGGAGCTGGTTGGCCAGGACCACGGCCAGTCAGATTTTGAATATATACAAGGATGGAGCCTTCATAACCTTCCTGGGCATCCTGTGCCAGTGCTCAGTCACCCTCACAGTAGACAAGTAAAAAAGGCATCTGGGATCATCTCTCCTTTTTTTTGCCACTGGGGAATCAATGGCCACAGCCAGGCATCACCAGGAATGCTGGGAGAGACTGCTTTGGAAAAGGTGAGCTAGGCTAAAATCTGTTGAGGATGACAAGGAACCAAGTATTTAAAGATCTTATAAGGACCTCAGAATAAGCGTCAAGCTAGAGGCAAGCCCCTGGGACCCTTATCCTGACAGAAAGGCTCTGAAGCATCTGAGTTTGAGACTCAGCCCTGAGCCGGGGGTTGGTGACTCACATCTGAGTAGCTTTCCTCCAGGTGTACAAATCTTGGAAAACAGCTTCCCAGTCATTAATGCACACGAGATTGGAAAGCCTGGCAAGAAAACCTCCAGCGCAGTAATTTCATGCAGCTAGAAAGGAGTTGGAATGGGAATGGGACCCATTCGTTGGTTTTAGCAGACATTTCCTGGAGGTCTTCAGCTGGGGATTTTTCATTTCCTTTCTTGTTCTGTGTGGTTTTTGACTTCTTGAGATTACAGCATCTCTTCCGTTACTGTAAGGAGGTTATAACGATAAAATTTACTGTGCAAATAATACCCTCAATCAACATGCAGCCAAGACAAGGAACAATTCAAAAACTGATACCAAGTTATCTTTAAGGATAACTATGATGAACTCAAAATTACCATTTAAAGTCTTTAGTTAAGTGTTAAAAATAGTCAAATTTCCTTGAAAAAACATTTTAAGAGTAATACTCTTTGTAATCACCCCACAAATGATGCATCATCCTGAAGTTTCAAGAACCCTTTGGTTGAAATTTTAACAGCTCTTCTTAAGAAATGCTAAACAGCAAATACTCTTTCCGGAAATACGATCCACTGTAAACCTGTCAGACTATTACTTAGCTATTAACCTTTCTCGATGAAATTGTAATAGTGCTGTTTAAAAGAATGCTGAATATCAGAAATATTTCACTAATACATAACAGATGGATACCATATCCAGAAATATTTGTACTGTAAACCAAAGCGCTAAGCAGTCTTACACTAAGAGGTCAAAGATGGGCAGGAAACAGTTTTCCCATCCCACAAAAATTTTAGTTTTCATATTTTCCTACTCTCATGAATATACAGAATATTAAAGAACCTGGAGTTTCCCATAGTAAACTTTTTCTAAGTTTTTATTTGTTTGCTTTTTAATCCAAGCACTTATCCTCCGCACACGCTACATATTTGTTATTTAACACATCTTTCTTGGGTACAGACATCCCGTCCTAAGAAGGCTTCACATTGAACAGTCATTAGGTTTTCTTTTTGATCTCTATGTCCTTGACTGAAAACCATTTTCTTGTTAGGTTAAAAAGTAAAAGAAAGTGTTAGAGCAAAGCTGTGACCTAACTGAAATACGGATTCCATATGTCACATACGTTTTATAACTCTCCATATGTGAGGATAACTGATTTTTCCATACTGTTTACATTGCTGATTTCACTGTTGGATTCGGTCCTGGGTGTAACCTTTATTTTTAAATAAATGAGGTTTGGGAAAACTTAAGTTGCTGGTTTCCGACAAGTTATAAGTATGGGGAGTGGGACACTTGCACTTGGAAAATTTTTGTGAAGATGTGCTTTTTATTCATCTTGTATAATAGTTATAGCTGTGGATTTAGCTGAAGATCGTGTTTCTGTAAAAGGATGGAATATGTTTCCAAACAATGTCTTAGTTCAAAATAGTTCAGCACTTCTTGTGAAATGTAACTACAGCTGAAAAAAGTACAGTGTCTTCTATTTAAGAACGAGTAGACATCCTGCTAAATTGTTATGTCATTGAGCAGGAAGATTTGGATGTGGGAGAGAACAAAGTATTAACATGTCTATATCTATAACATGAGAAAGAAGTAAAGCTGATGATTTATTTTTAATAACTATGAAGTAGTATGTTTTCAGAAAATTTTTATATGGTGAGATGGAAGCAGAAACCTCGTGCTCAAAAAATGTTTCATCCTTCTATTATGAGAATCTGATGTAGCCAAGATGTGTTAGCAGTGATTTTCTACCACTGGCAGTTTGTACAGAGTATCTCTCCTGACTGACAATTACATGTACAAATAATACATTGCCTTGAAATTTATTCATTTATTCTGAATTACCACACTAATTTCCCTCCCAGATTTATGACCAGAGCTTTTAATTCATTAAACCACGATTTCACAAAAATTTTTGTTCTTCTCAAAAAAGAACCGTGTCTCTTCTATGCTTGTTCTTCACGAGGTGTAAATTCTACTTTGTGAGCACTGAAATGATGAAGTTAGAGGTGTTGTAACTTTTCTGTTGATTAAAGGCTTTGAATCCAGACAGGCATCTTTATAAATATAACTATACATTTACATAGATATATGTTCAACTTCATTTCTACCTTCTATATTTTGATTCAAGAATCACTAGATATAATTATGTGGCCTGTATTATTCAGTCAGCTGAGTTTTCATCAGTAATCCTAAAATGTACCAATTCATGTTAAGCCATTTTACATTTTTGCGTAACCAGCTTGCCTTTATTAAGTATTTACTACTTGTGCTGTTAATTAGTGGCAGGGGTGTAATCTGCTTGATGTCGTTCTTTAAACACTTTGTTTTCAACTTTTTTTTTTTCAAAATATGATTTGTTATGGTGACAAGCAACACTGAAAATTGCCATAGAGACTGTTCAGGATTTTAATGCAGCAGCAAGCCTGGATACATTCTTTCAATAGCTGAAAAAAAATAACTATATCATTTTTCAATTTTAACTTTTCCTGTCCTTTAACTCTCTAAATTCTATAATTTCTTTGAACTAGCAATCCCAAGAAATAGTATAGCTACAGTTTTTTTAAAAGTTTACAAAAATACTTCTTTTTGTCCAGGAAAAACAGCTATTTAGAGACACTACTTTCCCATGACCACCCTGCAACATAGAGAACTTTTTCAAAATGCCTTCTAATGTAATTTAAAATTACATTTTGACAGTATTTTTTCCCTTGGATTATCTTACCTCAGGAAGGACTTTTCTACTGAGTCGGCCTGCTGAGAAAAAGCAGTGGTACAATTTTATAGCTGAAAAGCTATTCCATGGCTGGGTTTTTCTGCCTGTTTTTTAAAAAATTATTATTTTAAATTTTATTAAGAGATACATGTTCTCATTTCATAATAAAAAGAGACCTGGCAGAAATACTTAGTTTGTTCTAATGTCCTTTAATCAACTTTGTTCCTGATGTGGTCACAGAACGGTGTCTGTCCGCATGGGCCAAGGGTGCAGTACCTGAAAGGAGCCTTTAGAAAAGATGGAGAGACACTATTTACATGGACCTGGAGTGACAGGACAAGGAGGAATGTCTTCACACTGAAAGACAGTAGGTTTAGATTGGATGTTGGAAAGAAATTCTTCCCTGTGAGGGCGATGGAACAGGTTGCCCAGAGAAGTTGTGGGTGCCCCAGGTTGTCTGTGGCTCTGAGCAACCTGGTCTAGTGGAAGGTTCCTAGTTTGGAACTAGGTGATCTCCAAGATACTTTCCAACCCAGGCCATTCTATGACTCAATGATTCTATGATCTTGTTGGTCTTCTACCTTACCTAGTCCAGTTATCATAAATACTGGACCTTAACAGAAATAGCTCTGTATCACACTTTCCCCCTTATAGCACCAAAGTGTGTTCGATTCTGACATTTCCAAATCTCTTCAAGATTTGGTTCTTCAGCTACTCAGGCTGCTTCCTTCCCATCCCACTGTTGGGACAGTTGTATCAACTCACACTCTACTTTCCCCAGAGCTTACCCTTCTCTGACCACCTCTCAGAGCCTTTTTAACCTCTTTATCTCTTATTTTGCAGCATGGAAACAGCTTAGAGTGGTGGGATGACAAGGAAAGAAATGGTTGTGTGTGATTGTGCCCTCTATGTTCTTTTAGCAGGTTGCTTGTCTGTAGCTGGTTGTGTTGCTTCCTTCCATGATTTTCTTCCCTGTCTCTTTGTTAAGATACAAGTGTACACTTCTACAGGGAAGTTTTGCAACTATTTTCTCTACCTCCCTAGCAAAACATTAACAAAATGTTAGCGCAGCATGATCCATAAAATTGCCAATAGTTGCAGCCTTTTAATCTGATGTTGTAACAGATATGGGTCCTGCCAATTCTAGCTAATTTGCACTTTGCATTTTTGCCAGTGTTTATGAGCACAAGGAATGCTGTGCCATGCTTTTCTCTCCCGAAGGATAAGGCCCCACACTAAATCCATGCAGAAACACATGCCCATGCACGGAATCATAATTGAATTTCTGAGAGATTTTAGCTATTCCAGGCCAGCCTTGTTACCTATGTTAATCTGGATGGTAGCCTAAGAAGGTCTTAAATTCTTGAATGTAGGTCAGTTTTAAAGCAAGTTTTCTTTGTGACTTAAGAATGAAGTGCACAATCTTCCTGAAGCAGCATGGATTGCTAATTCCTTCTTTTTTTCATTTACGTATATAACTTCTCTCTTGTGCTTGGAAGTGCATAGATACACAGGCACTGTAAGCTTTTTACAGTTAATAGGGCCCTTGGCTTTTGTAAGCCTTAATCTTGACTAGGCTTATTTGTTTTATTCTGCTTTCCTTCTGTTGCAGTTTGGTAAGCGTTTGAATTTAGTTTTAAAGTGAAGTTCCTTGTGATCATTCTGCATGAAGGGCACCACAGAAGTAACACAAGAATGATTGAACTGATTGAGTGACTATACTCCTCCCTGCTATGTTCTCCTCTTCACTGGTATTTAAAAGGAAGAGGGATGGAGAGCTTTGTAGATGCTCTTTGGACTGCATGTTTTTGTTATGTGGTCTTTCTATCATTTCTGTACTTACAGCATCAAATTAATTAACCAGTGGAGCTAAACTCAGTGCCAGGATAAAAGATTAAATGCATTTAACCAGTCACAAAATCTTCAGGAAGTTAGAAGACAAAAGAAAGTTGTCAAACATTAAATTATTGAAGTTTTGAGCAGCATCTTCTGGGATGCAGTGGGAATAAAAATGGAACTGCTTGCAAAATGCATTTAAGTCTATCTCTGTGTAAGAGATAGTATGATGTGATTGTTAATGATAGTTGGATGGTTGTTTGGCCTTGATGACTCAAGAGTTGCTGTCCAATCTTATGTTAATGGACACATAAAAGACATCTATTTCATGGAAAAATGGTCTCAGTTGGAGATGATGGAACTTTGGAACTTTCATATTTATTGATAAACCCTGCAATTTTTATCCATAAATTGTTGGACTGTTAGAATTACGCTGTCAATATTATTAACTCTGATTAAAGTTTATGTTCAAAACATTTATGACTAAACGAGCACCTCTGGAATTCTTCTGGCATCCGTCACACTGTTGTAGGTGGTTATCTCATCTGAACTTGTAAATGGAGCGATTTTGAGGGAAGGTTGAGGTTAGATAATGCACACAGAGGATTGGCAAGTGAATCTTTGACCTGCCTTCTGAATCAGTAATAAGCAAATGTTTTGCTGAATAAATTATATCGATGGATCTGCAACTGCCAAGAAGGTACATTTCCAAGTAAAACACAAAATGAACTTCTGGTTTTTTATGGTTATTAAAAACCGTGGGGTGTTTGGACATCCTACTAACCTGACCAAACTCTGTTATAGGAATTATTTTTCTGCATATATTCCTATCATTTCAACAAGGTTGTTCTCCTTGTTCTTCTCCTAAGCTGGAGGCTCACAAGTTTTTTGGATTGGTGAACCACTTTTAGGCCTTTGTGTGCCTCAAGAACTTACCTGTAATACACATATTTATCAGGTTTAAAATATCCCTGGGGCAGCTGTGGGTCTGTACATTGCTTGTACACCGCTTCTTTGGACTTTAAGAATCAGTGTTACAAAGTTATTGCGTTGCTGGGACTATAAAGAAACACTTTCTTTTGCAAGACAACTATAGTTTGTGATCAGCTGCAGTAGGCAATGGTTTAATGTATTTAGTTTCTGCTGTATTTTGGTGTAAGGATACATATACTTTTTGTTGTTTATTCTCTTATTTTTATAGAAATGATCGTTTGTCATTATTAGCATGTATTATTGTTGCTGCTGTTATTACACCATGCAATTAGGGGTCATCTTTAGGAGGATTCACAAATACGATCTGCTTTATCCATGGTCTTTCCTACCTTGGTAATCAGGGCTATTTTTATGGATTGGTGCTGTTTGTATTCTCCAGCAGGCTGAACATAACTGCATAAAGAGGTGTAAGGCCCAGTTTGGTCCTCTGACCTTAGATGAGCTAAAAAAGAAACTGTGGGAAGTTTTGGGCATTAGTACAGAAGGTCTGTGAGAGTAGAGAATACTTAGTACCTATTTTTAAATCATCCTTTCCTGCCTGCTGGAATCAGACTTTTCCAAAATCATCACTGTTAGAAATATTAGGCTATTGTTACACCAGAGGCTGTGGATGGGTGTAAAATGAATTTTCTCTTACCACATTCAGACAAAGTAATTTCTTTTGATGCATGATGTATCTCCCCTGCCACAAAGGGTGAGGCCAAATCCTTGCCTGGAGTATTTAACTGCCTCGATTAATTCCTGATGCTTCAGACTGCCACATGCATTTGATAGATTTCCTCATCTTTTCTTATTTTGCACAGAACTTGTTGCAGAATGCTGAAGTATGTACAGGAACCCACTGGGGAAGTTTGTTCCTGAGGATGAGTCTGTGCCTGGTCAGGCTCTGAGTAACATGAATGGATCCCTCAGGATGAGGAATGTTGTATAAATGCCAGATATTAATGCAGTAATAACATTTCCCAAATTAACAGATCAACGGTTTGTCAAATAACAGTATCAGGTAACAATTGTCAAGTTCTAAGACAGCAGTGATAGTAGTTTTAAAATGAATGCTATTTAATAAGCCTAACTCTTAGTTCCTGACCAGCACTGAAAATTGCATTGATTTGAAGGACACGTATTTCTCAGTGAGCATTTTTTTTTATTAAAGAGAAAACAATGCTGCCTGAGAACAGCCTGCTCCTAGAAAGATGATCATGGACCACCCAGACATAGCTTTTAGAAGGCCCGATTTACTGAGGAATGCCAGAATATTATCTCCTGGGATTATTGAAGAAGAAATTAGTGTCTCTGCACTAGCGGTTGTTTGTTAACTTATAATTTAAAAAAAAAAAAAAGGGAAGG